>VWZK01002653.1:0-13139 GCA_013396935.1 Baryphthengus martii | reverse complement strand
CCAACCAGAACAATCCTGTGATTCTAAGATGCGAGAGAGCAACGGACCCGGCACTTACTCGTCAGTCCTGTAGAGCGCGAGGGCGTGGCCGGTGAAGTCTATAACATCCTGCCCCAGGTCAAACTTCTTGTAGACGTCGCGCATGGTGGTCTTCTTGGGATCAACGCCTTCGAAAGTTCGGGGGTCGTTCTCATCGAAGTTGGCCACGTAGACGAGGAATTTCCTGAACCGGCGTTTCTCAAACAAGCCCATTAAGCCTAAAAAGAAAAAAAAATAAATAATTTTTTTTTTATCAGAACTTACAGAGCTACTAAACTGCTTTTCCCAGAGCATCAGAGGGGGGTAGGACCAGCCAAGTGTTTCAGACATCACATGACCACGTGGAGTTTGGCCTGGAGGGCCAAAAACCTGAAGAGGGGCTTTCACTTGACTGGGTGCGAAGTTCAACCTGAGCTTCCCCAAGCTTCCCCAAGCAGAGACCAGCGCTGGGTATCTACCAGATTTTGCACTCTCAAAGAGCGGCAACCAAAGTTGCCCCAAAGGACGCGCCGCTGGGCTCTCCTGCGGCCTCACCAAGGAGCCAGCAAGCGCTGCGAGGGTCAAAACTTCCAACACGGGATCGGACAAGGCACCATTTACGAGTTTTCATTTTTCTACACGTCGGAGAAGCAAAGGTGGACTTGCTGAAACACGAAGGCAGAGACTGCACCAAAGGCACCTCCTACTCCTGCCAAGAAGAATCTCAAGAGACTCCACTCTGGCGACAGCAACGTGGCCCAAGTGAAGGAACAACCAATCAGCTCCCAAAACTCAGGAGTATCTGCCATGAGAACGGCTCCGACGTACAGACAAGTCACCTACTGGGAACCTTTCTTGTAGGAGTCACTTCACCACGAGACTTTTTTGGAGGTGCCACCAAATACATCCCACAGGGACCGCCCTCTGCTACCTCCTGACGTCTTTCAGCACACAAGGATGAAGTTGTGAAATTTAAATGGACAACAATTAAGATCTGAGCGAGGTGCCACGCGTCAGAGTGAGTTATTTCAACGTGCCCGCTGGAGAACACCACGACATTTCTCTCCACACGCAGTTCCATCCGAGAAGGACTCGAGGTGAAATATTAATGGCAGAGCTGGGAATGCAAGTCCCAAATGTAACCACTCGAGGAATTAAAATACCACCAAATCTTCACCAGATGAACAGGCAGCTTGACTGGCTCCACCTGAAAGCTCCAAGAGAACAGTAACTCAAAGCTCAGGAAGCTCAAGACACCACTGCAAGTGGTGTTTGAAGTCAAACAAGACGCAGAAGACTCCTGTGCTAAGCACAGCTCGTTCCTGAGATGGAGTCAACACAGAGCACCACGTGAGGAACGTCAAGATTCCCTTTCTACACGAGCAACAGAATATCAGAATCATCATAGAACGGCTTGAGTTGGAAGAGACCTTGAAGACCATCTCTCTCCAACCTCAAGACACCTCCCACTAGACCAGGTTGAGATAGGGGGTGGCCAAGACCTGTCCGGCCTCCGTTCAGAGATGGCAGCTTCAGGAGAGAACCAAGTAAGGTTGCAACTACTCACTGGAGGCCAAAGCTTCTGCCTCGGTGGAAGGAACTTTGTAGATCTTCCCTCCCTTGTAGACGAAGCTCCCCTCGATCACCTTGAAGTCTAAGTAGCGAGTGACTTCTGTGTAGAGCAGCATCTTTACCAGCTGACCTGGAAAAAGGAGATTTGCCACAAGTCAACCAGTTGGGCCCCGCAACCAGAAGACAAGAGGACAAATTGTTTCTTCCACCACAGCAAAGCCTCCAAACGGCAGCACCACGTTCAACCCACACGGTTCTTACACCCTTGTGTAACAGGGTGCGGCACATACTCACTGGTGTAATTATCAGGCAGTTTTAAGGCTTTCTTAGAAGCTGTTAACAGCTTCCTTGTCACTCCTGTGGCTTCCACGAATCCTCCTCGGAATGAAAGCCACTCTGCAGCTGTGGAACACGGCTGCTCTTTGCTCCTCGTAGTTTCATCACACTCAAGGTGACAAACAAGGTCATGGCTTTGGACCACAGCAGCTCCTCATCCTCACTACGGAGATCCACCACAGCCTACCTGTTAGTTCTCTTACAATCATAGACTGGTTTGGGTGGGAAGGGACCTTGCAAGGTCATCTGGTGCAACCCCCCTGCAGGGAGCAGGGCCATCTGCAACTCGAGCAGGTTGCTCAGAGCCCCAGCCAACCTCCCCTGCAATGGGGCCAGGGATGGGGCAGCCACCACCTCTCGGGGCAACCTGGGCCAGGCTCTCACCACCCTCAGCACCAACAATTTCTCCTTCTCTCCAGTCCAAATCTCCCTCTGAGTTTCAACCCATCCCCCCTTGTCCTGTCCCAACAGGCCCTGCTCCAAAGTCTGTCCTCATCTTTCTGACAGCCTCCTTCAAGTCCTGAAAGGCCCCAAGAAAGTCACCCTGGAGCCTTCTCTCCTCCAGGCTGGTCCTTCGACACGTATCACAACGCCTGTGTAAGGCAAGAGTAAGGAGAGAGCAGAGTAACCAGACCTTGAGTGAATCTGTCAAATCTTCCACACTGGCACCGCACAATACACCCACTCCTCCTGCTTCGGGGACAAGGGTTTCCAGGAGCAACTGGTTGGTATTTGGTTAAAGGAGTTACCAGTGCAGACAAGTTCACCAACGGTGAGGTTGGTCTAGAAGACCCTGTCCCAGGTCTGGAACAGCTAAAGCCTGAGGATTTGTAGCACCAGTAAGGGATCAGAGAGTCTGGAAGCCGTAAAATAGAACTCTAGAATGGCTTGAGTTGGAAGAGACCTTAAAGATCATCAAGTTCCAACCTCCCACTAGTGCAGGTTGCTCAGAGCCTCATCCAGCCTGGGCTTCAACACTTCCAGGGATGAGGCTCCACAGCTTCTCTGGGCAACCCCTTCTAGTGTCTCACCACCCTCAGAGGAAAGAACTTCTTCCTAATGTTCAATCTAAATCTACAAAACCATTTCCTTGTAGGAACAAAGGGGACTAACAGTCACCATAGGACCAGTTGTTTCTCCCTAAGCCATGGAAGAACACCACCACACAAACTCATGGCGTTAACCATGGCTGGAAACTCAAAGATGTTATGGAAAACCATTGGAAAACGGGTCTTCAAACTTTCCACCCATGCCATTGCCACGTGCTCCAAGCTGGAGCCATCTTCTGAGTTTGGAAGCTCCATGGCCAGTAAGTCATGGAGCAGAAGCCGTGCCTGACCCTTTAATGCTTCCAGCAGCAAGCAAGGAGGTGGCTGAAGAGCAAATCCTTCCATCCCAGCACCATGTGCTACCCCAGGCAGATTCCAGAGCTCGGCCATGGCTTACCGTTAGCCATAAGAAATTTTGGAATTAGGTCCACGTTCCAGTCTCTTCCTCTCCCCATAGATTCCGGTGGAGATCCTGGGAGATTAAACCTTTTGTAGAGCTTGAGAGAGAAGACAAAACTTATGATTAGAGCAGAGGAAATCTCGCTGGGTGTCATTTCTCCCACCCGTGTACAAACTTCCGCCCCCACATCTCCCCAGCTGAACAGAAACTCTTCACAGAAGCGTTTGGGCAGCAAATCCGTCCTGGTTGGATTGATTTTTTTTTGATGGAATACACGATACACATCCAGGCAGTTCTTACAGGGGCACACAGGGTGCAAGAAGTCACCAGGTGAAAGAGGGCCAATTGAGTTCAACGTGCTCACAGAACACCAGCAATGTCAGGGCACGGAGCCTTTCTGAGGCCAGCAGGGGAGGAGGGAATAATTTACACAGAGAGTGTTAACATCAAGCTGTTGGGAATTGGCCTTCANCCAAGGCGTGGAGATGTGGTGCTGAGGGACAGGGCTCAGGGGTGCCCTGGCAGGGATGGGGCAGCGCTGGGACTCCAGGAGCTCAAAGGTCTCTTCCAACCACAAGAATCTGATGATTCTACCTCCAAAGCGCTGCGTGCTTGGATCTCCCTGGGAGCTACAGCCAACAAGCCCTATCTACCAACAGTCACACGGTTTCCCCCCCACTATTCGCTGTCATGAAAGCACCATAAAACATCCTCACTCAAAGACAACCCTCAGGAGTAACGATTTCAAATCCACACCTCAAATATCCGGGAATAAGTCCCTCTTTGTGCGCACAGAGAAGACACAAGGGGCTGGTGTCCACCCCCGTACTTACATCCTCCAGGGGTGTGATGGACGCGCTTTCCCCTCCGTAGTACGAGTTACGATCCATGTGAAGGACTTTCTTTCCGTTCACTGACATGATACCGGAGAGGATGCATTCCTAAGGAAAGAGGAAACCAAAGGATGCAAAGGGACACGTGAGCAGTGCTGAGGCCTCCTGTTTTTCCCCACGTTCAGACACCTGGACAGGAAGGGACCGGCAGAGTCCCTTGAAAACAAACACACCAGTTGCCCCACTCCAGTACGAGGCCGTGCCCACTGGTAGACTCCTCTTTGAGACAGATTAAGCCCTTCCCAGGTCTGGTGTCTGCTCTGAGCGAGCCAATCAAGAGGTTTGAACTCCATGGCCACCACCAAGCAGGGCTCTGCTGAGGGTATTTCTGGGAAGTTCAGGCATTTGGATCAGATTAGGAAAATCGGTATTCCTGAAGAAGGCGAGAGAGAGAAGTCTAGAGAGGAGAAGGCTCCAGGGAGACCTTCTGGGGACCTTTCAGGGCTTCCAGGGGCCTGTCAGAAAGATGGGGATGGACTTTCTTGTTGGGACAGGACAAGAGGGGATGGAGTGAAACTAAAAGAGGGAGATTGAGACTGGAGAGAAGGAAGAGATTTGAATGTTGAGAGTGTTGAGAGCCTGGCCCAGGTTGCCCCGAGAGGTGGTGGCTGCCCCATCCCTGGCCCCATTGCAGGGGAGGTTGGCTGGGGCTCTGAGCAACCTGCTCTAGTTGCAGATGGCCCTGCTCCCTGCAGGGGGGTTGCACCAGATGCCCTTGCAAGGTCCCTTCCCACCCAAAGCAGTCTGGGATTCTATGAATCACCAGTTTAAGGCTGTCCACAGAGCGGCGGCACCCTCCTTTACGGGTGACAGCAGGAGGTCTCACCTGCACTTCAGCCCCCTCGAAACCTCCATCTTTGGTCTTTATCACTCTTGGACACACAAGAGAGTCAACAGCCAGTCGCAGAGGCAGCACAAAGAACAACCGTAGCCGCACTGGAGCTTCACCACCTCGGTCTGCACTTTGCTCCCCTTGCTCAGCACCCACCGAGGTTCCAAGCACCCAGATTCCTGGGAGCAGCAGATCGGCCGCTCCGTCGGAACGCGACGCTGAGAGGGACGCGAGTCGTAGGTGACAGAGCCAGCTCAGAACTCACCCGGCTAAATCCCCATTAAAACACAACTTCCCAACCCACCCGGTCTGGCTCCGGCAGCCGCGAGCCAAAGAGCTTAACAAAAACCTGGAATATTTGCGTGGTTCCGACGGCTTATCGAGGAGGTTCTCCTGAGCTTTCTCGCTCCGCCTCAGCTCCCTCCAGACGGAGAATCACATCAGCTTTCGAGTTCTCGACCGGCAGCGGCGTTACTTAATTTGTAGGTCCCGGCCACGTCTCACTTTCACTCAGGCTGTAAAGCTCCACATCCAGCCAAAGGTGCCACCACTGAAGATCTGCTCAGAACCAGCAGCTTGATCTTCCTGGCAGAGATCCACCTCTCCGTGAGATCCTTCGTGTTTACTCCGCAGGCATCTTGCCCCACAGAACATCCAGGATTCTCCTCACGTGTACTTCTCCCAACCAGCGGCACTCGGCCAAAACTTGCTCCGTCCCTGGAAGCGTTCAAGGCCAGGCTGGATGAGGCTCTGAGCAACCTGCTCTAGTGGGAGGTGTCCCTGCCCATGGCAGGGGGGTTGGAACGAGATGATCTTGAAGGTCCCTTCCAACTCAAACCATTCTATGAAACCACAGTTTCCCAGAAGGTTGTTTACATGACTCCAGTAAATCCTCGGTGCACAGGAAGCTTTTAAAATCTCCCTCAACTTCACCAGCCGAAGACCAACCCAAAGTGAAGGCACCTTGCAGGAGGGGTTGGTTTGTTCTGAAGTGTCTCCACATCTGTAAGTGAGCAGATGACTGTCAAGGATCGCTGCCCTGAAGACTTCTTGTTCTTCTTCCAGGTGGCAACAGGTAAATCTTCTCTGCTGGGAGAGCAAGGCACCACTAGCCAGCCTGGTGCCCACCAGAATGTCACTGGAATTCCACCAAGGAGCCCAAAGACCAAAGCTAGAGCTGCCTGCCCTGGTGCACGAGAATGGGATGCTCAAGAGTTTTAATTCCTGAAGTCGTGGGTGATCCCAAACACAGTGCCCACAAGGCTTCAAGGTCCCAGGCGGATCCCAGACAGAATTAGCCACAGGATTTCCCACAAAACCGCTGCGTGATCCATCAGCTGCTCCTCCAGCACCACACCATCACAGAATTATAGAATGGTAGGAGTTGGAAGGGACCTCTGGAGATCGAGTCCAACCCCCCTGCCAGAGCAGGAACCCAGAGCGAGTCCCACAGGAACGCGTCCAGGCGGGTTTTGAACGTCTCCAGCGACGGAGACTCCACATCTCCTCCGAGCATCCTCCAGAGGCTCCAGATCCCTCACATCCCACAAGGCTCCTCCACTTTTTCCAGGCTGAAGCAAGCAGAGCCCCTTACAGTAGACCTGGCTGCCCCCAGACCTCACGTTAAGCCCCTCCTCCAGAGCACCACGAGCTCTACAAAGCTGAGGAACAAGCGGAAGTACAGGCGGTTTTCACGGCGACAGCTACAACGTTAATGATTTCCCACAGGCGACACGGGACGCCCACACCAAAGGCATCCCCACCAACCAGTGTGATCTCCTCAGAGATCCAGTTCAGAGCTCTACACGAAGGCTCTGGTTGGACTCTCTGCTCTAACATGCGGTTTTATTCCCCCTGGAACATCTTGCAAGCCCCTGGAGCATCGGCTTGGCCAGATGGTGGTACGGGACTGCCAGCGTCCACGCTGGAGCTGAGCCAGGAGGAAGCCAACCAGGATTTCAAACCAAATTAAGTATCAGTTGGAGGGACGAGGTTACAGTAAAAGCTGCAGAAGGGACATTCTTCAGGCCAGACCTCAAGGGTTTTCCTTCCTCCAGTGAAGGCAACTTCAAAGCGCTTCTTGCTCCATCTTCCCTGCTCACCCATCACTCCTCAGTGAGCACAGATCCTAAATGGTAGGGGTTGGAAGGGACCTCTGGAGATCGAGTCCAACCCCCCTGCCAGAGCAGGATCACCCAGGGCAGGACACACAGCAACAGATCCAGGGCAAGTTGGAAAGTCTCCAGAGAAGGAGACTCCACCACCTCTCTGGGCAGCCTGGGCCAGGCTCCAGCACCCTCACACCAAAGAAGTTTCTTCTCCTGTTGAGGTGGAACCTCCTGGGTTCCAGTTGGTGCCCATTGCCCCTCGTCCTATCCCAGGGCACCCCAGACAAGAGCCTGGCCCTTTCCACTTGACCCCCACCCTGCAGAGATTTGGCACCAGGAATCAGCTCCCCTCTCAGGCTTCTCTTCTCCAGCCTCAACAGCCCCAGGGCTCTCAGCCTTTCCTCACAGCAGAGATGTTCCAGTCCCTTCACCATCCTTGTGGTCTCTGTTGGACTCTCTCCAGCAGATCCCCGTCTCTCTTGATCCTTTCCACACGTTGCCAATATCCCCCCTTGAGCGAATCTGGGTCCCAGCAGAAGATTTAAAAGACTTTAAGCCCCTTTTCAATCTTATTTCACACCCATTAACCACCGATCCGGGGACTATTACAACCCCATTTAACCGAAGGCTCGTTGAACAGCTTCTTCGCATCACCCCGAAGCGCCGAGATCCTTTCCCCGCCGCTTCCCTTCGCGGTCGATGAGGCAACAGCCCGGTCGTAAAACCGCACGAAGGGCACAATAGATTGATCCTCCCAGCTCAGCAATTCCTTTTGGCCGGCCGCGTTGGCTACAGCCATCCAGCGGCGCGTTGGGTCCGCGCCCGGGAACCGCTTGATGTGTCACCGCGGCGGTCGGGTCAGGGAGCGAAGAAAAACAAACAGCCTGTGCTGATAAGGGGAAGGTTGGCAACGGTTTGGAGTGCGAATTAAATAAATAAATAAAGGGAAGCGTCAAGGGTTCAAATCTTTTTCAACCGCGTTCAAACCATCGACAGGTGAAACTGAAGAGTCGCCGACAGCGGCACCGAGTCGGAGGGAAAAGCTCCAGGGTATCCAGGCAGGGGGGGGAAGGGTGGAAGGCAAATCTCTGTGGAAATGAGAGTCACGCTGCTCTGCCGTAATCCACGGCTTCGGCCGGTTCAGGTTACGGCTCCCGGGAGCTCGCGTCGTGCTGCCGAACGAACGACGGAGCGAATCCAGCGGCGATCGACGTCGTCGGGCCGGAGAGCACGGAACCGGAGAGCGGCGCGCATCGGGAATGGAGGAACAGCGCATTCGATAGAAACCCAGGGAAAAAAAGAAAAAAGGGAATACGGGGTAGTGGGGAGATATTGGTGTTTTCGTGCTTGCTTTAGATCATCAGCTCTTCCCACGCTTGCAGGACCTGCTCACAAATAGACCTTCTGAAGGGATGGAGGGAGGTTCACATGGATGTTCTCCAAGTAGGGCGGCAGCTCAGAAAGGCTCTGCCGGCCCAAAGGAAACGGGAGCCAGCGCCGGTCCATCCAACGGCGGCAAGGGGAAGACTCCGCGCCAAAAAACCCAACGTTTGGGAAAAACAATCCCTTGGAGAAGGGGTTCTGACCCGGCGAGAACCTTCTTGGAAAGACAAGGCCGGGGCCGCGGCGAGCAAGAGGTTACACGCCGCTCGTTAACGTCGCCCGGGCGGCTCCACTTCTAATGAACGTTGGCTACGTCCACCAGGCTGGACTCCCAACGAGCAAGGCTCAAAGCTCTGCTGTAGTCGTCAAAGCGACTCCTCGGCGCTCTGATGGACCAGGGGATGATGCAAAGGGACAGTGACACTCCCCTCGGTCCTCGTAGTCACGTGGGGGACGTGATTGGTTTGGGCTCTGGAAGGAGGGAAGCCTGTGCCTATGTGAGAGAATAGATCTTGAAGCAAAGAGTTTGGCTACTCTGTTCCTAGAGAAAGTGAAGGTGTTGTATCTCCGTGACGGATTTCTATAGGTTTGAGGCCACGAGGCAGCTGGAAGGTAAGAAGCTTAGTTGCAACCAGTGAAAACCCGGCACGTTGATCTACTGGGGCTGAACAAGATGGTTTTGAGCACAAGCAAAGTTCCTATCAAATAACCCATTGTCAGCTGGAGCACAGACAAGAGATAAGGAACATCTTAGAGGGCACAATGTCTCCTCAAACATCTCAGCGAGCGAGTACTGAGCCCTTTCTAGAGCAGAGGGGCGTAAACGAAACTGGGCTGAAAAGACCAGGCTGGAAATAAAAGCACGAGGCTGGAAATAAAAGCACGAGGCTGGAAATAAAAGCACGAGGCGTTCTCCAGATTAAAAACTGGTTTGTGCAGTAAATCTGGGAAAAGAAAGATGCTGCCTCATCGGCAACACACGACGCACCTCACGAGCCTGAGCCGAGGAGATGAAAGGTAACGAGAAGTGATTGTACCTCCATTCTCGGCACTGGGGAGGCCACCCCTGGAATCCTGGGCTCACTTTTGGGAATTGCCTCCCAGAAGGAGCTGGAGGGGCTGGAGCGTGGCCAGAGAAGGGCAGCGGAGCTGGGGAAGGGTGTGGAGCAGGAGTGTGGGGAGGAGCGGCTGAGGGAGCTGGGCTTGTGCAGCCTGGAGCAAAGGAGGCTCAGGGGAGACCTTCTGGCTCTCCACAACTCCCTGACATTCAGGAGCTTGGAGCCAGGGGGGAGTCGGGCTCTGCTCCCAAGGAACAAGCAGCAGGACAAGAGGAAGCGGCCTCCAGTCGCCCCAGGAGAGGTTGAGGTTGGAGCTGAGGAAGAATTTCCCCAAGGCCCTTTGGGGTTGTCCAGGCGTGTGCCAGGCTGCCCAGGGCAGGGCTGGAGTCCCCCTGCTCCCTGGAGGGGTTTCCAAGGCGTGGAGATGTGGTGCTGAGGGACAGGGCTCAGGGGGGCCCTGGCAGGGATGGGGCAACGCTGGGACTCCGTGATTTTCAAGATCTCTTCCAACCCTAACAATTCTATGTTTCTAAGACCTGAGCAACTTGGAGAAGCCCTTCCCACCAGCACTGGAAGACCTCCCAGCTCCCATGCCAGGGCAGCCAGACTCACCAGCACCTCGTAAAGCCCCGCAGAGTGGTTCCTGTACAGAGGGCTCAGGACGAACACGAGGCTCCGGTTTGAGCGCTGTGATGTTAATTGTACCTCCTGTAAGTCTGACGTTGTCAAATCAGCAAAAATTCAGGATTGAAAAGGCACTGAGATTCTTTCTCCCCATAGCTATCTTCACAAGGCTGGCACCACAGTGGGGTCTCCAATTAGCACAGATAAAGGAAAAAAGTGAAAATATTTCAGTGCCAGTAATCCCAGCCCTAAAGCCGCCTGAGCTCTTCGTTACTGGCTGGAGAAGAGATTAGCACCTGAAATATTCGAGCTGCGCTTTTAAAAGCGGGGTCTCCATCACAAATGGAATTTAAGTGGCCCTGCAGACCCCCCCCAGAACCACTGCAACGGGTCTCTCTGTGGCTCTTAGTTTTTATGTCTATTTCTTTTTTCCCTCTTTAAACCAACAACTGAACTTCCACCGTGGAAGGAGAATGAAAATCCCTCTGGATCAGCAGCCAGCGGCTGCCTCACCAAAATGATTTGGTGGATTACAGCTATTTTACGGGCCTTGCACGAGTCCTAGTGATGGACACTGGGCCAAATCAACTGGTGACTCTCCCAGGACAAGACACAGGAGGAGCACAGCCCAACAGGTACCCGGCAGAGGGCACGGTGCTCGAGTGCCAGCCCAATAACACCCCCCCAAGTTAATCTTGGTCTGTTCAGGAGGCATCAAGATGGGCACCTGAGGTGCAAGTCAAGTTGTTCGAGGAGAAGACACAACCTCAGCTACAAGAGCAAGCTGGTGGGACCCCACCACTACCGTCCACTCCTGCAAGGGTTCCGCTAAGGAAAAGTCGGTTGCAAACATCACCTCGAGTTCCAGCACAGTTCAAAGCTCTTTGGAAAAGGAAAGAAACAGCCGAGCGGGTTTTTCAGTTCCTTTCCCTCAAGAAGCCTTGACTCTGCCAACACCGGTACCAGACCAAAGCTGGAAGAGCAACCTTCAAGCCTCTAAACCGAGTCCCGCAGCCCGGCCCGAACCAGACGCCGCTTCAACGACGCTCCCCGGCCACAACGGTTGAGGCAACGCAACGGATTTTAGGATGGAGAACATTCCTGGCTGCACCAAGACCTCTGCTTCCCACTCACTCCCATCTCCACACGAGCTGCTGACGCTGACCCGAAGCCCGCCCGGCTCCAATCGGTGTTTCAGCAGTAAAATCTCCGCGGAAGCGGCAAAAGCAGCGCTCCCGGGCTCCGGCGTTCGGTCAACACACCTTAAAATACGGCCGTAATTTATTCCTTTTTACCTCAACTGCTGACAATTAGCACGAGCTTGTCTTAAAAAGCGATTTCACAAGAGGCCTTTTGTCAAATTCCCCGTTTGAGACGAAGCACGGGGCGCTTACCAACTCCGTACCACAGCTCACTCCAAAGCATAAATTAACATTTTAATGGAGCTCGCATCTATCGGAGGCCCCTTCCCTAGAAGCTCATTATATTTCTCCTCCCTTCAAAAAGTCCCATTTTCCTGCTTGGCTGAGCCAGGGATGGGGATTTAGAATAGAAATGGAGCTTTCCCTATCAAAGGGAAGAAGCTTTCGCTTCCCGAGTCGTTCCTGCCACCTCAAAGGAAAAGCCTTCGGAGAAAGGAATGAAAGCAACCAGGAAAGTTGGGTTTTCCCTACAGCAGGAGCCGGGAAAACGCTCCCACACTCTGCACATTTTTTTTTAAATTATTTTTTTTCTCCTTTGTGCCACACGCTGGATTTGTTACCATTATTCCCATCATCAAAACAAGAGGAGAGGGGGGGGAGATGACAAAACCAGATCTGCTCAAAGAGTCCACGTGCCCCCCTCCCTCCCCCTTCCACAGGGCCTGGGTCAGCAGCCCCGACGCCTTCGCCTGTCGGGGGGCAGCCCCCCGTCAATCCCGGCGCCCAAGCTACAGTCGGAAGCGCGGGTATTTCTACTTCCAGTTATCGTCACCGAGGGGAAGCGGGGAGGAAAAAAAAAAATATATATCCCTCCTGGCCAACCCCAAAGATCTCTCCTTTGTCTGAGCCACCTCTCCCCCGATAACGGGAGGAAACAAAAGCAGGAAAGGTTCTTTACCAGCGAGAAAAACCTTCTCTCCACCATATTGGATTTTTTTTTTTTTTTCATCTCCCCCCCTCCTCCTTTCTTTCTTCTAACAATGCCTCTTATTTGCAACCTGCAATCCCCCCCTCCCGCTCCCAGCCCCGACTAAACCCGCAGCGGATAAGCCAGCGGCGGCCCCGGGCGTCTCCCCAGTTTGAGGGAAAGCAGGAAGCAGAAGAAACCCCCACCAGCAAACCTCACGGGCAGCGGCGCTGCCATGTTTTGGTTTTTTTTTAATTTTATTTTTTAATTATTTTTGTTTAATCCCTGCAGCACAGGCTGCATCCTCCACAATAGGACAAAGCCCCACCATAGCTCACCTCCCCTCCTTCCCTTCTCTCCACCACACACACCCCCCCCTCCAGTGCCATCAGCTGTCAGTTTTCCTCAGGGATGACCGAGATGAAGGGACAACGCAAGAGAGGATGGGGTTTGTTGTTTTTCCTTGGTTTTTTTTGTTTTTTTTGTCTTTTCCGGGAGGGTGGGGGAAGGAATCGGACAAATTTGACAGGCGTGCAGGGCTCGCCCGCCTCCCCATCCCCCTCCTGCTGCAGTCAGGGCTGGATGAAGAGCCGAAGGCTGCAAAGGCGGAGCAGGGATGGGGAGGGAGGGCGGGAGGAAGAGGAGGAGGAGAAGGGAGGGGGGGATACACCAGGTTTGCCTCCACCCTAAGCCGGGCTGGGCTCCGTGGACCTGCAGCCACCTCGGGTTTTTGGGGTGGGGGGGGGCGTGTGTGTGT
>VWZK01002652.1:66085-238728 GCA_013396935.1 Baryphthengus martii | reverse complement strand
TCCTGCAGTAGAAACTTCTGGTTTTCTGAATAAGAGCAGAGCGACGGTTTGAAGGTTAAGCCACTCAGCTGATGGAGCCTTAAATATAACCTCTTTGTCACAGAGTCTCCGTGTAGGCAAACTGCTCGGCTTCTTTCTCACTCAAATCACACCTGCTACCTATAGTCAACAGCGCTCACAGAGATGTCACATTCAAAACAGAGTAAAGCTCAAGAGGTGCATAAATACTACAGTAAGAGACCATCTTGAATCATGGACAAACTCGTGGCAACATGAGCCAAATACTGACAGTTCCACTGCCCACTTCTGCTCTAGTACCTTTCCACATATTGCCAAGACTCACTCCAGAGCAGGCAGCGTAAAACCTGCAGAGGGTAAGAGTTTGTCAGAGCACACCATTGATAACTGTCATTTCACCAGAGATGGTATGCAAAGACACTTGTAGTTCAAAATCAGCTTCTCTACATGAACCTCCTCTTTGATAAAATCATTGCTTTGATAGTGAATTAAAATGCGCAGGGTATGTCAAAAAATGGCAGTATTTTCTTAGCTTCTACTAAATTCTCAGTGTGTACTTAGAGCAAGAACCCCCTGAATCAAAACTGTGCATTTCCCATTTGAAGACAGCCAGACTGCTATGGTTTCAGCCCCCAAAAAGCCTTCTAAAAGCTATGCCTCACTGCAATGCAGAACTAAAGCTTTTTTTCTCCAGATAACTCTCTGAAGGATGCCAGAATCTAAACTTATTAAATACTCTCTAGAACATGTCTAGCTTTTGGTGTAAAAAGTCACAGAATTTCCAGTCTACCAAATATGGTTTATTTCCTCTCATCCCTGTCGACTACTGCATACTTACACTCTAAAACAAATCCGCAAAATGCAGAAATAAAAGTCCTGCCTGATTATTTATTATGCAATTTATTCAGCACCATCCCCATGCAAGAAGTTACCTAAGCAATGAATGATAAAAACACAAACAAATGAAAAATGGATGAGCTCCAAGGTTCCTGTAGGAAGGCTTAACTTTTTGTCTTTGCTGAAGGCAACTCCTGCTCTTCAAAACATTTAGAGAAAAAATAAGAGTCTCAAAACTCAATGGCAGACCACAGCAAGAAAGTCCACTCTCACCCCGTGTTTGGAATTTCAGCTAACAGTGAAGATGTCTTTTGCGGAACAAAGAAGGAACAGGAAGAAAGTCTATCCAAACCCAGCCTCTGTGAGCAGTATCTCAGCCTGGAGAGACCCTTGTTTTGAAACTTTTCTCTTTTTGAATTCTCTCTCACCATTCCTCTTACATTTGAACTCACAGTGAGGTCAGAACACTCAAAGCCACAGCCTGAGCAAGCGCAGCAAGAGTGAGCCCCTTCTCCCTGCCAAGGCTCACTCACTCACTCACTTGTCTTCTGGCGCTCTTGAACCCAGAAAACAGAGCTCCATAAGCCCCACTCAGCTACACTAGCCCCAGCCCATTACATAGCAGCCACTTCTCCATCCTGAAAATAATACCTGTCAAATCTGGGGACAAAAGGGTTTTCTGTTTTTTACCTCCATCTCTAACGTACAATTAACAAGCAGAATTATTTTTCTTTATATCTCTCCAAATCAGCACTAAGACTGTTGATTAAATTTCAGCCTTTGAATCTTTACTGCTTGAGATCACAAACAAGAGTGGGACTTTACTCTCACCTCCTGCAGGCAATGTAGCGTGACTAGCATCTACTTAAAAAAAAAAAAAAGAAATAAAAAAAATAAAATCTGTTTACTTGTAACCTAAACAGATTTTTTGCCTAGTTCCTGAGATTGGGCAGACATGGAATCTGATACGACCCTTTTTTATGAGGCAGAACTGCAAGAGGCCCCCAAATACCCACAATAAGAGCTAGATTCAATTCATGGATATCACATTGCAAAAGAAAACCTTGGCAAAGGGCTGGTGCAAAAAATGACCAGAGAAAAACTTAAAAATCACATTTCCCTCTAGCTGTTGCAATTCTCTCAGGAAGCCTGAAACAGAAAAATAATTACATGAAAAACTGTGAGAGGTAGATCTGAGACAAGTGGGTACAATTCATACACACTTTTGAGGCAAGTCTGCAAAACTTTTACTTAAGAAGGGGAACACAGAAGTACTTTGTGAAATACTCAGATAAACAGTGATTTTTGTCAGAGATGAAGACAACATATTTCAATCTTCTTTGCATGTCTTGCTTCTCTTCATATTCACATCAACTAAATGAAAAAGGATCAAACCCACTGTTGGCCTTTATGTCAACAAAGCACCTAGCAGTGTGGTGGTAACAAAACAGTAAACAGACTGTAGGCCTTCTGCTGACTTAAGTTTAGTCAAAGAAATGATCCTTCCTGAAAAAAGTCAAAACTATTATTATTCAGAAAGCAACCACACTGAAAGGTATAACAGGGTAATGTTATACTGAAAGTTCATCACTATACTGTTCAATTCAATTGCTACCTCACACACAAGATAGGAACGAGCCAGTATCCACAGCCTTTCTCATTATTCTGTCCAAGAAACAAATGAGGCAGGAAGGATAAGCAATGTAACAGAGACTAAAAGCACTCTTTAGCTAAGTAAACTCTGATATCCATGTCACTAAGACCAAAATTTCATTTCTATTTCTTTTTGTATTAACAGCTCCAAACATGTGATGTCCCTCAAATGACTTAATTCCAATTTTCTCAGAGGCATGAGTGTACATCCTATCTACCATTGCTTCATCTGTCCCTAATCAAGCACTAAATGTTGAAGTGAGGCATTACATTTTGCCATTCACTTTCCTCAAAAACAGCTATGTTTCTTTATTTCACTAAAAAGACATAATTATGTTTTCTAACCCAGACAAAACATGCAAGAAAACCCAGATAGAAGTTTCAGACTCCTAAATCGAATGAAAACATTTATAACAATATGACCTCTGGTGAATTTCTTGGACAGGAGAGCGCTCTGGCAAAAGCAGGTCAAACCCCAACGATATGAGGGGAGTTGCATTCATTACTACTAGGCTCAATTTTACTCATTGTGCAATTAAGAAGAAAGTAAAGTGCAATATTAGAGGAGTTTCATTGTCATGGAGATAGTTAACACTCACTTAATGTGGAGTCCTACCCCCAGGCTTCAGTCAGATTTAGAGCTCTGTATTTAAAAATAAGCGCTGCTTTGAACCGAGACAATAAAGAAGCCATTAGATAAAAGTCTATTAAACACTTACCAGGAAACCTGCTATGGAGGTTAGCATCACAGTTGTAGCCATTGAACTGAGCAGTTACTGAAAGCACTTTGATCGTCAGCAGGAGCAGTAACCATACCTGTTCCATTGCAAAACCTAGAAAAACATTAGATGGTTATTACACACATCTGTTCATTGCATTAAAGACACTTATTACAGACATTCAACCACTCGGGAGGTGACGGTCTCCAGCAAAGGACTTGAGGATAAAGCTCACGAGCTTATGGGAAAGAGGCCACAGGCAACAGGGCCCATTTCTCTACTTCAAAGTAATGTGCAATTTTTATTAACTTCTACAGCTTTTAATCATAACCTGTGGCAAAGGAAAAAAATGTACTCAAGGATGATATAAAAGAAAAGTATCTCAAAACATATTGATAGATTAGGATTGCTTAAGTATTTAAACTCCAACAACACTTTTGATATTTCAGTGTAAAAATTTTTTGAGGAAGACATCTCAGAAGAACAGTTTTATTTTAGTCAAGTCCTTGAAAAACCATACAGAGTTGGCACAGGCACTTGCATCTACTTGAATTGTATCTGGCACCCAGACCGGGAGATTAGAGTAATTATTCCTCTTGGAAGGAATACTTCAAGGTGTAATACCTGTGGTATTTAGCACAATCAAAAAAAAAAAATCATTCATGCTTTCATAAAAACTATCCCCAAAATACTGAGATTTTTGCCCATGAATCAAAGAGTTACTGAATTGGTTTGTTGGGTTTTTTTAACAGTAAGATTTTGTAATTCTACAACATGGCAATGCTCTTTATTTGCCTAGACAGGAGCAATTCTGAGATTTAGGAGGTTTGTTTTCTCTAAGACTATAGATACAGAGATGCTGATCATCCGCTTTCTCCAAGTGGATGTCAAAGAATATTTATAAACTCCATAGATGCAACACACCTAAATGCAGCCGTATCTGGCACGGCAAACAGTTTTCATGAATTGCTGAGAAAAGCTGGTTAACAGCACACAGAGAGAACATTTGAGACAGACCCCCACTCTTACACTGGATCTTTCATGGTTACATAGCAGTCTGAGCTAAAGTCTGCTCAAATGAATAAAAAGGCTTCCACTAGTTTTCAAACAAGGCTAACGGAGTATATAAATCTGGGGTTTAAAGCCTTGTGTTGAAAAACTCGTAGATGACACTCCCAAGTGCTCTTTGTGGGGAAAATCAACCAACTACAACAAAACACTAAGCCAAACTCTACTAAGAAGGTCTAAGACATGACCAAATGTCCAGTCATTCACTCTTGCATAATGCTGCTTGGACATATATGGAAAGAGAAAAATGGAGAAGTGGCAATGCCAGCTTCCTCCTAGGCATGCACATTTTGTAAGCCATATATAACTTCTGTTATCAGATTCAAAAGCAGTTTTGCTAGCAAGTTCTGCACAACTTCCTCAAAGTATAATGTATAGCAACAACGCAATCTTCTTTTAGTTTCAGGTGGATAAAAAACTCTAAACGAAAGCACTCTTTGACCCTCTACTCCTTTTCCATTAGATTCCTGTGGAGGTTGACAGCACTTGCAGCTAATGCCGATGAAGAATTGTGAAAAACATAAGAAAGAAAGTAAAATTTCTAACTGGGTTGCTAAGAAACCTCTGTATTTTCATGATCTCCTCACCCTCTCCATTACTCTCGAGTAGAGAAGTAAGGTGGTATTTTCTTTGTTCGTTTACTATGAAAATTCATACTTTACTTGGAAAGAAAGATTTTTGCCTTAAAGAAAATGGCATTTCTCCAGTGTACTGGAACCTTACCCCTGGTTTGTACAAAAGTTACATCAATGAAGTGGCTACTACTGTTCTGTTGTATATCAGCTGGTTTCTGATGTCCATTACAATGGTCTAAATCAAGGGCAACTTACCAAGATCTAAATCCCACTTCAGTTTTCTAACTGTCATAGTATTTTTTGCTAAAAAAAACCAAAAAAAAACCAAAAAAAACCAACCAAACAAAAAAAAACCCAAAACTGTTTGAAAATAATTTAATGAAAGATGACACTGACAAAGTTGTGGCTATTATTTTACATGAAAAGTAGAACTTCGAATGAGTTCTAAAATTTTAATTATTAAATAACTTCTGCTGCTGTGTTTCAGAGGAAGCAGAGATGATTGCTAAGGAACAAAGCTGAATTAAGATATTAAGTATTTATAGCATTAGTTTTGTAGCTGTATTCAGAACAAGTCAGATTTTAACACTACAAATAATGTCCTACTTGCTTTCTGGCTATTGATTCATCTGTATATGGATCAACATGCAGATCCATATCACCAGCTGCGCTGACTACTGCTGCTTTCAGTTAACTAAGAAACGTGCATTAGATTTCATTTCTCAAGAGAATTGCAGGGTCAGAAAGCAAACCGGGAGGCCAACCTCAGCTATCTGCCCACCCCAGCAAGAATCAAGGCAGCCATTCCCGCTTTTCTAGCCTGTTCTTAAAAGACTCTGGAAATTTATTTGAAGTTTCTAAAACTTCGATCTTCTAAATGTATAAGGCATCCTAACCCAAAGATTTGTGCTATAATTGATACTACTGAACATTCCATCCAATTAAAGAAGCATAAAAGTTTTATCAAAATAGTAACAGGAACATCATAATCTTATTGCATGTACACGACTATGAAATGAAAATTTAATGTACAAAAAAAAGAAGATAATATGCAAGTGTCAGAAATAGGGTGATTTATAATCCTTTTTTGAGGAATACAGCTCTTGGTGCTTTCCCACAAAAAGTGCTTCTTCAGTCCAGTAGCAAACATATTTAGCTGTTAAGAAGACTTTCATGATTCCAAAGATGCCAACACATACTGCAAGGGAAATATGATTCTTCCTATTTATTAAACTCTTAATTGACAAATCCATACCAGATTTCACTGAGGTACCAAGCGTTCTCTTCTATATTTTTCAGTCCTCATCACCAGTTTTCTCTGCTAAGCATCTTCAAGGATCTTAATGTTTACATAATTTACCATATTTTGTTTATGACATTCACAGTGTTGTGCTTAGTCTCACTGAAATGCCCAAAACGCCACAAAAAAAAAAAAAAAAAATCCTGTCATAGTCACTTAGATAATTTCAGCTCCAAATGTTTCTACTTCCACCCATCCACCTAAGGATGTCTTCCAAACAAGGTCTGGTATTTTCTAATTAGCAAGGGAACCGCTTCTTCCCTTGACTTGTGGGTGGAGGTAAAAATCCATGTGCCGTACTTCCGTGAAGACAAAAAGAAGCTCACCGGACAACTATCTCAAGCATTACTAGAACAAAAGCGCTTTAAAGGCCAAATACAGACAAAGAGACAGTCCTAAAAACCTACCAAACATGGTTAATGAAAATATTTCAGAGACCATGGTTCACACAGATTTCTAAACCAATTAATTCCAAGTAAGAACAGTAACATATCCAGGTCTCAGTGTAATAAAATCAGAGTAAAACTCCAGAATGCTGAAATAGTCAGGATATGAATCTCTGCTGAACCAGTTGTCCACTTATTTAGCACCGAGTCACAACTGCAGGTCTTACCGTTCTGTGCTGTATATCACTGAAGAGTAAAAACAAGACTTGCAACATGCACTCCTCAAATTAATTTGCCGCCATTTTACAAAACCCTTTTCCCTGCTTTCGTAAACTTCATCACATCAGAAAACTCACACAAAGTTTCAAGAAGTTTATCATTTAAATAAAAGTGACTTTCCAGTCAATTTAGGAATTTAGTTTCATAGAGATGCAGTGATTTGACCTTATCTAGATTTCCTCTCATCACCCAACATTCGCTTCTCTTCCTCACCCATCCTCTCTAAAAAGATCTTCAAAAAATTTTCCATTGTGAACTGATTCAACCCTACATTTTTATTGAAATTCATTTGTGAGCCAGTTCCAACTCCTGAGTATATTTCTTACTTCAAACATTTATCCTGTATTATATGAAAACCCTATAATCTACTGCTTGTTCTCTATTTTTCATTCACAGGGTGTGGCAGGTTTTCTGCAAAACCATATGATGATCCTTGTGCCTTCTGACTGGGTAAGTTTTCAAAAAGCCAGTTAATAGCAACAATAAAAACTTCTGAAAGAAAATTATAGATGTGATAAGTGCGTAATAGAGCCGGTGGAACATTTATAACTGTTTTCATACGTATGTAGTAACTGCCTAAATGCTCGCTAGCACCGTACATTAGGTCTCTACCTGTAATGGAATAGAAACATTGCTTTCACTCATAAAAAGTATTTTCAAGTTATCATTATATAGCTCAGTAAGTACTTCTCAGTCATCTCATGACAAAATAGTTCCTTATCTTTCTGGCTTATATTCGTGTTACTGCCATACTGGCTTCTACATCTGCACTGAAGTTGTGAATAGTTGTAAAGTACGTTCAGTATACCACTGCCATGTCTTCCAGAATGGCTTTGCTTCTAGACACTTACTAGATCATTTACCATCACTGAAAAATAACCTAGTGAGAAAAATCAGAAGAATATCTCTCTATCTCAAGTTCTTCAGTGGAACTTTCTCTTTTACCTTGTACATCCCATTGTAATTAATTATCCAGATCACATTTTCATTATTGCCTTTCACTTTATCTCCTTGGCTCTTCTAATGCAGATAAAATAAGACTTGGATCTTCACAGTATCTGTTTTAAAGACAAGCTTATCAAATGGTGATAATTGCTTTTTTTTCCAAAATGATTGTTACAGAAAAAAAGGGCATCTGAGATGCAAAGGACTTTAAGATACATTTCAGCCATAAAATTTCCCTCTGCTCGTGGATAATCCTTGGTACTAAGACTTCAAACACAATATTTATTTTCTTACAGATTTCTCTAATTTCAGACTGTATACATGACATACACATAACAAATATACGCACACAGAGGCATGCATATATACCTCGAAGGTCAGCAGTTTCCTACACAGAGGACTGAATCTGATGACAGAGCTAAACCTGTAAACAGACCGCAAATTACAGCGTTTGAGGACACACAGCACATAATTACAACAAATGTAATAATATATAGGAGGAAAAATTAAAACTAACAACAGAAATCAGTGCACCCTAGAAAGTGCAAAAACAGCTAATTATTTTTTCCCCACAAAATGGGAAAATAGTTTTATTTTAAATAGGTAAACTAATCTCTCTTGTAGCTATTCAGAATACTCAAAAAAACCCAAAAACAAACCAAACAGTTGCAGACCATGTAAGAAAAATCACACATTAAATACACACAGTCAGGCATAGAGCTGCTCTTCAGCATCAATTATTCGGTCCTAGAATGACCTCTGTGTGTTTGCTGGTCTTACACTTCCAGTCAATTCTTGAGATTTTAATACAATAGTCCTGCATTAGCTTCACATGACATCAGCTTTGTAATTAAATGCTGAGTCAAAGCTTGGAGCCCCTCATTAATCACACTTCAAACAGAAGCTTTACCTGACAAAGCTAATGTCTCAAATGCCAAGATGGTTTGTGAATCAGCAGGTGCCTCTAGCATCCAGGGAAAATAAGACTGGGGAACAAGTTTTTGCAGAGTTTTTTAACAAACAATATACAACGCTTTTGTTTTGATTCTAAAGTTAAAAAATAATTCTGGTTTATTTTACAGTCCTTTTACAATAATTTCTTTCACAGAATAAAAAAGTCAAAGGGACTGAGAAAGAGACATTAATTTTCCACAAAAGGAAGCCACACCAAAAATGACTAGACTTTAATCTGAAAGACTTTAAATTTTGACCAGCATGCTACATGAGCAATTGAAATTCAAGAACATAAAATATTTATATAGAAGCAATCCACAGCTTGCTTATGCCTTGACATGAAATTGTCATTCTAAATCCTGATGAACACCAAAAGGCTGAAAACCTAGATCTGGTTCCCAAAAGCACAGCTCAAGTCTTTTTTGTTGAATCTCATTACTGGTAGAGAGAATTGAATGTGTACGTTGGGTAAATAATAGAAGCCTTACAGCCATGTAGTACTCTTCAGTCTATAAAAGCAGCTTTAAAGAGATACACACTAGCATAGGTCCATCTGGAGCTTCAGCTTATAGACCTGGATAGGGAAAACTCCAGCTGAGACTGTTCTTTTGCCCACCTAAAGCCTTGGAAAATTGAACCAGTATACCATACTGTCAATAAGCTATAAAAAGAAATATCAATATTTTAACATTTCAAACCATTCACAATAATCTTTTAAACACTTTACTTCAGTATATGTGTCTGTCTTCATCGTTACAGCAAACCATTGGATGCACTGTGACTTTTTTTACCTAGTCTAAAAAGTTAATTGTGTATTTACAAAGTGAGAAGAGAAACAGTGATCAAATGAAGACTGTGACTATATGAAGCATTTCCAAGAGTTTTATACCTTCTTCCAAGGAGGCTGTTAGTGACACATTTATTAGAACATCAAAAAAAAGAACAACTATTTGATGAACAAGTCAGAGATCTTGACTTACTAGATCTATTTAAACTTACTGTTGAGGTCATGGAGTAAACTGTTTACCCACTATTCTCTGTGAAATAACAGAGTTATGTAGCTTTTCCTACATCCACTAGTGAAATACTAATATTCTTCAAATGCACTACCTGCCTCCCACCCTGTTTCATATGACTGTGGTTATGCTTAGTGATTGAACAGTTGTGTCTTACTTCAAATATTGCCAGAATACTTGCTTTGTTGTTCCACAAAGATGACTTCAATAGGATACATAGACCTTTCTTCCTGCACTTCACAGAAAACTTTGCCAAAACTCTTCCAGACATATATTTTAACAACCTAACTAAATGCTAGTATTTTCCAAATCATGCCCATATCACATCACACAGTGAAAGTACCTAAATATGTATCTAATAAACTTAAAATTTTTAGCCTATCTATATTTGAAATTATGTTTCCAACTTCATGGTTCACAGATACTTCAATAAAATGTGAAAACACAAATCAGCTTAAAGTTCCAGATACAAAAATGCACAAAATCACATTTCCTGAGACTCACAGGAAAGACAGATTTCTGTTATGCTCTTCCAACCTGCCTGAACTAACTGCTGTTTCCTACAGGACATTCACGCAGATTTGAAGTGCAGAATGTTGTCAGTGAGAGCAGATTTGAGAGGAAAACAGATCTGAACGAAGTGATTTATGGTCAAAGCTTTGGGTCCGAATTAAAGAATTTTGGACATTTTTTTTCCCCCACACTCTTCATATTGTCTGCTGCATCAGAAAAACTTTAATATCAGCAAGAGACCTAAGAAAGAAAGGAAGGAAGGAAATTCAGTATAAGACTTGAAGACTATTACAGTGATCTGAAAAGATAATTTTTGCCCGGAAAGACCTTCTTTTAATCATTATATTGCATATAATTTGACTTTTTGCACTCAGCTCTGCATTTCTTTAAGTTTGTGTGTTAGAAGTTAGATCCTTTAGTGCAACTTTGGTTGATTCAATATGAAATGCCAAGAACATAAATCTACTAAGAACAGATAGATTTCCTATTAAAGTCACTGCATATCTGACTCACATTATAAAAATGAAAATAATTTTGGACTTTCCATTTCTGACTTCAGCTAGAAAATGTTATAAACAAGAAAAAAAAAAAAAAATCTATAATTAACAATTAAAACTGCCCGATCGCAAAACAAGGACAATCAGCTAACCACCAGCTGTGCCACACTCCCCTACAGACTGGTTGTTATATACAGAAGTGTCTGTAATGAACAATACTAAAGTGTTTTTAAGATATTGGCTAATTAACTCAATACTGATAAGAAAATGGGCCGATTTTGCTCTACTGTAACTATTTCACAGTGTATTCAACTTTCACTTTTAGGGGAGATGTTGCAATCTGAAAATAACTGAGACTAGAGCAAGTCCAGAATCATCTTGGTCTGAAATACAAGTTGCACGAGTCTCCTGCATGGGAAGTGTACAAAGAGCGTCCCTAAATCCTAGAAGGAAGAGGCTGTTCCCGGGCTGAAATACATTCTCAACACACACACACACACATTCAGTCCACAGATTTCCTTCTCAGACCACTGACCATTATGGAGGTTCCATCACCTAACAAATTTACAGAGATCATCAAATCATTTGATATAGGCCACTAAAGAGCCATCACCTGCTAATGGCCTTCGGTTGCCTTTAACCATGGGCTGGATTCAAACACACCGATCCAGTGCTGAGACACTCTTAATCCTATTGTCTGCCCCTGGAGTCTTGCAGTCACATGGGCAGATAAAGATCTAAATGAGTATCATTCTACTTAATTACTCTTTTTACGCCTTTGAAGAGAGCAATATAAATACAAATCTTGAGTAAATAATGCTTAATGTCACTAGCAAATAGATTATACTGCAGCCATCTGTTTGCAGCTTGAAAAGTTACCAGTGAAACGACTTCTCTGACAAAAAACAGCAACAGTTTATGCTATCATGATGACTTTAGTTTCCTTACTTTTAGGAACAGAAATTAGGCAGTAAAGTTGTAGATTACTGCTGCAGTACAGTACAGCTTTATCTAATCCTTAAAAGTTAAACAAATTTGCAGTAAATTATGCTGCTAATATCTTGGTCTAAGAATGTATGGAATATCACAGATGTTATAAACGCTGTGGAACCAGAGAGCACTTACACTGTTCACAGATTTGTATTTAAAAAGAGAAAAATAAAAATTATTTCTATTGTGAAATAGAAAAGATTTACTTCTGGGTATTTCTTAAGTCACTCTTATAGCCATTTTGGACTTAAAACAAGGCTTGAATTTATTTTCAAGCCAGCTTGTGCAACAAGCCAGAAGGGTACTACTCAAGACCTAGCTGAAAGAAAACAAAACATCATACATTGACAAAAACATTCTTTGATCAAGAGTATGCAAACAGTGCCAACACTCCTATCTTCTGCTGCTCTTAGCCCATGATAAAGTTTTCCCTCATAGTACACAAAGCAATCACAGTAACTATGTCAATTTGGACTGTATCAGTTCATCAGCTTAACTGAAGACTTGATTTCAAATCCCCGCTATCTTCATTCAAGAATATATTGTCATTATTACGGCTTTAAAAATAAACAAAGCTGACGCAATTATCGTGTCCAGTCATCTTTGTGACCAGGGACAGTGCCATTTCCAATCAGCAAACCGATGTCATTCGATTGCAGCGGAGCCAGATAAGAAGTCTCGCTTATCAAAATTTTCCTCCATCAATGCAATGATTGTGGGAACAGACTGACTGACACCACAAGTTGGATAACATTGTCTCCTTCAATGTTTGCCTCCTGAATGCGACATGAGTGGGACTGACATACATTGATAGCTTCAACACTGCAAGGGGTTTATAATCTCCCCCCATCCCCCCATCACATTACTAGTGTGAGTGTGGCCTGGGTACCTTTAGGTAAAAGCTAAATTGCAAAAAAAAATTTAAATACATAATAAAATACCACTTCTTTTCACAGGTGGATGCTAATCTGCCTTCCTGTTTTAATAGCCACTCCCTGCATAATTCTTCCCTGACAAACTCCCACTGAGATTTACCAGTGAGGTTCAATTTGTCTGACAGGTGATAAAGCAAGAATTTTCTTTTAGAAGTAACAAATAATTTGACATTTACCGATATTTTAGTAAATTCTAGTTGGCTCACACGGTGGGCACTTACCCAAATCCCCTGTAGCTGTTGAGTCAGCTGTACTCCATCTATCCTGTGCTCCTGCATGTGATCAAGTGTTCAACTCCTCTGCCCTGCAGAACTTTTTCAGAAGATACTCCAAGCCTGTGGATGGGAGAAAAGAGACACTCATTATGAAAATTCTTTTAAAAATAGGTCTGGATTTTAGATGGGAAAATTTGACAGGTCTCAGAATACTTTACAAGTCTGTTAATCATCAGACTGAAACCTGAGCAGGATCTTTACGGTGGCTTTTTTCAATCTTCTGCCTTTTTTTCTTGCAGCCTTTTGATCTGCTTCTCTCCACTTGTATGAAGATCTCCAGAGGACCATGTGGGGCAAACAATCAACCTGGAGAAATTATTCTGTCATCAGCTTGTTGAGGGAAAACCTTGTCTGCTTAAAAAGAGGGGTGGGAGGAAGGAGGGGGATGGAAGCGCTGAGATAGGATCTGTAGCTAAACTGTAAGGTTATCAATGTCCCATTGTGTGTTGTGAGAAGTGTCTATTTTTTTCAATTCTGGGCTAAACTCATAGTACTAAACGACACAAAAGCAAAAAGAGCAACATTTCACGCTGTGATGAAAATGTGATATAGGGGTGTCATCGTGAATACAGGTGTCAACAGAATGATAATTACCAACAGGACATCAATGCACACAAAGCCAAGTGCACACAAAGGCAAAGATCAAGCTGCTAGAAACCAAATCTGCTTCATAGCATCTATTCCTCTGTTTCTGGGATTTGGAGGGGGGGTGGGGGAGAGGTGTTTAACTCCCTTTTGTTGCCTTAGGTTTTTTCTTTCTCCTTCCTCCTTTTGCCCCCTTCTTTCAATTTCTATTGCAATCATCTATACCTGGAAGGCTTTTGTTACACCTTTGGCCAAAGAAAACAGTAGTTTATAGGCTTTGCCACCATAGAGATAGCTTTGTGGTGCCTGGATTTGTTGAGGTTTAGGGCAACTCTTAGAACAGAAAAGCCCAGCTTCTGCCATACCTCCAACTCAGCCAGTTCCTCTTAAACACCGAAGTGCTGCAGAGCACACTGCGCACATTCATGGCGACTTGGGCAGGCCCCAAAGAGCAGCCATGGCAGAGCCAGCATCAACATGATGCACTGACCCTCCTCCTCCTCATGGTGCTGCCATTTCAGGGCACTGACAGAATAAAGCAGATTTCCCTTTTAGCACTCAAGCATCTTACAGAGGCGTAGGCCTTGGTGAAGGAGCTTCTAGAGGAACCCCATAAGGCTCAAAGGTCTACACGTCCACTGCTTGCTGTTTCTCTGGAGGCGGTAGGATGCTCCCCTGACATTTCCTGAGCTACCTCCTGCCAGTCACCTCCACACATGGGAGATTAACCACCTCGTTACCCAGCAGCACTGTGCACAGCTCCAGCATAGCTGGGGAAGACGTGTTTCACCTTTCCCCCAGCGCTGAAAGCGGGTAGCCCCTACAAACACAAACTTTGTGCTCTGAACCAGGAAATAGCAGACCCCATCTGGCCACTCCAGACCAGCAAGGAGAGTCCAGCATTGACCCCCTACTCAGGCAGCCAGAGTTTTTGCTGTTCCCAGAAGGAACTTTTCCTCTAGAAAAGATCCTGTCTATAAGAGTTATACTTTGAAGTTGTCAGGCACCAAAGGGCTCTTTACATCTGCAAATTTCTTTTCAGGCACATATCCTGTAATATTAGGGCTGCTTTGGCTGGGTAAGGACACAAATACTAAATCCAACTTTATAATATGAATAATGTAACACAGTCTGGACTAGGGAAGCCTTGAACTAATAAAAAGATAAACCACAAGATACACAGAAATGACACGCTCCAGTCTTTTACTTCATAGAGTGTTTAGAGAGGTTTGATACCTCATCATGCAAATCAACAATGAAATCTCTCGGCATCACATCATTTTCACAAACAAGAGTGTTTATAGCACAGTCTACCCTTGAGTAGATTTCTGAAATGGGAATCTAGATTTGTTTTATTATTTAAGACATTTATAATATCAAAAGTCCTCCCTTGCCTTTTGGTCTTCAGATGAGATTATTAAAAACATCAAATCATCCTAAGACACTCTGTGCAATTTCTCTCCATTGCCAGCGACAGGAAGTACAGCTTCTGCAACACATGGGTTTCTTTCCTCCATGGGGATACGCACACAACGAAATCCTGGCCCAGCAGCACAGCTGTCACCTCATCTTCCTCTTACTGCAAACTATGCTTTTCAGTAAATAAAGGAGACAAAGCACCAGGCTGCAGGATAGGTCCTTATCTCCTGAAACTCACTCAAGAAGCTGGCCATCTCAGCATCTACATATAGAGTAGTAGTGCCTGTTTGGGAGACCTAGATCTGCCAATAAGCTTGGCTGAGGTGAAGACACTTCCACCCGCACAAGTGTGGGCAGAAGCACGTTCAAAGCTGTCTGGGCAACACAGTTAACAGTGGCTGCATCACAACCCTCAGTAGCCACCAAGACCAGACTCCATCCAGCAGGTGACACCATGTACCTCTATGGCAAGTACTGCTGACATACCTCCTCTCTCATCATACGCTTCTTGGGGAAAGAGTGATTAGATAGATGTTTCCAAACCCAAACAGCTTCCACAACCTGAGTGCACAGCAGTTTCCCCCTCAGTCTATTAAAACTCCATAGATAAAGGGGAAACACAGCCCCAACATGTTCTATCAGTAATTAACTGCTCTCATTTATAGAAACCAATCAATTAACAAATCTCTGTACTTTGTAGAAACAGGCACTTCACTGCTATCACACTGTACGTAGGAGCGATCTGAAGGATATGCTGCATGTACCCACAAAATCCAAGGTTCTGTTTCAAGTGCTCTATAAATAACAGAGAATTCAGTAATTCCACTGCTACATATTTCCACTGTTACTTATCTACTTTTTAAATTTCAAAGAGAAATCCCTGAATTCATTAACATGGAAAAACAACACAAACCTGAGTATTTCACCATTAATTCTTGAAGGAATGTGCCCACAACTATTTCATTCTCTAACCTTACATGGTGTATTCATAAAGAAACGATTTTCACTTTGTATAATATTAAGTAGTTTTGCAAGCTTTCAGTATGATTTTAAACAGGTATTCTAGCCAGAGCAAATGTCAGACCACAGTGTTATGAATATATCACATAAAAACTTTCCAAATATACCTCTTTATGACTAAAAAAAGTTGCTTATTTCCAAATTCAAAACTTGTCCCCATCCCACAAATCCCTCTGCCTGTCTCACTATTGTGTGTATTATCTGAGATCAGACAAGTTGATTCTTCTAAATACTAATTTTAAATGAGTTTTGGACAGAGTTTGATTACAAGTTTTAGTAATTAGTATCCAAGGTGCTTTCTTTTTTCATACAGAAAGACACAACGCACAAGCAAAACCATTTGCCCTCCCCTTTCCTCCAGGATTTGGAAAGCTTCTGTTCACCCACAACTCACTGCTGCTCTCTAAATATCTGCAAGAAGACAGAGTAGCTGCAAGAGGATAGAACAACTCAGTAGAAGAGAACAAATTTCAAATAAAAGGGCAAGTCCTAACAACATTAACCAGTCCATACGCAAGACAAATTCTGCTGCAGATTTGCCCACAATATAACTTCAGAGTTTGCCAGATTAGCATATCTCTTAATAGAACAAATACAAAAAGGAAGAGACAACTTTATAACTTATTATCAACCAATTAAAAAAATAATCCTTATGTTTTTATCACTATTATCCTCTTGTATAGACCTCTGGACATATCCTAGACTTGCTTTTACCAAATTTACGCCAATATCAGAACCTCATTATAAATATGAAAGTCCACAAAGCTCTGCTAGATTGCTAGCTTTTTTAAGCACAGAGAAGAAATAAGGCTATTTCAAAAGAAAATATTCTTAATTTTATAAGTCATACGAAACTTCCATGCTCAGTTCAAAAGCAAAATGTTTTGCTTTCTTACGAGGGACTCTGCCTTTTGGGGAATGAATTGTGAAGGTATGGAGTGATTGCCGGAGGGTCCGTGAAATGAATTCTGAAGCCTAAATGGCCTTATAAGGGGACAATTCAACTAAAGTACATTTTTGTTGTTTAGGAACAGAGGAAGTCTTAAACATGATTAGAGAAGTAGTTTCTCTAGCCATATACCTTGTCCAGAATATACCTCAATACCGAACGTTGCAGGAAAATTCAGAGGAATAGAAGGGTACTTAAAAGTACAACCTCAGCTGACAGAACACAAAGAAGCAGACCTTTACCACAAAATAACCTGACAGAAGTTGGCTTATATATGGGACATTTATCGGCATACATGGGCTTATATTTGGGAAGCACGTCAGGTACTTCCTCTCTAGACATTATTGTCATCCATATACAGCTATTACGTCCCCTCTTACCTGCCTCTTTTCCAATCAGGCCTACAGCAGTACCTTCAGCAATTTTCACAATGAAATTTTGGAAGCCTCAGAACACTCTCTACCCCTTCTCCAGTTGCTTTGTGTTTCCCATGCTTGTATTTATCTGCACTTGAACTACTCCACGCTTCTTTTATTCTAGTTATTTCTCAGTATTAAGCCCACTTTAAGCCTCTCAGTGCTTACTAGCCAGGTTTCTTTTCTGAAGGATCAGATTTAATTCAGAACCCAGCTAATGTAGATTAACAACCTGTACCATTCTTACTATACCTAGCCAACGTCTGCTCTAGCCACAAGGAAAAAAAATAGCCTAAAAAAAAAATAAAATCAATGCTGCACAAGAAATTCCTCCTCAGTTATAATCAAATATGCTCACACAAACACATGGTTTAAAAATTGCCATGGCTATTTACATTATTGACATCTAGAGAGGGCATGCACCAGTTTTATATAACTGAACAGTATTCAACCTCAGAATCAACTTGTTCACTTCGTATCTTGCCACAGCAATTGTAATTTAAATCTCTCTAATGCAAACCGTTAAGCAGAACAGGGAGCACATGTGAGAAAAATGATCATGAAATTATACTCGCACTGAAACATCACACAGAACTCAAATCCAGTTTATGCAGAGTTTTACCAAAGGCAAAAATGTGACCTGAACAGATTGTAAATAACCCTGGCATCAGTTTCATCATGGTACAGACCATACAACTGGGATATATAAATCCTTGTTAGTCACACTAGCACACAACAACATACATCAAAGGATCAACATGTTTCAGTATTAGCAGAGGTAAACTTGAGTAAGAAATGGTTGTGGTAACAAATTGTAAATTGGATTCCAAAACGCACACAAGACTCCTTCAGCTTCTCGGGATTTATGGAAACCTGCTTGCTCAGTGGCGACAAATATATTCTCCCAAAGCTTTAAAACAGCATTAAAAATAGCTCATTTATTGCTTTAACATTCCTTGTTGTTTCAAAATTTGTCTGGTTTTTTGATTTTAGACATTTAAGCCTCTCCTGTCAGAATCTACATCTAGCATTACAGATGAGCTTCAGCTCACCTGGGGATGTTTTCAAAAAGAGTTTCTGTGTTGCCCACAACAGACTCGTCAACCTGTTGTGCAAATAAATCTGGAATTAACCTTCCTCCAGGACTACACAAAGAGTTTTATTTCCCCCTAAAACTAACAAAAAAAAAGTAAAAATTATTTTATTACCACTTGCCATTTTATCCTCAGTCGCAGAAAGCTACTCGGTCTGAACACAAGAAAAAAGGTTTATTTTTAAGACCATGACTTCCATACAATATACATCCATGTTATTAGCATTAGATGAATCCTAAACGTTACATACTCCTATGTATAACTGAGACACACTCCTTTTTGAACTCACTCCCACCTCCTAGACAAACCCACAGTCCCTATCCTTTATTTACACAATAAGATTACACTTAATCTTTCAGTACTTCAAGCATTTTTCTTCTACTGAGGTCTGCAGATTTTCAAATGAAAAAGAGGATGATTTTGATCTGAAAGGAACATTAACCCGGTCTTCTTGCTTTACAGCATAGCCTTTCCTTGTCTCCCTCTGCCATTACCTTCTTCAACTAAATGCAGATGTCACCAGCCTTTCTTTAGCAAAGGGAAATAAGTGTCCCATTAAGTACTTAGAGGAGTGGACAGATTCTCCCATTCAGCTGGTTCCCTACACACTTACTGGTGCTGAACAGCAAATCTTGTATTTCTGAGAAAGGACCATCACAGAGAGGTTATTTTCCTCTAAGTGGTTTCCTTATTTCACCTGTTCTCAAGTTTAGTGTTAAGTTGCTGAAAGATCACCTCATTCATATGATTGGGAGCCTGGTAGCCTCCAGAGTGTAGGGTGAGGCAATAATTAGTTGTTTGAAAAATACAGGTAGTTTAGCTTGCATTGCAAAGAAATATGCCTGAATTTGCCATTATTCCTGAAGCCTTTATTTCCTTTTCAGAGACTCAGGTCCTACTCACAGTGGTGAAAAATTACATGCAGAGTCCCAGCTGCTGTTCACAATCGGTAAGAGCCCAAAGGGAACCGAAGCAAAGGGCTGAGTGCCTGAGCAAGCACTGCTGCAGCCAGCCAGTGAGCCCACACCCTGGGGCTTCTCCAAGGAGGAAAGTGACCTCTACCTAAGGTAGGATGAAGTTTAATGTACTTTAATACACCAGTGAAATTCCCCAAGCTATACGGGTTCCTCTCCCCTCCTTCGGTGTAAAGAGGGTTTTCTGGTTCTAAACCTTGGTCTACATTGCCCAAGAAGCTTCTTTTGGGGATCTTATTTGGGGGGATGTGGGGTTTTTTTTACAGCTGGTTTTATTCAAGAAAAAAGTAAGCAAGGGCAGAGCTCGTGCAATGAACGCACATTCCCACATTCATTCAGGCCACAGACAGAATAAGACCACTCTCCATGAGCTTTTTACTAGGTGGATACAGCTGCTGCTTTGGTTACTAGGACAATTTTCTATAACTTAATGTGAAATTAAAACCTCAAAACAGTTAGACCTTAGGTGTCAGGAAACATTAAATCGAGGAGCGAGAAAGAGTGACAGAGATTAGAAAAACTTTTCCACAGAGGAACCTCAACCCGTTCCTCCTAGATCGCAACTAGTGTCAGAATACAAAACCAGCAAATTGCCCCTAGGAAGAAAAAAGGGTGACTGCATGACCTCTAGGAACTAGATTTAAGATGTATGTTCATTATTTTGCAGAAAGAATTTTCAGCAAGATCGATGTGCCATCAAGATAAAAGAAGAGTATAAATTGTCCTGAGAGTTGGTCAGAATTTTCTTTACTCTCAACCAGGGAATTAAAAACAGACCAGGAGGTATATTAAAACTGTGCTTTTATAAGCTTCATCAGTAGGCTGGAAAATGAGTTTCAAACAGAGATAATGAGCTCCCAAATCATAATTTGCCAAGGGTGCATCGATTTTCACTGGTCTTCAGATCATTTATGAGTATCTAGCACAAGAACACCCTTCTGTCCCCCAGGCCCTCACCAAGCAGAGGCATGTGCCAGAACAGGTTCCACCTACGCAGGGAGGAGTTACCAGTTCAATGGTTGCATGAGGAAAAAAAGGCCATGAATTTGGATCCACTTAAGATGGATATTTCACGGTTATTACCAAAGCTGAGAAGGAAAGCATTTTCATGTCCTGTTGAATAAGTAATTTTCTTTACCTCTTGGGCAACTTTCACAGAGATAGCGAAGGACTAATCATAATTGTCCATCATGAAATTGGTCATGCTGCCACCACTGTGGATTTACCAACCGCAGAGTTAGTGTCCCTATGACCCTCTACCCCAGCAACTATTAGGGCATTTATCTAGTACATGGGAGAGCAGTCTGAAGGTCTCTCTTTTAGGGGATGTACTCTCTCAAGGGAGTACATCTGTCTTTGGAGACTGTTTCATTAGGTCAAAGGATGAAATCCACTTCTGGGTTAGCGACAACAGGTTTTGTCCCCACTGACTCCTACTGAACTGTATCGACTATAGCAAATTAGAGAAAATCCAGTCTATCATTTGCTCCAGGTCAGTGCCTAAAGAACTATCTGGAGAAACAGGACAAAACTGAAAAAAAGCCCTCAGGCTGGAGAGGCTTTAAACTTGAGTCTTTTACCTCTTAGTTAAGTAGTCAGATCATTGGACTAACAGAGAGGAGATACTTCAGAGTTAGATTTACTATCAGGACATTCAAAATTTGTTATAAAATATATCAAAAGAGTGACATAACTGAAGTGCTGGGGTTTTTTAAAAAAGGGTGTTTTCATTCAAGTTTACTTTTGATTTCTTCTTTTATGACAGCACACAAAAGCCATATACACATCTACATTCTTGCTACAGTGAATCAGGCTTGGTTTCACAGAATCACAGAATGTCTTAGGTTGGAAGAGACCTTCAAGATCATCTAGTCCAACCTTCGACCAAACACTGCAAGCTCACCACTAAACCATGGCGCTAAGCACCAGGTCCACACGCCCTTTAAATACCTCCAGGAATGGTGACTCCACCACTGCCCTGGGCAAACTATTCCAATGTTTAATAACCCTTTCAGTGAAGAAATGTTTCCTAATGTTCAGTTTACACCTCCCCCGGCCCCGTTCTTTCCTCCCACCAACCTCATCAATCAATGCACACTCTACGCTGAAAGGACTGACTGGAATTTTTCAGAAGAGAAGTTTTAATCTGAGAGAAACAGTCCTCCCATCTGAGACCTCTATCTACGATTTTCTTTTCATTCCTCTATATATCTTATTTACAGTTTACACTGATATGTACAAAATTTAATTTGAATCCCTTCTCCTTTGTTTCACCCTCTAGTGCTTTCATCTTATTTAGTTGCATCCTGCCCTTGTCAGTGAATTAGACAGCTGGGTATTAATGTCTGATGTCCTGTTACCTCACTTTACTGTGTAGCAGGTAAAATTTTCTCTTGTTAAGAGTTATCCTCATCCCGGGACCTTGTTACGTTTCAAGTGAGCTATTCCTGTTAACTTATCACTTAATCCTTTTTTTACTTTAGGTAAAGGAACAGACTTGTGGGGGTGGAAAGGGAGACGCTCTGGTTTTGCATATATCCCTTCTTTCATCCACTCTGTCACATCTCTGCCGAAGTCAGACATTCTCCAAGTTGCTCATTTCAGGGAGAACAAGGGTGAGAACCCTTGCCTTAGTGATTGGCAAAATAAGACCAGATAGAGAGGACTACAGGACAAGGGAAAAAAAAAAAAAACCAAAAAAAACCAAACTCGCAATCAGTCCTGTTACTCTTTTCTTTATATTGTTTGAACATATATTTTTAATAGCGCAGTATCATGCACAACATGAAACAGCCTACTCCAAGCTCTGCCTTGAGAGAACTCAGAGAAGCTGTCCTTTGTTCATCAGCTGAACATGGTCATCCCCAAACCTCAGCAGATATGTCTGAATTGGTATGACTGCTTCCCTCTTAAAATGGCCCTTCTCAGAAATACTCAAGATTTTGTCCTTTCTTTTTTGTTACATTATGAGTGTCTGTAAAACATCAACTCGGGACTGAAGATGAAAACATATTGGTGGTACAGGATTAAAGATCTAAATTTTTAACTTTTCCTCCATGCAAAACCAGTGTAAAGAGTTAAAAAGTTGGAGTTCTCAACCTCACACTTATTTTCTGGAGAAAACATGTATGAAATTAATGCTTCCAATTCTTCATTAGTCTGTACATTGTGGAAGGATACTGTAGGCTAAGTATCAGTCTTGTCTGTTAAGTACAATAGCAAACAGTAGTAAACTAAATGAAAAATTTACAAAAAAAAACACATTGCTATTAGACTTACTTTTAAATAATCCATAAAATCAGAAAGTGAGAAAAATGTATCCTCTCAGGAATTACAGCTCATTTTTAAGCCCACTGCATTATTTATTCATTTGAGTGCTTTAATCAAGACAACCGCTCAGAAGTCATTTGATTTAAAAGAATGCAGTGGTAAATGTAGCAGTAACAGATCGCAGCAATTTGCAATCCACAATAATAAACAACAGCACAAAAAACTAGCTGCACTGAGGACACGTTACATGGTGACATCTGAGAAAGTCATTCTCTGATGTAAAAAGATTATTTTTTTTTTTTAAATAAAGAAATACTGTTTGTGGGAGACAGTCATCCCCCCTGCGCATGACGCCAGGACTCTCACCAACCACGTTACACCACAAACCATGCACGACTCTATTTAACTTGGGCACTTTTCAAGCATGCAGCCCTACCTGTAGGGAGCCAGGCTGCCGCAGCAGGGCACCCCAAGCCGCTTGAAAAGCCCGTCCAAGAATCACAAAAATACGAGGTATATTAACCCAGACAAAACCACCGTTCTGTTGCGGCTACGCAATTTGCACAAGTGCTGTCATTCTTTTGAGCGCAGAGCAGAAGCGGCCGACGCAATGCGGGGCTGGCCACAGCCTGTCTCACGGTCACTACCAGCCACGCAAGGATAAGAATTCTTCCCAAAGCAAGGCTTTTTAGGTAAACTTTTGGACTTGTGAGGTGTCTGGACACTACAGTGAAGAGTAGTATTATATACTTTACAAAATGTATCTGAGTTAACTATGCATGTTGTCACAAAGTGCATAATGAATGCTATATACTCTAACGTGTCAGGAGTAGGGAGGTTACACACACTGTTTGAAATAGTCTTGATAGGCTGAAATACAGTCAGTGACAGGCTATTTCAACATGTGGAAAGAATATCAAGGTTGTATTTAAGTGTTTTTGGCTGAAATAAATATTGCCAAGTTAAATGGTTTTTGTTGCATTTTTCAAGCCTATTTTAGTCTTACACAAAACTCTTAAATTTAAATCAGAAGAAGTGTTGGTAAAGCCACGTTCAACAGAAGTTTTATTTCTTTCTCTATGTGCTCTCACGTTGTGGCTGGAGAGTTTCCTGTACTTCACTGTGGCTGACTGTACCTATTCTTTTCTCTCCACTTCTTTGAGCAGCAAAAACAAAATCAGATTAAAAGGGAACATTAATAGCTGAGTGTTGAAAATTTATCAGATAAATTAAATCATTAAAAAGGCATTAGAGTTTGGTTTTGTTTTTTTTTCTTTAGCTTGATACAACTGAAAGACTTTTCAGAACCAGAATTTCACAGAAAATTTTCCTAAGAGTGAGTTTGATTGGTTGATTTTTTTCCTATGAAACAGAGAAATATGTTTTTCAGCCAGCTAGCTCCATTACATACCTCTCTGAAATCAAGCCACTAAGAGAAGAATATATTGGATACTCCAGCTAAATTGGAATACAGAAAGATTTAAAATTAGAACAGAGAAAAGAAGATACAAATAACAACGCGTCACAAAACACAGAAATAGCAAGAACTTTAGCAATGTTATTCCTGAGTAAAACACAAATGACAGCTTCAAGAGTGTCTCTTGTAACATAGGACAGCTGCAGACCTATGACGAACCTAAAAGAAATACTGGAAACAGCCAGAAAGTTCCTATCAGATTGCAGAGCTACAAACCCTGAAGATCGTATGTTTTAGAAATGCAGACACAAACATAAAAGCTCTCTAAAATTAAGCTTTAGCCTTGTGTAATAAGTTTTTTTTATACATAAAAATGTATTATTTTTTCCTCAATAGGATCAGTGCACAACCTTGGAGACGGTCACTAAAGAGATAAAGGATCACTCTTTTGATGTCCCAGTAAGTGTAAAAGCAACAACATAACCAACAGTAAGAAAAGAGGATCCAAAGAAAGCAGATGAAAACTCTTGCTAAAACAAAGTACAACCCTAATCGTTAATGATTACAACAGTCTCTAAAAAAAAATAAAAAAATGCATTGGGATGCGATCTGACTGTTTTGAGGCAGTATGTTTGCAGACTACAACTATACTGTTAGTTTAAGCCAGCGCACAGGAAGGAAGATCATAAACAAGGTCTACTGTTTTTACACGTCATGCAAGAAAACACTTTTTCCACATAATCCAAGTCATTTTCTGCTTTACTTCCAAACAAGAGTAATTACTAACGTTTTTTATTATTCTATACAAAAGCTCCTTTCTCTAGATGAACGCGTGCTATTTCCAATATGAATACATTTGGGAAAACAATTGCACTTTGGAGAGTTTACTGTCTAGTGTAATACTAAACACTGTAAGTGGGGATAAAAATAATATATGGAAGGAATATGCAACATTAAGCACATTTTACAAAAAAAATTAAATTCATTTTTTCTTAAATACAAACCTTTCAAATCCTCTTTCAGCTTTGTATTTCTATTTTCTTTCGGCTGAAGCTATAATTAAAAAGCTTTATCTAGTTAAAGCTCTCTATATAAAATCCATTGATTATTATATACTGTTTCAGTTAAAATAATGCTACATTTGTGCCAGAGACTGCATAAACATCAAGACAATATTACAAAGTCTTTGAGACAGATGCTATTTGCAGTACACAAGAACACGAGGATACAGACAGGACAGCCAGTAAAACAATGAGACCCATCTAGGCAGTATGAGGAGTTGTGGTCTTTGGCTGTGGTTCCTTGGGCCCTTTTGTTTTGAGGCAGTAGGGGAAATAAGTCAATTTAATCTTTTCCCCAGCCTTAGCATCAGCGCCTTGTTCCCAGTCATCCCATGTTGTTCCTTGTCATGCTGACGCATTTTTTCTAGGAATGGAAGAGAAACGTCTCAGATCACAAGCAGTCCAGAAAAGATTTGTGTGGGCCTTAAGGCAAAGGAGAGTTCACAAAGAGAGAAACAGGGAAATAGCTTCAGAGATGTTTGCTAGGATTTCTTCCCCGGCATGAGAGGAAGAAAAAGGATGAAAATACTTTCTGAAGATTTAACCAGGACGCATCACTGGCTACAGGGAGAAGACAATTTTCTCAGTATTGAGGATGTGAAAAAGGAAGAAGCTACAAAAGCTAAAGACATGAAGGACCTTGGCAAACAGCACAGACAGAAATCAGTGCAAGAGAAGGAAGCAACAAGTCAAAGAGACAGGCGACATCGTACCTCCAGCCTGGCAGTGCCAGCCAAAACTGTGCTTTTAGTATCCTAGAGGAACACAAGCAGAGCATGACTGCACTCAGCAAGCCTACAGAAAATGATGCAGCCCCCATCTCTGGAACAAGACACGGAGCATAAGGACAAAAATAGTCTTCATCTGCTCACACAGCTAGGAAAAGCTTACAGATTTCACAGAAGGGCTCTGCAGTTCTCACACACTGCCTGCAGATAATCACACTAACAGATCAATACACCTAGATAATTATAGAAATATTTAGTAGTAGTTACTCCAGGAATTCACTCATTTCTACTTATATTTACATTATTTCTTTACACACAGTATAGCATTTCATCACTATATTTCAGAAATCTACTTTAGTGTCAGACAAAGACTCTCAGCTAACAAATACCTCAGCTGCTCACATTGGATTTAGACAGGGTTGCATAATGGCGTTATTCAGGAAGGAAAAAAAAGAAAGGTATGAACTAAGTGCAACAAGAAAAGAATAAAATTACTATCAGCATAAATACCTAGACCTGATTTATAAAGCATAACTTTGCAAGGACAGCTGACCTTGTGGGCAGATTCCTTTACTGTAAAGATGTCTGTTCCAAGGATATGAAACACCATGGAATTAACAATGCAGGCAGACTTAGCTTTCAGTAACAGTTTCATGCGAGTTCATTTATCGACTTAAGTTAGCATGATCAATTTATTACAACTATTGGAGCTAAAATACACCTATAGAAATAATAATTAGGCTCCACAATTTTTGCATGCCTAAAAAACCAAGTCTAGCAAGTACCAGAGAACTTCAGACCACTTAAGTTTCTTTACTCAGGTGAGCCTTCAGTCGATTTCTACACATGTAGGTATTCATGGTCTAGTAACTAGCTGATGAAAGACTTCGTAGCTCTAAGTACCTTATATTTATACGGTATTTCATCATCTGTGCCTTGAAGGTATTTATCTGGGAGAAAAAAAAAAAAAAATCAACTTAGATTCGGTCTAAGGCCTTTTAAGAACAAAGTAGGAACAACACAATAGGCTGGATATGCCTGTATGTCAGTCTTGCATCAGGACAGAAGGATGAGTGTGTGGGAGCAAGTATAAGAGAGACAAAAAGAAAAAAATAATAAAAGCAGCACTGGTAAAGAGAAGCTGGCAACATAATCCAGTACTCTGACAAAGTGGGCAGCAGGAAGGAAGTGGAGTATAGGCAGTTCAATAATATTGTGATCACTTTCCTCGAAATTCACATTTCTCAACTCTTTCAATGGTTTATGTATTTTGCACCCTAAGAAAACTGTAGCCAATAAACAGAAGTCAGAACACATATCCTGACAAACACCTGGATTTAATTTACATGAGAAAGTAAAACCCGTATGGTCACCTCTTTGTTACAGAAATTCAAAATCCTTCTAAATTCATCATGTTACACCTGATGTACATCATTCACCTCTTTCTTAGCAATCACTCTGTACTATGGCCACGGATAGCAACTGGATTTCCACCACTTTCACTGCTGTACCTGTCTATGGTTGATTTGACTTAAGTATGTAACCCAAGGTAGGCCATCTTCCTTTGTTTTTCACGCACCAGCTACCACAAGTTCCCCTTCTCTCTCTCAAGCAAACGAGGGTCAGCTCAGGTTACTACTTCTATGCTCTGTACCCCCAAAAAAATCCAAATCTTCTGCTCCTATCTCTTCTAGACACAGCATCTCCCTATCCCTCCGCTTTTTAGCATCTAATTTGTATCGCGGACAGAAGCAAGAACTTCTGTGTTGTGTAACTGCATGAGTAAGACCCACAGAATTAAGAGCAGAGAAGTATTGTCTCACATAAAGGTGCAGCCAAGACTAACCTCTAATGTGATACAACGGCACTAGATACTGCTGACTTTTTAATCTGTGTTTCCCTCAGAACAAGCATCTTCCCTCTTCCACAAGAATACAAAACAAAAACAACAACAAAGAATCTACAAACTCTAAAGAACATCCTTCTAGGAATCAAGCTGAGCTCTTCTCAGAACTTGCACGGTTTGTATGCTTCCCTGATACACACAATATCATACCAGTTGTCTTACATCAATTTAGTTTCCCTTTTTTCTGCAACACGTTTCATGTAACCATTCCTTCTGTTCTCCAGGAGTTGCATACAGGAGACTTCACTGAAGGCTGAGACATCATGTTAACGCGGGCAATGTGCATAAAATGAATTTCTACAATCTCTCCTTAATTTTAAAGCTGCCATGGAAAAAGAAAGCTAAAAAGCTTTTCACTAGCTGAAACATTTTGCAAGATCCTTTGCACTTTCATATGGCTGAGGAATTCCAAGTCATTCCCATCCTTCTTCCAGAACCTATGAAACAGTCCTGCAACATGATGACCTCAGCCAAATCACTGGTTCCACTGCTTCTACAGCCAAGCTTTCGCACCGCCACCATCTCTCCTCCTGTCTCAAAGGAAAGCACTGCATATGCTTCGCGGGTTTCCACGTGTAGAACTTTCAGATACCTCACTGGTTGGCCTAGCTGGTACCCAAATTCATCATGCTGTACCAAGATCTGTAGCAGGATTTACCATACCACCAGCACCTTTCAGGTTCATGAAGAAGCACTCAGTAATTGAAACCTCAGTTTCTTTTGTTTTGCCAGTCCTGAAAGACTCATCATAAGTGTTGCATGTCTGTCAAAAGGAATGGCAGATGCACCTCAGGTTTCAGACCCCACCTAGCAGAAAACCAGTTATTATATTTCAAGAGATCCTAGGCCATCACGGCACGGTCTCATTATGCTCTGTAAGAGAGATATCAAAGAGCTATTTTCTGTCACCAGCTACTACAAATACTAACATTATTTCCCCTGTAGCGCTAACACCCTAGATAAACATTTGGGCAAGTCAAACATTGTGCTTTCAAGACCAGATTCCTCAAGAAAGCACTGGAAACTATGCACAGTATCTTATAAACACCCGTGTCACCCAGCGTCAGGGAGCAGCCAAGGGCTCACTGCTCCTGAGAGGCAAGGGGAGTCAGGAGTCCTGGTGGCCGTCATCAGCAGGCACTGTGCCCCAGAGTCTGGGGGCAACAGGCAGTCCTTGGCCATGGGGTCCATCAACCCCTGCCCTGGACAAGGCAAGGAAGAAACCAGATCTAAGGCTCGTCTGGGGAGATCATCTGGGAGCCATAGGCTGGGCTACACGGAGCCCATCCAGGGCACAGGGCCATCAGCAGGGCTGGAGACCAGCCAGAGATGGGGTCCATCAGGCAAGGGGCTGCCAACCACAGAAGCCTAGAGCCCAGATGGTAGAGGTGCCCAAGGTAGGATGGGGGACATGCACTCGACAGCTTCACCGGAACAGGCATCAACAACCCCAGGGAGCTAAAATGGGGACTGGGCCCTGGGAAGAGGCAGTCAGGGATGGTGGTGACCCCAGGGCTGGGACACTGAAGACTCTGTATCGTATAGTGACAAAAGGTAAACACTTGTTATCAAGCAGCTTTGTGGAATGTCAGCTATCACCTGGCACTCTTTGAAACGAGCAGCAATGTCATGGTGCTGACCCAGCCAAGCAGAGGTGGGATAAGGGTGCAGTGCAGTGGTGGGGCTGGGCTGTCGTGGGGGGGGGACACAGCACCAGTTTACCTCCCAGCAACCACAGGTCTGGATCTTTCTTTCCAGCGTCGCCCAAAGAAATGACAGACCGGTTTCCTGCTGCCGTTCACAGCAGCTGCTACCCACATCTACCCAAGGCAGACGGCCTCACACACCTGCGAGGCACGACCTACCACTCATGTATGGAAGATTGAGGCCACTGCCCCATGGACTAAGCACAGCACAGCAGCTGGCCGGCTCCCCAAATTACGATGCTTATTTCTCTCAGCAAGCAGATAAGTAAAATTGCGCCACTTTGAGACTGCAATTAACACTTAGCTTCGAAAATGATCCAAAAATTGGGCTTAAGAATTAGAAACTCCTAAATTATTTTGATTTCTTAGAGCAGATTATTCAATAATCCAAAATATCCTTTCTTGTCATTATATTTCACCAGAAGGATATAAACATGCCAATGACAGGGACCCCTTGTCATGCTGATTAATTATGGAAATTACCAGCCTCCAAAGGAATTCTCTACCTCACTATCCACTCATTTCCAGCTCAAGGCATGCCAGGGCCCTGAAAATGTGCTCACAGGGACCAGTTAAACACGGACATTTTGTCATGTCTGTGTCAAGCATTCCTGCCAAGAAGTCTCCTTGCTGGAGTAGTCACTTAACACCTCCAGGAAAACCAGTCAACATAGGTGAAGCAAAAGCACTGATGAGGGGGTGGGGAAACAAAAATCTCTTACACGAAAATTGGTATTTTTCAAAACCCTACAAAGTACCAAAAGGCAGAACTGACAAAGCAGTAGCAAGGGGAGGAAATGACCATCGTTAGTTTTCACAAATGCCAGAAAAAAAAGTTCCGAGTTCTCTGTATCATGCTCCCTAGCATGAATTCAATCACTATAATCAGAAACTTTTGTATGTTCTCCCTCTAGACTACAGTTCAGCTTCAGAGCAGTATAAACCTTACTTCTAATTTCAAATCAGTATTGAAGGGCAGAGGGGCTTCTGTAACGTTCTAGCCTGACCCTCTGTATGACAAACCAGAAAGCCTGCTCAACTCTTCCTACATCAGGTTCTAACTCTGGCTCAAGCAGTTGCTGGATTTTTTGTGGTTTTTTTTGTTGTTGAGTTTTTTGGTTTTGTTTGGTTGGGTTTTTTTTGCATATTTTTTTTAGGAATCATATCTGGGTCTTGATTTGGAAGCAATAAATGCTGTTTCTAACCCTGATCAACCAGCTGTGAACAGCTTTGTCAGTAACACAGGACAGAGTATTGCCAACTCAGGCAGTAAAATAAAACAGACTAGAATAAAAATGTAGTCAAAAGTGTACTGTGTGGGTAGAAGAGATAGTATATTTAAATGGCAGTTTCAAAGGAAAAAAAATATTACTCTTTGAAAACAACCTAAGAGTCACAAGGAAATCTTGGTGCTGGTGGGGAAAAAAAAAGTATCTGTAATCAGTCCTGGATCAATGGCCAAAAGTGTCTTCGATCTATACATTTCCTATAGCATTTGGGAATTTATTCCCACTACATATATGGCATGTGTACAGAAACAAATGTCCTTACATTCATACAATCTTTTGCAATCTGCTTTGGGAACTACAGTTTCCTAGAAGAGCTATTCCAGTCAGTGTAACATTGATACAAATACTCCAATGATCAACGTAGAATTTGTAATTAGATGCAGACTGACAAACACACAATGTTTAGTCATATGTTATGAGAGGTGTAAGGCACACGATACTTAGTCATACCTTATTAGTGCTGTAAGGATGTCTGGTGCAAGTACCAAAGCACTGGAGAAGCTGAGAGTAACAGAAGATACAGAAGTGGTAGAACAGCACATTTGATCATAAGAAAACTCTCTACTTCAAAGGGACTGAACACAAAACTAACCAAAACAAAAAAAAAGTAAATAAAATCAGTTTGCACCAAGTAAGAGGGAGACAGGAGTACACAATAAAAAGCAGTGGGCAGTATGTTCTGATTTCAAGGCAAAGTTCGTGAAAAAAAGCTCAGACTTCAGTAACAAGTACGACTTCAGAAATGTCATGTTCTGTTGGGACCAGCTTTCCTTTGAGAAAGTGGGAGGCTTAAGCAGAAATCTCTGTAAAGTTTTCATTCTAGAATGTGAGATTAATTCAGAAGCATTATAGAAGCATTTCATGTACAGCTTTATGTAAATTTACTGTGCAAACCACAGCATCAAATTTTCAACAGCTGAAGAACTGATTACAAAACTGATTGATCTTTGCAGTAATACAATGGGAACTAAATATTATCTGCTGGAACGAGCAGTACCCACTTACTCCAGATTTTTTTCAGGCACTAGGTATTAAACACTTCAGCTCCATGGGAGAGATAAGAGTTCAGACACAAAAAGAAAGGAAGTAAGTTTGATTTCCTTTTGTATTGAGGGTGCTTAGAGATCAAAGAGACAAGATAAACCTGATTTAAAAAAAAAAAACAAAAGCCCTTGTATTTCATTATGGAATACCAATACATTTGAGGCTCAGACAACCTAGATGTATTATGAGCAAATATTCTGAATTTTTATACACTTTTGTTTATCTAGGAACAGGATTTGGGAAACGAACAAGAAAAAAATCCTTCTGTATTTGCTCCTGTTTAAACTCCATTAACTTCTAGGAATGACTGTGCCCTCAACTAGGCATACAGTAAAGCACTTCTAAGCCTCAAAATTAATTCCAAAAACCAAAAAGCAGATGTAGAAACATGCTTGATTTACAACGCTTTTGTAAAACTAGATATAAAAGCCTTCCATCTGACAGAAACATACCAGTTTGGACTAGAAACCTCACAAGAGAAGGTAGATGCTTAATCCTGTTTCGTAAAACAGGATCTTCCAAATACCATTAAGAGTTTCACATATAATACTGCATGTGCCGTGAACAGCATCAGCTCCAGACAGCATTCTAACAGCTGCACTAACTAGAAGGTACAATATTTTAAAGTTTACATTCCTTGGACAAGAATCATCACATTTTCAATCAGTTGAGATATTTTGAAGACTAAGTCCTGCATATGCAGGCTCTTCACACAATATGCTTCATTGAAAAAGAACAACTAAGCTACGGTCAGCAAAGAGTGTGCATTTTTTTAACTTACAATAACATAGTTGTAAACAGCTAATTACATAAGTTGATTGGTTGCATATAATTACACAATGTAAATACACATCAAGTAAGAATTTATATGAATAAGTTTACACACTACATGGTTTCTCATGCATGGCATCCACTGCTCACACAGAGTATTGCTTTCTGCTATTTCAAAGAATAAGAAAGTATGGGTACCTGGAGGAGCACCAGCCTGCCAGCACCAGTTGACAAAGGACTTTAATTAAACAGGGGAAATACCATTCAAGCAGTGGCATAAGCACAGAAATGTACACACAAGCATTGAACTTCTGAGTAGAAGAGAGTTTAGTTCAGTCTGATATTCCTCTGAGCCCCACATCACCAGATCGAAGATTCACTCCTCATCTCTGCCTCTCCACACTTATTTCACAGCCTTAATGCTTTTTTAACATAGTAGTTTGTTGGTGCTGTGAAAACAAGCATGTGTGCACTCAGCTGCACTGAGTAGAAGATTCATATACCAGGTGAGAGAGAACTCGAAATTCCATTCCCACTTCATAATTACAGCACACAGCTATGGAACAAAACATGAAGCAATTGCCCACTCTGCACAAAAAAAAAATGACAATCCTATATCATCACAATGTATTCAATGAAACAAAGCACTAAATGGACTGAAGCACATTTCCATATGTCAATACGCTTACAATGCATTCTCAACAGGAGGCTCCATCATACTCTTGTAACAGCCTTTTTATTATGACTGTTATTAGTATTGTTATTATTACAGTACCTTTTTCCCAGCCTGGACAAGCAGCATAGGCACTGAGATTGATCAGACAGCCCTATCCAAGCACAGAAATGACAGCTGTGCCACACGCTGGCAACCAGCAACATGCCATAACTACTTGCTGCAAGGTGTGAAGTTGTACTATTGTATTTGCACTGGAAGGGGTCTTTTTCCCTTTCTCTCCCTTAGAAGTATAAAAAAAAAAAACAAACCACCAAAACAAAACCAACAACACACAAAAAAAAACACAACAAAAAAACAAAAAAAACCCCAGTACTGTTTGCCTGGAAGATAGGGAGCAAAAGGTGTTGATATAACACCTCACTTGGATGTTCAATGTTTTGTTGTGGGGTTTTTGTTTGTTTGGGTTTTTTCTTTGTTTTGTTTTATAAAGTGCATTTCCCCTACAACAGTCAGAGCAACTGAACACTTTCCTCCTCTCCTTTTTCCTACTTCAAAACACAGAAGGCAAAGGTAACTTTTACAAGTTTCCCAAGGGCTTTAAGATTTTGTCTTCTGCAAAAGATGTTTGCAAAAACGAGGGCAATATTTCCTTCACAGAGCTCCACCATAAGTAGGTTTTCGTAACTATCCCACTATCCCTCTGGTCTTAATGCAATTCAGTGCAAGTTCAGAGCAAGGCAAAGCAGATGCAGACAACATACCGCTTTCATGGCAAGATCCTAGCCCCAGAAAGAAAAAGAACTGGGGAAGTAACTACTGGTCTCACCCTTCTCACACAGGTGCTCAGGCCCTGAATTATCAAGGCTGAAACCCATACAAGTGTCTAGTTTTCCATTAGCTAACTCTAGGCCAGATGCAGATCTTCAATCCACAAAGGCTTCCTGCAGAAGCCCTGTCAAGAAGCTGGCAAGATGGGCCCCAGTGCAAGCTCTCACATGTGACAGGAGGAGTAAAAAGTGAGCAATACTGTATCTCCAAGATTAATGTAGCAGGGATCCTGCAGGCAAACCCCTTCCATGTTTTCACTCCTCTGTTGATTTTCAAGCCATCCCCACATCTGGCACTTGGCTAGGACGTGACGTCAAGCTTCAGCCTGAAGCATGTTCCTCAGGTCCTTTGTTTTCAGCAAAAACTTTTTAAATTAAAAAACAAACAAAACAAACAAAAAAAGAAAATATCTGCCTTCATGCCTACTAAGAGGAATTTGCACAAGCAATATTTCAAAATAAAACTAGACCAATTCAAGTTGTAGCATGTCTGCTATATACTCATTCCCTATTAAAAGTATTGTTCCATAAAGCCTAGTTACAAGGTGAAACATGTATATCATTAAATGTGATAATCAACTATTTTGAATTTGAAAGAATCCAGCACACGATTTGCCCCATCCATTCCCTGAGCCAGTGCTGATGATTGTATGCTATTTGTCTAGCACAAATTTGAATATCTCCTGTGATTAACCTCCATATGTTCAGGCAGTCCCAACCTCTCCACACAAGAAAAATACATTAATCACTGATTACATTCTGCCTACAGACAGTATCAGTCTCTCCTGGCAAGCTAAGTATTGATGCTCATCATTTGGCTACTTTTGGCTACTGAGAGCAGTGCTTTGGAATTCTAGATGTTTAATTTGCTCCAAATTTGTTCTACTGGGTAAGGAGCTGAAAAAAAAGCAAGAGCGAGCTAATGAAGAGCTAAATTCTGCCCTTGAGTACATAGGCATGCCTCTGCTAAAGTCACTGAGAGGTGTACTACTCAAGTATCAGAAGACTTAAGGTTTAACTAATGCCAGAATAGGACAGGTGTTATTGGATCATCAAGATATAGAGGAAACAATAAGCCTCACAACCAAACAGTTTCGCTCACACAAAAGCAAAGCTAACACATTTAAAAATCCAAACGGCAAAACTGAATCTAAAGGAAGAAAGTTTTGAAATTGGTTGTGTAGTTTCTTTTAGTCAGGAGAAAAACGAAACAAAACCCACATACTACAGGCTGATATTATAGGAGCCAGAAAGATCTGCAAGAGTCCCCAGCTTCCAAAACCAGGGTATTAATCAGATGTGTAGAAGATGGGATGCTACCAATTACAAAGACAGACGAAGGTGAAAGAGGAATGAATGCTGACCATAGAGCCTTTCTTTCTTTGCACTAGAATTTAGGCTTCATGTGCTATGCATGGATTTAATTCCTATGAAAGAAATAAAATGTAATAAAGAGCAGGAGAATTTCCTTCACATACAAATGAGTGGTGAAATAAGTGATAGTATATCAAGGCATAAGGGCTCTGTTGGAAGTCAGATATTTCTGTTTTATCCATGTCATTGTATAGCAAGAAATTTACACCTAGGAACTTGCAAATAGCCAGCATTCAGCTTAAATACCACTAAAGTTCCAGTTTTAGTAATTCTAATAAACTAGAACATAATTTAGGAACAGCATCATCTTAATTCTGAAGTATTCTGATAAAAGACAGCACCAACTAAGCAGTAGGAAACTGAGTTACTTCAAGATTCCTAATATTTTTAACTTTTTAAAAAATATATAATTGAGGACACCAACACTACGTCAGTTAGGAATGTCAAGTTATTTGCAAAGCAAAAGGGAAGAATACAAAAAGTTTTACCAATCAGAACAAGGCTCATAGTGCCTTTGCACTAATACAGCACAGTAATTAGACAGCAATCTATCATTTCCCCATGACCAGCTTGAGTAATTGCTCTTGTGTCAAACTCATAACTGTCACGTAACCTATACAAACACAAAGCAGTCACAGCACAGTGCCGCAGTACAACTTCTTGCACAGCTGTAGGAGCACTTGAAGACCACAGGATTTTGGTACTAAAGAAATGGGAAGACAGACAGATGCAGGGCTTCTCTTCTCAGCTTTACCCACTCATACAACCTTCAGTCACCACCGCACACGTGCATCTCACATACCTACGCTCCAACCCTTGACATTGCCTGTACTCATATAGGCACATCTGCTTTAGCTTCAAACTACAGGAGCTCTGCTAAAGAATCCGTCTTTGTCAACGTTATGTCAAAAATAACACTGGACTACATAGCAGATAACTGCACCCTGCTGTTAGACTGATGGTTGACTTTGCAGGTATTCTTGCTCCTGTGCTTGTGATCCCCTGGTAGCACTGATGGGAATAGCAGTGATGGAGAAAATACAAAGGTACAGAGCAGCACGTTCACCGGAGGAACTGGACAAGATAGATAATACTTGTATGGCTTTTGCAGTACACTACTTGTTCCCGCTGCTATCTATGGTGGTCCATCCATTCGGCACAAAAACCACCCCTAACTAAAATAGATAGGCATTCCTAGAAACTCTGCAGTATTGATGAAGAACATTTGTTTAACAATAGTTTCTTTGGGATCATCAAAATTGATGACCCAAAATGCTCACCCCAGAGGCATTACGTATCGATAAAAGCATAAACCGATAATTCACTTTAGAGTGGATTTTTCTCTACAGTGCTATTAATGACCCATGCTAATGCTTTAAAAGGTTATTTGAATTATTCTGATCTTATTCCTAGAAGGAGAAATGTCCATTTTTGACAGCTTTTCTAGCTTGAAAAGGTGGGGAAAGAAGATAGGCATGGAAAAACACAGACAGAAATAGACCTAGTCCATTTGTGGAAGTCCATGGGAAAACCACGTGTCAGTACAATATATAACCAAGTATATTCTTACATTACCTATATGGAGAGTAATTTTGGATTCAGACCACTTCCAGGAATCAGGGCAGCTCTTAAATAACTTTAAACAAACAATCATCAGAACCAGAAAGAGGGGTCTAAATCCTGTAACTATGGGAAAAACTGTATTAGTGATAGCAACATTACACCACTGCACTTCTGCCATCAAAATGCCATAGGAAGGGAAGTCTTCAGGTTAAAATTTTTTTTAAAGCCAAAGAAATTCCCAGTCCTTCCAACTTTTGAATGGGAGCTGACATTCCTGGAAGGTTCAACTTACACAAGATGCTATAGTTTTCCAAGCCCTGGGCAAGAGGAGCAGAATATTGCAGTAATCCAGGACTCAGTCAGAACATCTTAGCCTAGTTTTCAAATCTCCAACCACAACAAAGAGACAGATTCATTTCGCTTGCCATATGCAAGTATAACCTAGCCCAAATCTCAGGTTTCACGTGGATACCTCCCAACATGACGTTCAGCATGTTGCCCTTCTCTCAGTTATGTTCAGGTCTGACCGGAGACTCTTTTAGGCATAACCTTAAAATCGAAGCGATTCTGAACTAGTCTGATATTCACAATGACAATGAACCAATACATTCAGAATAGTGAGAGCAGTGGCTGTATCATTGCAGCCCTGAATCTGAGGGTCCTGAATTCAGTCAGAATTGCCCTACTCGTTCTACCTTTGAGTCATTCCCTGTCTCCATCACCCTTCACAGTAAAAAAACAAAAAAAACAAAACAACAAAACCACACACCAAAGAAAAAGGTGTTTCCTGATGTTCAAAGGGAACCTCCTGTGTTTCGGTTTGTGCCCATTGCTTCTTGGCCTGTCGCTGAGCTGGGTCTGACCTTTTTATACTGTCCCTTCAGATATTTGTATACGTTGGTGAAATCCCTCAGCCTCAAGAACATTGATGTTTGGGTTTTTTTCAGCTCAGGCCTCAAACACCATGCCTCCTTTCAGAAAAGAAATGTCCAGGATACTAGCAGGTAAGAGGAACTGTGCTTCCAAGTGGCGTGGAGCACAAGATAGGAATAAGGCTCATCATTTTTCTCTGCCCTGTGAGTTCATGCAGAAGTTGACTTAATAGTACACTCTGAGTGCAAAACTACCAACCTTGGAGCAACAAGAGATAATATGGGGTATAGAAATAAAACAAAAATTAATGCCTATTTCAAGTGTAATAAGTAGTCTATTTAACTTATGTGGTTCAAAAAAACCCCACACCTGATATTTTTGATCTCAAAAGAAACAAAAATAGCAAGACACATCCTGATCACGGTATTTATTCCAAACAAACACCCTTTGTTCCCTCAGCCAGTGGCTAATTGCCAATTTGTTTCATGAACAAAACCTGACACAGAAAACAGAATCCAGCCATTAAGTAGAGGGCTACAAAAGAATGCAGGTAGTATTAAGCTTAAGGCAGAACTGCTCTGCCAGCATCAATGCCTAAGGACGATCCCACCTTCTCTATCTCCTGATCTGAACCTAACTTTTTTTTCAGTAGATTATCTCCCTCAAGGGCAAACATATTCCAAACATTTAAGGGCTCTTACAAAAGGCCAGCACTGATCTCTGTGCTTGAATAATATCCCAAATGGACCCTTCATTGGTAACACGATAACAAAATCAGTGTTTCAGTCAAAAGAGAAGAGTCTTTTTGCTGCTCTGTTCTGTTCTTTTTGTGCAGTGATATAAAGATCAGAGTCATCTGCATGAATAAGATTTAGAATTCTGATGAAAACAATAAGAGAGACTAAACACTTTCTGGCCCTCCCAAATTTGTATTCAACCTCTCCCTTTGTTAAAGCTGTAATCACACTCCCATCGGCATTCAAGGGATTTATGCAAACAAGGTCTCTTCTGTCAAAAATCATAGCAATTTAATGCAGTCACAGGCTGTTTGGTTATGTAGATTACTGGCACCAAAGATGCAACTTAGTATTCTGATGCGTGTCAGATCTCTATAATACAGATCAGATGGTCTTAGCAGTCCCATCCTAGCCATTCTAGCGTAAGATCCTGTACCTATACACAACTGAACTAGGACAAAAATAAGGAAAAATAACAGAAGACTCTGAGTTGACTCAAAGCTACGGTCATAAGGAAATTTTGAAATGAAGCTAAAATTCATCCTGTTGCTTAACTGTAAATGCAGTATTAGCTGAATCTCATCTATTTGCATAAGGATGGATTTAAATGAAAAAAAAAAAAAGCCTGCCATCTTTACTTCTGTGTGAGTGCTAGTTTATGTTTGCACACATTACACACCCATCTTACACACAAAATGCACAAAGTATTAAAAGAAGTCCATTATACAGCTTCCAGACACTGGACTTGACTCTTCAGATCTAGCTCTTAAAAAAAATTTAAAAAAAAAAAAATCAACACTTCAAGCTCTAGTAGCTCTCTGGCTGATGTTCTCATACGCAGCATCGCAGCTCCTCCATCACTCAGGGCTATATCCTGCCCTCTTCGGAAAAGTTATGCAGTTTGTTTCAGTGGGCAAAATCCAATCACTTGAAGTGAAGTGAACAAGATATAGCCATGACCTACCTTCCCTGACATTATTGACTATTTATAGACAAATCTGGCTGTGTTAGGGAAATTCTACCTCGACTTGCACAGGAGATTATGACATCTATGCTCACTGCCACCCTCTCAAGAATGAAGAATGAGTCTGTCTTGCTGGCTTAACACCTCCTTCCAAAAACAGTTTGATGCTGTGAGAAAGGGAGTTGATTAAAAGTTGTGATGAAAAGCATGCAATAGAGAGGAGCATCTGCAGTGCCCTGCCACCTCCACCTACTTTCTCTCCAGGCAACCAATGGAACTTTACAGGAAAACTATTGCATCATCAAGGCAGTCTCTAATTGGCTATATTCTTGATACAGTTTCTGACCCAAAATATATGGGTTAGATAAAAACATGCCATTCTAAAAGTACGCTTTAATTGAGGTAGCATATTACCAAGCACCTTGCAATAACCTCCGCAACTCTCTTAAATAAAAGAAAGATGAGTTAAGATCTGACTGAATACTTTATGTGTATAAATATCTCCTTCTTTTAACCATATATATAGATATAATTTAAGCCTGAAAATATGTCGATTACTTGGTTTGACCACATGGATCTCTCTCGCATTTACTTTCCAGTATGTTTATGCTACGGAATTTTACTAGTAGAACATGACAGAATATAGCATAATATATGACAGGACAAGAGAAAATGGCCACAAGTTGCACCAGAGGAAGCCCAGATTAGCTATTAGGAAGAATTTCTTTACTGAAAGAGTAGTTAAGAACTGGAACAGGCTGCCCAGCGAAGTGGTGGAGTCACCACCATCAAAAAACGGGTTGATGTGGCACTTCAACACATGGTGTAGTGGTCATGGAGGTATCGGGTAGAAGGTTGGACTTGATGGTATTGGAGGTCCTTTTCAATCTTAACAATTCTATGAAATGCTTGAAACAAAGAATTCAAATGTCACATTTAAATAGTTCTTGGTGCCATGATGACTGTACAAAATTATTTCAGCTTCATGCACATCCATCCACATAACAGAAATAATACCAATTGACTTACCCCAAACACAACTCATCTTCCCAATTCAAATAGCACATAAAGGCCAACAGAATTTGGTTTATGTTCAATCTATTAATACAAAATATTTACTGAGTAACCACCACAAGAAATCGAGTCACTCATGGATTTTCCACAAGCAGAAAAATAATATGTTGTTTGCAGGACAAATCATTGATTGTTCATTATTTAGCTCTGCTCTAGTACTATAATAGCTGGTTGCAAACAAGGACATTAAGGTATAGACAGCACAGAGCCTTAATAGAAAGAACCAAGAGAACTGGGGCCAAATACTTAATAAGGAAATATCATTCAAATCTAATGGGACCAGAAGTAAAGCAGGTTCTATTCCTTACTTCGTTTCAGTCCTTATCTCCTTTCCCCATACACATAACACGCATAATCCAAATATTAAGGCATTCTGCAAAAAATGAGCCTCATCACGTATAAAAAGAACTGCATCAGAGAAATACACACAAGTGGATAAAAAGGTGACACTCATCCATTTTTCAGGTTGGCTTACAGATCATATTTGCGTTCTGTATCCACAGGCAGCAAATTATTGGTCACCTTACTGGCTGCTCCATGCGCTGGTGAAATCTAAATAAATCAGCTAGTAAAACACATCATATAATCGTGGGGAACAGTGGCTATCTGAAGTTCTGCTGATCTCTGTCAAGAAATGTTATTAGGCCTAAGAATACAGAAGTACATACTTTCAAAAGAAATAAAAAGTTTGGCTGATTTTGCCTTATTGAAGTGCCTCTTATCTAGGATTATAAAACATGGAATCAAATTTTGCAAACTTGCGTTCTCTTTGCAAGCATTAAGAGAAGGTGGGAGCTCTGTCTTAAAAGTGACCTCATCACACTGTATCTCTACATAACCTTCACAGGAGTCTGACACCTCAATACTCATGTACTTGACCTCAGCTTAGCTGCGTAAGTTTTAGCTGCTTTTAACATTCAGTCTTAATTAGGGAGACAAAAGAAGTTTCCTCAGATGTTTAAGTCGGCTTCAGTGGGCAATAAGATGTTAAAGAGTAGGTGACGAACTCTTTAAAACAACTTCTCTGATCTCCCTCACTCTACCGGCACTCCTTTCAAGTTCTTCACTGGCCTGCCCCACTATTAACCTCCCTCTACACTGAGAATCAGCTATTTATTATCAGCCTTTGTTCCCTCTCTCAAAGGGCTCCTCCTCTCACTCTTCACTTAAGAATCCTCAGCAGTCTTTTATGAATGTGTATAAAAAAAATCCTTTTGAAAGTTGAAATAAATTATTGCCACTAGTTAGAATATAGAGAAGCTCCTATTTTGACCACTTGCAACACGTTTTGAAAGTCTTGATGCTGATGCAATACTGCTTACTGCAGTCTTAGAACTGAACAGTGATATTAGAAGCATATCCAAGTGAGCTCTACAAATCTGTCTCTAGCAAAGAGCAAATTCTTTGTCCTTGTGGTGTCCCAGCACAGTAGCAATATCTAGCTATATCCCTCTCCAATCTTTAGCTTAATGCAACCCAGCAATTTATCTTTTAATCGAGAACTAGTTCCTGTTCCTCCTGTCCTCCTCCTTCAATCTCTGTCAAAGAGGTACAAGAAGGAAAAAAAAACATTATTCGAAACCCACTTAATGTTGTACTTTCTTAAATCTAGGTGAAAGTAAAGGAACTGGAAAAAGAGTTCACCGAAATCTCTAAAAACTGAAGCCAGCAAATTGTGCACAAACTTGACAAAGTAAAAAAGCACAAGGTAATCTTTGCTAAAATTGGCAACCTGCACATTTGTCACAAAGAAAACTGCAAAACTGCCTGAAGTGCAATCCCTTCCACATCCATAGGGTGTGCCTGTGAGAAATAAAACAAACCATAAGCATGAGGCTTAGGTGTTCAGTAAACCAGGAGTGAACTTTGAGTACAAAACAAATTTAACACTTAACTAATTCAGTGCCTAAGGACAAAACCTCGTTCCCAGCTCCAGTACATCACAAAATGTCACAACATTTGGCTGTCTCCTATCAAGCAAGAGCAAAATACCATGACTTCTCTCAGGGCAGTATTAAAGGACAGTGTCAGTGCTTCATTAAAAAAAAGGCAAATATTTTTTTCTTGTTTTCCTCAACGTCTCCCTGTCAGAGCAGTATAGTGGTAAGGGGCTGAATGAAAAAATGGGTGCAGGGGAACGAAGAAATACATTCCACCTGCCTAGCAGTGTCTGATAAATACCCATCTCCTTCTATTTCCTTTAGTCATTGTAATTTTCCAGCAGAAAGATATGCGTAATAGAGTAAAGCTCCTTACCATCTTTATACTCGACTAGAAAATATTTTAGTGATCATTAAAATGCAGACACAGGACAATGTGATAATACCTGATGAAAACTTTAGTAAAAAAATCACAACGAAGTGAAAGCACAAAATCTATTTTAAAGTCTCAATATTTGGCCTGAATCTCAGCAGTACATCACATCTGAAAAAGGGAACTCCATCAAACCTTAACATACTTAGCACTACCTCAGAGCTCAGACTAGGTGGGAAATGAAGGGTTTGAGTCACCAGAACTTCTTCCTACCAAACATAAATCTTCTCCAGAGGTCTTCCACCCAGGCACTGACCAAGCACAGCCTGTCAGATTTGATGAGACAGGAAGCCACAGAAGTAGAACTGCTCAATCAGATCTGAGGATAATCAGACTTCCTACAGCATGACACAGCGTTACGGTAAAGCAGAGCTGTGGAACATTACATTCAGGCTTGGTAATCAAATAAAACTGTCATTCAAGATTTACTATACTCCTGTGCACAGTTATCCATTATCTGTAACAAAGCCTGAACTTATTAAATTACTCCATATTTTCAGTATTATGCTGTTGTTTATTACATAGCAATATGAAGGAATGCAGAAAGAGTAATTTTCTACTAATACTGAACAAGGAATATTATTAGATTAAGGACAGAACATTACCCTTGAAGCTTTTCTCTCAGCTTTGTGCCACTGCAGAACACCTATCTACTTCTCCCTGATGTCTCCTGCTGCAGATTTAAAGAAGCAAGGTGAGTCACTTCTATCATTGCACTAACACAGAGAAGGAAATATGTTAATTTTGGTAGCAAACCAGAAGAGTACATTGGTGTCATATTCCTTCCATCTGCAGAGAACAAAAGGCCAGTTGGTTCCCACCACACATCTATAAGATGAGACAGGAAGAAGTGTCCCATGATAAAAGGGTATTTATAAAAAAGAAAGAGATGAAAATTGATACACATGTAATAGCAGTACCTGGGTAATGGGCAGGAGGGAAAACATGTTTCAAACAAGGCCCCAGAACTCCCTTCTCAGTGTTTCAGAGACAATACACAAGCATAGAGGGAGGAGGCACAAAAGCCCAGAGTCTCTGCCCTTACTCCTCCTTTTCCAGCCTTCTATAAGCAGAAGCCTCAGGGGTTGGAGCATAGTCACCAGAGTTTAGCCCAACTCTTGTAGTTCCTTGTCAGTCTGTCACAAGGTAGCCGCTTGCAAGTGTTGAGTGCAGATGCACACAGAGCATGGACAGCAGCGCACAGACATTGCAGAAGCAGCTTTGCCCGGGGTCTACACCTCCTTTACCTCCAGCAGTCACACCAAGAGAGCATAAGTCATGATACTTTAATTCTCAGATCCCCTCAGATTAACACATTGAGACAAATGGGAACAAAGTAGAAGAGGGGCAGAAAAGCCCAACCAGATCCACTTTCCAAGTGGAAGTCAAAAAGGTGATCTTGAGCCCTGCCAAATTCCGCTCCTCTAGAAAGTCTGTCCATAACTATATAATGAGAAAACAGCTCTGCATGCAGCTGCCAGTCATTTCAATTTAACCCCAACATTTGGCAATGCCCACACGTGAGGCTGTGGAAATAATATTTTCCCTTAGTGTTTCCACACATTACTGGCTCATTATTCAGCAGCTTTCTGATCAGACAGCATTAGAAGTTACACCATTTGCCAACAGTATCTGGAGTGCTCAGTATCTATGAAAACCAGATACAAGGTATAATCAAAATGCTACAAATAGAAGAATTACTTTTCAACCTTAACTATCCTTCTTCCGACTTCTGGCCACTTCATTCTGTTGAACAATGAGGGAGTTTTGCAATGAAAACCTTTTCCAATCCCAGAGTCCCAAAGAGGACTTCTTGAGCCTTATTCCAAGATGCTGGATCAGGAGAAGGAAGGGGTATCCAGGTGAATGCTGTTTCAGGGGACACACACACAAATTTATGCTGCTTGTATCCACAGCCAGAGTAGACAGTGCACAAGAAGAAGCCAGAAAAATAGCACACCAAAGTTAAAAAGCCCCATCAGTCTCTGATGAGGATAACCTGAAAATAAAAATTAAAAAAAAAATTAAAAAAATCAAGACATGGATAACATTTTAGCCTCAGGTTGTGGCTTCAGTAGACAGAACAGGAAGCCTTATATGGCCAAAGGATCCAGACCTAGGCTTGACGCACCCCATAAACACAGCCTACCACATCGGCAACATGTCTTACCAACTTTGACACTGATTGCTGTCATCAAAGTAGGAGTAAGCTGACTTCACACAACAGGACTCTTATGAGATTGACAATACCCTCAACCTGCCCTCAGTCTCTAAAGCTTACTCAACAGGGAGGAATGTCCATCCTTCCAAGTGACCTGAACAGAATAAAGCTATTTCTGGCTTTCATGTAAGAAAGACCTTATGCTGTTTCAGAAGTTAAAACCAGGGACAGGAGACAGGCATTGAGATTTCTACAGCTTCTGAATTACTGTCACAAAGAACACGAGAAGGTAAAAGCTGAAAGGACAAGAGTCTGACAAACAGGAGAAAAACGAAACTGCCACAGATTGCTCAACATGCAAGAGAAGAGATGGGCCATTCCAAAGCAACAGACAGGAAAGTGGAGAGGGTTGCTCTATGTACCATCAACATACTGCAAACTCTAATAAAATACAGGCAATGTCTACTTTACTATCTTCTGGACTGTTCTGATTACACCATATGTTGGAAATGCACATCTGGTCTTTACAGAAAATGGATAGTACGTACTTTAAAAGCAAATTTGAGGAATCCACAGGGTACAAGCTGATTAACATTGAGCTCAGCACATGAATTTGTTAGCCCAGTGTCACACATCTGACTCACACTGTCATACTGGTGCAACATTCTTCAGCTCCTGTGCTGTGAGCCTGGAAATTGAACATCCATTTAGTGCTAACAGCAACAACATTTCCAGCAAGAAGCTCCTGGGACAAATGAACAGTTCGCACTGAAATACTGAGCTTTTAGAAAAAGCACTTCTTCCCTTTTACCAGGTTATTCGTATCCCAGTCTCATTTGTATTTAAGAAAGAAACCTGGATTGTGCAACAATCTTTCAAACAAAACTGTGCTACCATTCCACAGTGAAAGGTAAATGCATGCATCTGTAACGGGCGGCTGATCAATTTTTGACAAACTGATATTCTCGTGACAGATTAACAGGGCATACATTTCACATTTTATAGCGCTGAAAGACACATGCAGATGCATATATAGCAATAAACACTTGGGGTAGAGTTGCTTGCCTAGGAAGTTTTTGTACAAAAGCCTTTTAAAATATTTTCTTGTCACTAATATGTCTACCTCCTTAATGTAGGATTGATCTAAAAATGTACATTTCAGCAGATCACCATTATGCTCAAATTTTCCTTGCCTAAAATACAAGTAATTTTAACTCAGAAAAGAGAAATTGCCCCAATCCTGTAAAAAAAACCAACACGTAATAAAGTTTACCATTACTACTATTCAATTGGGATGTCAGACAGTAGAAAACCTGGCACAATAGCAGAAACAACAGATACCCATATTTCTTTTTTGCATTTTGGGACATAATCACATGACTATGTCAGGAAACTAGATGAAAACAAGCCACCCCATCCCTCTCAAAAAACCTCAACGTATTTTACAGAAGTATCATTTCTTTTCCAAAATTTCCACAAAACACTAACTTGTTGATACTCAAGATTTACTATAGTCACAACTATGTAGTTTCTATTTTTCAGCCCTAGTAATTCCAGACAGAAAAGATTCAAGTGTTTCTTTTTTTTTTTTGATAACCATCTATTGTTGTTTCTAACATGCATCTAGATAAATAGTAACACCCTCTTGACATCCCTCAATATTGAATTAAACATTTCATTTTAGAAAGCTCTTGGAGTTGGGACAGCATTAAAGAGGCTAAACAGCCTGTTTGTCTTTCTGAGTTGTAATCAAGTTCTGATAAGAAGGCTGGGTTGAAAATAACCTCCCATACAGGAAAACTACTTTTAAGTCTGGAGCTGAGCATTCATCATGATTCACATTTTGTGGACTAACACAGAGGGTTTGCAAAGCACTGCATAAAAATACTGGCTTTGTTTGTTCTTTAAATGTTAAGTTTTACTAGGTAAAAGTTCTCTCTTGAAAAATCAGATAGACACACAGAAGTGGGTGGGATAAAAGGGGCAGGAGAAGCTGCCATATCTTACAGTGGCTAGAACCACAGCACCACCGTATTAAACTAGTTTCACATCGATCTAATTCCATTGGTGTACCATGATAAACCTGAAATAACACCAAATAAGAACCAAATTGAAGCAAATTTAACTTTTCAAAGCATTTCTTTCTAGGCTGTTACGCCTACATAAAGTCTATTTGAAAATGATTAACAGTGGAAAGATGATTAAAAGATGATTAACAGTGGAAAAGAGATTATTTCCTTTTTTATTATCAACAGGCACTTTAAAAAAAGTATTTTATGCAATCACCTCAGTACTTTCTGTTGTATGAGTGCATGTTCTGAATACCACTGCCGGTAAAATATAAATATCCATATCCTTTATGTGTTAAACTCCTATTTTTAAGAGCTGAATTAAAATTTCTTACACAAATAGCAATCAAGGAGTGTGTGTATAGGCTGATGGGTAAATAGGTAGATGATACCAACTGTAAAAAGTGGAGTTTTTATGTATCTCAACATGTGAAGTTTTAAAGTTACAGATTATCCTAAGGGAGAACAAGAGTCAGTCCAATTACTTTTTGTGAATAAATGGTCTGGTGATTTCAAATCTATTTTTTCTTTGTGAGTTATTCACAAACCAAACCCTCTCTTTCCCAATGTATTTGCTGTTTGCAAATTACTCACTGAATAATTTATATGAAAGAAATTCACCCTTAGGGTTTGTCTGCAAGCTTGTTTGCCTTTACTGTTCCCTACCTATTATCCAATGTGTCTGAGCAGGCTCCCAAGTCACACAACATTATTTCTACTCCTTAAGTGAATGTGTGAAACTTTAAGCTGCTGTATTCATACAAGAGGAATAACAAATCATAAGCCAGGAACAGCCAATTTTGTTTCCTAGTGAAAAGTGATCTCTGCCTCACTGTTTAGAAGCTGATAATATTCCCTCAGAAAGCACATCAAGGAGCGTGACCAACCACAGCAGCAGGTCTAGCAGTGTGCTCCATCAAAAGGCAAATCCCCTTTTGGACAGAAACAGCAGAAACACTACATGAGACGCTCAAAATGGCTTTTCTTTCCTTCCCGAAGCCCAGAAGCACCTTTCAGAGCACTGACCTCTCTATGGCAATGGCAAGACTTCGCACACATTCCGTAAGCAGTTATCTGGCATCACCACAACTCCACGGTTCTTTTGTGCTACGCTACTGCTGTACTGTACAAACCATGAATCAGAAGAACCCGTCCAAAATAAGCACATGACATTCTCCCAAAGCTCATCCCTGTTTTCAAAAGGCATTGCATTCAGAACTATGCAATACTCGTAAAAAGCAAGCTAGTTTCTAAGATTTCTACTCAAGCTGAGACAGAGAGCAACCAGAACAGAAGAACTGAGTAGAGGCCTCAGGAGGGACAAGCAAGGACCGAAGTGACACAAAGAGCATACACTGTTCAAAACTGGGATTCAATTAAAAATTCAGGTAACTGTTCAGAAAGACTGACTGAGAGACACTGCACAGACCAACTTAGTAGCTCTATTTAAGGCAAGACCCCGCCGCCTTGTGAGCACTTTGGCTCTTGAGCCTGTGAAGCAACCAATGCTTCGTTATTCTGGTGCAGGCAGCGACAGCAACTCCCACGCTCTGCTGCATTAAGAATAAGACATTTAGCGCTTGGCAGGGTTATGCCCATCAGGTGGAAAAACAATACTTGGGAAGTGCCATTTTCCCTCTCTGCAGATTTCACAGCCTTCCTTTGCTTTTGATCCAAACCCAGACTGCACCAAGAGAGAATATTACTTTCAGAAGATTTCTATAAAAATAATCAACTTCTATGACTTGAACGCTATACGCAGGGCCCAGCAAAACAGCTACATTACATTTTTGGTAGCTTTTTCCTCTTTTCCTTTGTGTGTGCATATAATAGAAATTTTTACACTGGAATCAAGTAATAATATCAGTACTGGCTTCCTTATACTGACTCTGGCTTTGCTCTCACCAATCTCACCTCTCAGGTCAATGATTCGATGCCGAGTACAACAGAAGTCAATTATCTGCTTATTACAGTTAGAATAACAATTACTGAGAAGAGTTATGAACGCTAGGTCGGTGCCTGTCAATACTACTATAGTTAGAGATCGAGATTTCTATCACGTCTCCTTTTTCCTAGTAAAACTTGTCCCAGGTAGAAACAAAACAAAAAAAAACCACAACACTCTCTGAAGACTCAGTAATCGAATCTGTTCTTATAAAAGGCATTTCTGACACACAGAATTGTTAAAGAGTTTTTTTAATAGTTACTGCAACTGTTAGGACTTAACTCAGTGTCCTTGTATTTAATGTCAAGAGCTGGTCCCCAAAGTAGGCAGTACATTTAGTCCTCTTTCCTATTTGACTTCATTTTTATGATAGACCAAAAAATGAGCTCCAGAGCTCACTTGTTCACAAATGTCCAGCTAGAGAGTTCAGAAGACTAGCAAGGTAACATCTTTACAGTTGCAAGAACACCAGAATCCACAAAATCCATCCCAAATCCATCCATATCTCCTAATCCTCAGGTAGGAGAAAACAGAATTGGAGGGGTATATTGTGGAGAAAAGCATCAGGGAAGGAGTACAACTCAGTAAACCTTCAGAAGAAAGGTGTAATGAGCATGCGGATTTGACCAAATTTGTGGCAAACAATCAGACATGCACAGTTATACAGGTCTAGACTGTCTAACATTACTGCTCCTGCTAGCAAGATCCGTCCTCATTGTGCAGATAAAGCTCACAGACAAATTCATACTTTTTCATTCCACTAGTAAGATACCATGTTTCAAAGCCGCAGACAACAGCTAAACCTACGCTAGACATCCTGCTTCCATGCATTGGTTGAATGCAAATTCAGATAAGTATTATCAAAATTCTTCCCATCTTGCTTGTCCGATGGGCATGTTCATTTCCAGTGCATTCAGTAACATCTGCCTCTGCCCACTGTTTGTATTAATGGTTCTCAGCCAAATGATTGAGAAACACTCGGCTTCACAGCTGAGCTGTCAAGAGCATTAAGATGTATAAGGCATTGAAGCTTAGGGCAAAAGCCACCAGCGTAGCTTTAAGAGAAATATCTCAAATATCTTCCAGTTGCCCACTTCCTAACTGCCTTAAAAAAAAAATCAAAAAATCTATAGGGGAGCTTATGTCTCCTTAGTCTTAAGGCCCTCTGATAGGCAAAGACAGTGCGTGTGGTTGAGCTGCATTTCTCACGAGGTCCAACACCTTTTCAGAGGTTGCAGTTTTTCTCTAAGAACTGGTGTCTGCCTTTTTGTTTATTAACCTGCCCACTCTTCAGTCTTTTTACTAGAGGAAGAAAGGAGTGTTTCTAAAACTGTTTGTTATAGTTAAGCATAAAAACTCAGAATAGATTTTTCTAGTCAGTTAACCATATTCTAGAGGGAAAACATAAGGTAGTATAATTATTAAAGAGCACTCTCAGTAATACTCACAATCTTTATTATGTCAACTCTTTGCCAAAAAAAAATAAGATTTATAGTATAAGCCACTTACATTTCTTCTTTGCAGAACCAAGCCATCTGCCTCGAATATACCATCAGCTCCTGCTAGATGAATTCACACATATTTTAAAGCCCCGGAGTAACCATTAGAATGGAAATTGGACACTGCTTGTCATTTGCAAAGCTTTCTTAACTGGAGAGGCTTCCCATTTGTTCAATTAAATGTTTGTATGTGCAATATACTTTATGAAATTTATCCCAAAACAGTGAGGACTGAAATAATATTGGAGGCAGATGGCACAGCTGTTCCATTTAGAGAGCTATCCTCAACGATATATGACGTGATGGACAGGAGAGGATAAGTGGGAGTGAAAACTTGGTACTGTGAACAGAATCATCCATATTAGCAATAAACAACCCATTTCAGCTCAAATCTTCTCTCCCTTATTGTATGTAGCCGCTTAACTCACCTGGGTTTATCCAATTAGAATATATTGATTTATTTCAAGAAGTCAGCCACTGAAACCGTGCCGGGTTTGCCCCTAAGAGAATCCATCCCTCTGCCTTAAGAGCTAACGGAGTCCTAAAACATGTCTCCAACATCACTTTAAGACAAGGAAGCACATATTTGTATGGGCTGATGAAGCGGTGTGCATGCAGAAGAGATATAGCTACCATTAGGAATAGGGAGCAAGTTCAAGCTGCTACTTATTTGCATGCCTCACACAGAACAGAAATCATTGCACCGTCCTCCAGATGCTGCAAATCTCGAGATGCACATCCAGGTCTCATAATTAAAACTGGCACACATTTTCACTCAGAAGAGGGAAGAAAAAAAATCCAGAGCTATCCCAGTCAGTCTGCATCTATTTTGAGATTTCTGGGGTGCTGGCCTGCTCTACCACATCAGTATCAGGAAGGTCACCCTTTCAAAGGAAATGCAAAAACACTTTCTCAGAGACTGAGGACTGGAAAGAACCTGATGAGAGCATCTCTTTCTCCTTACAGCACCTAAACTAGGACTACAGATTCAGTAAAATAAATGAGCAAAGTAATCAAACATTTCTTCAAAAAGAATTTCCAGACCTCATGAAAGAAAACTATAGAGAATACACAGAAATAGATTTAAAATAAAACAGGGTGGCAGGAAAGCTTTTCATCTTGGAAAGCACTGCTTTATTGGCAAACAAGGAGTGAGGATCACACTGCTCATCACAAGCCAGCACAGAGCTCCTAAAAGGTTTTTCTTGGACAACTAACAGAAACCACTTAGGGCCAGAAAGCAGATCCTCACCCCCATATCCACGGGCAGGCAGTGACACTAGCTCTCTGGGATGGCAGTCACCTCTTGGGTAGGTTTAACGTAACATCAACAGTCAAAAATAGTTATAAGACCAAACTCAATTAAAAAAGAACCACAGAGACCACAGTACAAGTCTCACCACCTTCTTTCTCCTTTCCTCCCCCTAGCCTACTCTTTCCCTGCTTTCCTCTTCAATCCTACAGCCTATTAGAGATTTTCACAGCTGGAGTGCTGCTGAGAACTCACTTTGAGGCATCTAAAAACTGAGAAAGAAAAGTCTGTTTTATATGGACTGTCAGTGAGATGAAGAAAGTTCTCTGTATGTGCCATAGGACAATAAACTGCCAGGAGAGATAATGCTGAAAAGCCACAAAGTACATCTTGGTTCACCAGAACACCCATAAATATTTGCCATCTTTGAATAGGTTTAGCTGGAGGCTTTATTATGCCTAATGCCTTAAGAATTATTACAGGTAAAAAAAATACCGCCAGTGCACGACTAAGGGAGGTGAGAGGGCCCATAAAGAATTCCTTCGCTAGACAGAGTGCCATTCATTTCTTGTGACAGTGAAGGGGCACCAGGTCGTACATTCAGTATTTTATTACATTTTTTTTAAAAAAAATATTTTCTGACCTTGCTGTTTCAGTATCAATACTTCCTTTCTCAACCACCTCTTTCCCACTGGTAATACTATAAAAGACACGCCCCAAGGGGCAAGTTTCTAATACTGTTCTAATCTTGCTTTCCAAGCACTTACAACAACCACAGTAGCAATTAAAGGAAAGAACAACAAAAAAAAAAAAANNNAAGAGGAAAGAAAGAAAAACAAAAAAAAAGAAAAAAGAAAAAAAAAAAAAAAAAAAGAGGAAGGAAAGAACAACAAAAAAAAAAGAGGAAGGAAAGAACAACAAAGGAAAGAAAAAGTAGTAAATTCATAGGACTCAATCTCTTCTTTATTTGCTGGGAAATTTGGCTGTGCTGGAATTATTGCAAACTATATCACCACAGAGAAATATCTTTGGTTTCTAACTCTCATTTTCTCGTAAGTCGTAAGCACACATGGCTGTAAAGAAGACAATACCTGGAAACTCCAGACAAGCTATGAAAAGTAAGTGTCCTACTTTACTGTTTTTATACCCTAGTTTCATTTCAGCTACATTTTAAAAGGACAGTATCCACATAGGATGTCAAGTAACTCTAAATATATCATAATTAGCTATTTTCCAAAGATAAATGGAAATATGGAGGCCATCCCAAAGGACATAAATGCCCAGCTAATCCAGAAGGAATCCAGCTTCTACAGAAGACCTCTACAGAGCTTCAGTGGGAGGCAGTCTTAAAAACCTGCCAAACCAGAGGGAACTGATATACCCTCTAAAAAGCCTGTCCTCCTTGAAGCACCGCTCCCATAAGAGCATTTCTTCAACTCTTTCCTGCTGTTCCTGCAGCTTTCTTATTCTCAGAGGGAAGACGTGGAAACTGGTTATACTCACAAACACAATGCTACAATAATGGCAACTGCCCACTTTTAAACGCTTCTCTTGCTCTGCCCTGACAAGGTGCCTCTCAAGGGCTTCTCACAAGCTTCAGGTCCCTTAGTACAAGTCCATTACTTGCCTGCTGCTGACTTTTGAAGAAGGAAGGGAATTTAGCTCATGTCTGCATAACTGCCACCCAATAATACTCAAGAGTTCTCCCCTTCTGAACAGCCAAACCATGATGAAAGATCAGGATTGAAATTTGGCAGCTACAGTAGACATTACCCTGACAGATTGGGAATTGAAGGGAGATTCAGAGAAGGTTCCAACCACGAGGTCTTAAACTAATGCAGAAGATGGGAACTAGTTCACTGATACATCTGGAAAATATGCAGTGGAACACTGACTTGCTTCGCTCCTCTGTACCTTGTCTGGGAAACTTTTAACTTTGTACTACAAAAATCAAGGAATTGCAAGTAGCTGGAAGAAGTTCTGCAGGGTTTTTTCCTCTCCACTCCAATTATCTTCAACCTACTGCAACTTACCACAGCAAAATGTTTTGGTTGTTGTGAGAGTTTCTTTGTTGGTTTGGGGTTTTTTTTACTGTCAATTAGAGGAAAGGTTCAGCTTCTCCAAATGAAACTGAAATGAGCTTTTCACCACAGGAACTGTAAGTATCAGAAACAAAGACAGACACTAGTTTCATTTTTTCACTCCTCCAGGGGTTTGTGAACCCTGCTGGAGCCTGATGTGCCTGCTTCTCCCTCCAAGCTACAGAGTGAAGGTTCAGCACCTCGGGAGATGATGTTGTATTTCTAAAAATGACGAAAGAAATCTCACAGAGTAGCCAAATTCCAGCAGCATTCCTGAGCTCTTCAGTGGCACAAGGCCCTGCTTTTACAATAAACACCTTTCTACACCTCTGGAACACCTAAAGAAAAGGGAAACAGCCAAGACAGCTCTTCAATTCATTCATCTTCTGCTACCAAAGGGAAATAGCCAAGACAGCACTTCAATTCACTCATCTTCTGTTACCAGAAGAGTCACTGGCAGCATATGGATGCTATAATTATGTTGGACAAAAAAGCATCAAGCTGGTGAAGAGCTAAGGTCTCAAAGTGTGTACGTACGTTGACCATAAAGGCTGAAGGCTGTAGCAGACCAAAGGAATCACCAAAGAAAAAAAGGTTCCTCGATTCTACCCAAAGAACACAACTGAATCACTTGTCATCATCAGATCTTCTATTCTCCTTCCGGGAAACTTTGATATCCAGCCTCAAGCTTTTTTCAATCCTGTCTCTGTTTTAAAGCTATTTGCCAGGTTCCATTTCTGTCGATCCAGCAGCTTGGAGTGATACCTTAGGCACAATTTCAGCAATGCTTAGAAATTATTTTACCCAAAGCACAAGATACAGCTTCTTCCAAGTTCTGATGTCTAGCCCCAAACCCCCTTGCTTAAACCTCAAGAGAGTCCCTACATCAGACCTCAGTGTGCAAATATTACCGCTTTGGCACAGTACTAAACCCCTGTTGAAACACAAGTTGCGTAAGTTTTCATTTAACCAGAAAAATATCTGTAAAATGGATTAAGTCTGTTTAGAATTTTAAACCCATTAGGCCAGCATTGAAAAGGGATAAACTTGCTTGAACAGTGTTCCACAGCAGCAGTGAGAAATAAAACTCCTTATTGCTCAAATCAGAAGTCTGCATGCTTACATTTTCTAGCATTTACCATTGACTATACCACAGGAAGGTCTCAAGTCAGGAACCACTGCAATCTGCCAGAGGATGAAACAACTTCTAAGTGCTGGACTTCTCATAAATGATTCTCTCATTCCTTGAACAATGAAGCTGCATGAATTTTGCATGTTTCCTCGAGCACTTTACTTTATTCCAAGAATAACAATTCCATTTCAAACCGTGTTAAGCTGAATCTCCTTTTTATCACCCACACAAGATGGCTGCCGGAAGATTAGATAGGCATTGAGGAGGAGATAAGAAACAGACATAAAAATAATACTTAAAATCACTTTCTAAAAGGAAATCTGAAAGAAGTATTGAAGAATATATATACATCCTCTTACAAGAATACACAAAGAATAAATTTTCTAAACTAAATTGAACCCCTTGCATCTATCTTAGGTATCTGTGGAATGTTCCTACAAAGTTATCAGGACATTAAGTACATATTTAAACCTTTTAGTTAAGTGAGAGAATTTATCACTGTCACTGAGATAAAGTTGTGCTTAAAAATGAGTGGCTTGGTGGATCAAACTATTAGAAACCTTGTTCTAACCAGCAGAATCAAAAAACTTTGTTCTGAATAGCACAAAAATGCAAGAGCAAAACTGGCGGTGCCTGACCCATGGTGTTTTGCATTTGACCCCCATTTTTCACCTCTTCTCTCACTAATCCCGATTTTAATTACCTACAAATTTGTACTTACTCAAGGCTGGAGCTTAATTTATCTATGGAAATTCAAATCAGCCCATGTTAAAATAAAGTTTCTAAAAAGGACAGGTTTGTCAGCCCTTAATGAGATCATTATTATTCACATTAAGTATAGCTGAAAATGCATTAATAGCAAAATGCTCCCTTTCATTTCCAGGGAACAAGAGGCAAGACACCGTTTGCAGATTATTTTTCAGTTTGGGACCTGTTTGCAGACAAATCAAAAGGTCTTCCTTCCAGCCCTGCAGAATCCTTCTCTGAGAGACACACAGCACATCCCCAAATATTCTTCCTAAGACAAACCACCCAATAAAGCAAAACAACTTAAACTTTGAGAATTTGCTCCCAGACCCTGAGAAGTTGGCAGCACTTGGAAAGGCTCATACAAGGAAAGACTACATCTTCTCTTAATATTGAGTGATAGAGATAACCATGATACATGGCAACTGAGATTGTCATAGGCCTACTCGGGGGATAAGCATTAAGAATCTGGAACACAGGTGGCAGGTAAACAGGGCAGGTTTACTCTATCAACAACCAAGTCGTCAAGTTCACCTAAGGGATGCTCTAGATTTCATTCCAAAGAGAACAGAAAGTGTCTAAAACCTAAAAGTATGGAAAGGTACTCAAATACCTAGAGTGACAGCTATGTAGTAAGTTTCTCAGAAGTCCATCCAGCTAATTGGAAAAATGGGATTAGCATTCATATGGACCTTTGGATGTTCAAGAAAAGGAAAAAAGTAATAGGGCTGGAAAGGACCATCAGGAGATCATTTAGAATCATAGAATGCCAGGATGGAAGGGACCTCAAGAATCATCTGGTCCAACCATTTAAGTAAAAAGTTTAAATGAGATGGCTTAGCCCTCTATCAAGTTGAGTCTTAAAACTGCCCAGTGTAGGGGAGTCCACCACTTCCCTTGGGAGACTATTCCAATGTTTAATTGTTCTCATTATAAAAAACTTTCTTCTGGACTCCAACCAGAATCTCTCCCGGCGCAACTTGTAACCATTCCACCTCGCTTTTGCTATGCGACTCCTGTAAAAAGGGAGTCTCCTTCCTCATGGTAGCCACTTTTCAAGTACTGGTACATGATAATAAGGTCTCCCTTAAGCGTTCTCTTCTCAAGGCTGAACAAACCCAGACTTCTCGGCCTATTTAGCGCACTCCTTCTCCAGGGTTTGAAAAGTGAGCAATAACTGCTGACATCCTGACAGAAACTAGCAAATCTGCTCTCATTAAACAGCCCTGTCAACAGAATGCTCACAGCCTCTGCCCTGGGAAACTTCCAGTGCTTCCCACTTCTCAGGCACCAAAACGGACTTCCCACACGTGACCTCCACACCTTCGACAACTTCAGCGACTGCTGCTTGCCCAACCGGTACAAACACAGACGGCAGATTAGTCCCTTCCCCTTCTCAAGAAGCCTTTCAACAACTCATCTTGGCCCACCTCGGCTTTCTCCTACTTAAATTGATTTGCCTCGGCCCGCTCCATTTGCCCGTTTGAATACCGCGCAGCGGGCAGCAGAAGCGCCACGGGCGGCAGCGGCAGAAGGACTGCTGCTCCAGCCGCCTCTTTTTGATGTCCCTCGGACCCAGCCTCACTCCGCCGCCCTGGCGTAGGCGCCCGGCCTGCCTGCCACCCCACTCCCAGGGGGCTCTGATGGCGGCCGGGGGCACCTCCTCTCCTGCCACATCCCCCCCACCTCCATTCTCCGTTTTCCCCCCATTTTCGTTGTCCGGCAGCGCCCCTTGGCGGCCTCGCCACCCACTGCCGCCTCCCGCGTTTTCCCGCCGCTCCCAAAGCGCTGCCCTGCCCTGCCCCGCCCCTCCCCTTCCTTCCAGGCATCAGCCCCACGCTGAGGGGAGGTGAGGGGAAGGCCGCCGAAGGCAGCCCAGAAATCCTGCTCCGCAGGCCCTCTCAACACCTATCGGTCCGCAGCAAGATGCAGACTCTCCGAGACATGCACAAAGGCTGAGCAAATGTGCTGAGAAAATTTAGCGAGCAGCACTAGGCAGCTGTGAGGGAAACTGTCAGGCAAGGATGAATTGCACTAGTGGGAGGGTGTTCTTGAAAATGGAGCAAAAAAAGTCTCACAAGATGTAAAAATTAGGAAAGATGGAAATAGTGCTCAAATAAAAAAAAAAAATGACAGAGGCAGCCCACACAAACGCTCGTAACAGGAGGATCATAGGTTTCTGGTGTCACTCTTGACAGGTGTTTAGCCTATTCTGAGAGACCTCCAACTGCAGAGAGGGCAATTGCTCAGAGAGCACAGGGCACACCTCTTCCCCTCCTATCCATCTTAATCACCACAGATTTCTCCCACCGCCTTACCTAAATCTCTGCTGCAGCAACGCATGTCCATCAGGTCTCATCTTACCCACCACAGACATGAGAGAACTGATCATTTCCCTCTTCAACAGCCTCTAACAGATTTAAAGACATGTCCTGACTCTACAGAGGAATGCTGTTTGCTGAGCCGAACACCATCAGTTCGCTCTGTCCTGTCATAGGTAGTGTTTGCCAGATGGCTGAGCCTTCCTTAGTGGTCTCTGAGGGGCTCATATCCAGGAGATCACATCTTTTCCAGAGCACTCCGCGCAGAACTGCTCATAGCACTCCAGCAGTGCTGGGACAGAGTAATGCTGAGCAGACATCCCACTTCACGTGCCTGATGGCTGTAATTCTTTCTATATACTCAAGTAACGTATTTGCCTCCTTTCCTAGTGGCATGGCACTACTGACTCACATGCTGCTTGTGATACTTGACCATCCCCCATATCCTCTTTGGTAGAAGACTGGAGTTATTCCCACTCCTGAGTTACACCCTCTGAGTTACTCCCTGTTCTGCTTCTGCGTAATGGGTTGTTTCTGTTCAAGTGATGTACTTCATACTTGTTCTACTGAGTTGAATTTTGTTTCTTCCCATCAATCCTGCACTATTTCTCTGTTACACACACCATTTTGCTGATTTCTTAAGCTATTTCTCATTTCCAACCTACCTCCAGTTCTTTTGAGCTTAGGAAATTTAACATCCAACAGCAGTAGATTTGATGATCATCTTAATCTTCTTAGTAGTATAGGCTCCAGAACACACCCTCCAAAAGTCCTCGCATTTTGTGTGTTAAACCACTGGCAAATAGTCTGAATTCTGTTTCCATCTGTCTTCGCAGCTGTTGTATTGTTATCTTCGAGCTCACAGAGTTCGTTTTGTCTTGACTCAGATGACCTACATGATCTCTTGAGGTCCTTCTACAGCCTGCATAACCTCCCTTTCTACAATGATCCTGTACACAGACACTGCTCAGGGAGAGGTGATACAAGGGAGCTACACTGAGATCTTCCAGAAACAGTGAATACTCAGGGAAGTCCTATTGTCTTAAAAGCTTTAATGGCAATAGCACCAGTGTTACTTTTCCTTGCACCTTGCCACACTGCCAGCCTCTCCTAGCAGACCACACTTTGCATTTTATGCCAGGCCACAGGGATATCATCTATGTTGTGTGTACTGTGGCACACCTAGCATCACCCACATCTTTGCAAGGTGCCATATTAACTTGTTTTCTCAAGCCAAGCTAAGATGGCAAACAGTTTCTGGATGAGAAGTAGGTTGAGTTAAACTAATGCAGCACATGAGCAATGTAGGCACATGGATGACCATGTGGGCAGAACCCAAACATTGGAAGCTCTAGGGCTCCAATATGAAAACTAGTTGAACTTCTGACAGCATTCCAGGAATGCATTTCAGGACTAAAATGAGGGAAAGAAAGATGGTAATACTGTTTCAGAAATGCTTCCAAAACATCCTCTCAAAGTTTGGTCAATTAAAACTCAATGCTATGTTCAATCCATGGCAAGTCATCCACTGCCCCCTCCTCCCTAGCTGATGGCTATTTCTAACAGAGGCAAAGAGCTGAGCTCAAAGGATAAAAACCTTGAGACTTTTGTGACTGAGCAAGTTTCAGTGTGACTCTGCTTGCATAGTCTAGGATGGCCCAGTGCTTGGGACCACTGGATACAAAATGCAGCCAAGCTTCCTGTGCAGAGGGATCCTCATGAATGGATCATCTTCCAAGAGAAGTGCCCAGCTGCCAGCTAATGTATAGTGCTAAGTGGGACCAACTTCCTGTCTTTTCTACTGACTTGTTTCCTTTGGTACAAAATTGTGACATCCTTGAAGGGAAGATTCAAATTCAAATGCTTCTTGTGCCAAGAAGTGCTGTCACCACAGAAGACAGTCATTTTTTCAAATTTTTATTTTAAATAAAACAGATCAAGAGCAACCATACAAGACTGTGGGTGACATTTTGCAATATCCTTTAACCAACAGGTACTCTTCTGAGACAGAGTCCATGTTTCCAGTCTTTATCTATGTCCAACCTAAGTGTCTAAACTCTACATTTCTCATATCATGACCGAAATTTTGGGCTGTGCTCCATTCCTTTTACTCCTACACTCCAGTACTGTGGCAGCCTTAAGCATCAAACCAACTTGGGTCAGGAAATTGGTAACACAATGGCACTTCGGAGATTCACCATTTTTCATTTGGCTGAAAACATTTGACTGTTTTGACAGTGCTGTAAAATATTAGGAGCCAGATGAAGCTTTTTGTTGTTTAAAGCAAGTATGTGTGTGTTTCCCCCACTATGTCCACCCCCACACCCCTCAGCTGACTGTGTAGTGCTCTAGAGCTCAACAGGGGGATTAGTATGTATAAAACAAAGCACTCATCCTGCTGACCCTTATGTTAAACGCAGACTCAATTTTGAGCTCATTTTCAAGCCACCAAGTACTACAGCCATGACTTAGAGGTATTTGGCTACACACAGGTTCATTGATCTGTGTATTACTGCTCAATACACCTAATAAGCCACATTATATAGAACACTGCCTTTTGTTTAATTTTTACAGCAATTGTGAGAAACCACTAGCAGAAACATGACTGCAGACATAACATTGGTATACTGGTATGATTTTCTGAAAAGAGTGCAAGCACACTGTTTAATTGCACATCTTCCAGGGGTTATGTACTACCACCTGCATGTGTATTAAAAATACATCATAAAAATGCTGCTGAAGAGGAGTTGTTTTGCACGGGCGATAGCCTTTTCTCATAGCAGTCTTATTTTGATTGATATCAGAACCCCAGATCCATTGCTGTGGGTGCTTTTACTAACAGTAAAATATACCAACAAATAAAATCAGCAGTTATTACATACAGTAAATGGCCTCTTCAGCCTGCTATAACGATTACATTCACCCACAACAATAAATAATCACAACAGACACCCAAAGCTAGATCCTGGCACATAAGCTAACTGTGCAAAACAGGCTCATAACTAGCTTCAGCAGCTGGCTGAAAATTTTCCTGCAATATATCGAGTAGTCTGGAAGTGATGGAAATTCAGAGCCTGCTTCCCACCTTATAACACGTGTGGGAGGACAGCGATCCGGACGAGGTACGCTGAGAGCCCTACAGCACTTGCAATTCATCCTTTAGCCCCAGCAGCAGAAGCAGCCCCCGCTACTCAACAAAGGATTGCTCATGACATTACTTCAACTTCTTTCCTGTCTGAGGGTTTCTGAACTTATGTTTCAAAGGAGAAATTGCTAACTGTGAGGTCAGAGCTACTCTGGGAGTAGGTTACTCCCAGTCTGCTTTCCAAAACTATCCCTCAGCTCAGGTTGAGAACAAGAGCATTCATCATAATTGTAGTTAAGACCCCCCCCCCATGGGAAACAATACCCCAATTTGAGTTCCTTCACTGGCATTTACACAGTAGGGCAATAACAGGACACAGAGAGGATACTACCTTATAATATACTATTAGTATGTACTCTGTGTTTGAGACATTTTTTCCCCTCTTTATGGTGCACTTTCTTCCAAGGCATTTTTTTGCCACGCCTGAATGTAAAGCGTTGAGCTCCAATACGGGGCCTTCACATAGGGTTTGAATAGCTGAAATCGCTTCCCTCGCCCTTCGACCTCGCAGAGGGATTCAGTAGAAAATATCCAAAGTTTTTCAGCTGAGGCAGAGATGCTGGTACGCCGGGTGGACACGGCTCTGCCTTCGGTGCTGTTCTGCTGCCATCTGCAGGACCTGGCTCGGCTGCAGCGCTCTGATTTTGCTCGTCCTCCTGGCACCCAGCAGAGCGAGCACAGAGTGAAGGGTATCTTGAACCTGAGGCATATATCAAAATATGCCGACAGTCACACCACGCGTTCCTGACCCACCTCGGTAAAAGGGATGCTACTGACCTAACACGCAAGCAATTTTGGTTTGTTTTTTTAAAAAAACCTCCCTCTAGCGTGCAACAAAAATCTAGGTCTTTGTCAAGTGTTCAGTTTTACATTGCACTGGGTCAGAACACAAAGGCTTTCTGTGGGTCCCTCATCCCACAGCTACAGTGAAAGCAAGTTGTGGGGCAAAGAACAATAGCCAGCTTGGACTGCAGAGAACCAACCTGCACGTCTTGCCACCTCTGAGAATTAAGAGGACTGTGTTACCTTGGAAAGTCGAATAATTTTATTTACATTAATAATGTTTTCAGCTCCACAAGCTACAATAAAGGTTCAAATAAGATAATAATCACATTTCATGCCTCACTGCACGGGCAGATCACCCTTACAGACAAGGAAGTGTTTCTCACACACAGCTCTCCACGCTTTATACAGATGTACTATATTTTAGGGTGTTCGTTTTGTTTCTTTGCCTTTCCCTGAAGCATCAACTAATACAGAAATCAGAATACCAGATGAGAACAAACAAAAAAGATATGAGCTCATAGAGAAAAGGCAAATGTAACAAGTCCTTGTTCAGTTAAAGGACTTCAAAGGTACTAATTTCTTGCTGTAAAAATAAATTGGATATTGAGTTTATGCCTGTAAAGAACAGATACGCAAGAAAACACAGCTCAGATAAGAGTCTACTCCCATATGTTGTATCCCTTCCCTTGCACAGATCCTTTTCCTAGCCCCAGACTTAGAGGTGTTATCATGCACATACACCAGCAAAGCTGACTCCATCCTGCCTCTCCTGAGCATCCATTTGCACACATACAAAAAAAAAGCAGCGAGAGCACATTGTTTATTCACCAAGTAAAGCAGATTCATCAAGAAGCCCAGACAGGCAGGCAGATTTTCCTGTTTGCCAGTTACTGTCACTTTTCAGTCTGCTGTATGAACACTTTCTGGCTTCAAAAGTTGTTGCTTTTTCCACATATAAAGACAATCTGCTGCTTTCCAAGCAACATCTTAAGCTGTCTAGGAATCAGCTGGGGAATATTTTTGTGGCTAAAATACAGCTTATAATTTCACCCAAAGCAGCTTTTACCAGTCACAGCTTTTGAGGGGTGTCTGAGACATCGCCATTTCCCAGTCTCATTAAAAACAAAAATAATGGTCTGCAGATGTTAACATTAAAATAGTTTCTACTGTACACGCAAAACTAAAAAAAATTATATTTTTTCCCCCCCTCAACACTCATCCCAGCAGGGATAAGTGCTTCAGTCTAAAGAGAAAGCAGCTGTTGAAGTCTTTCCTGTGCCCTTGAACAGCAAGAAAGAGTAAAAAAGCAACAGGCATGGTTTTTCATCTTCTCCACCATTTCAAAGCATTCTCATATCACCTTTCTCCAAGGTGATGCACAGAGAGTATCCATATCCATCTCAGACAAGGACAAAAAACTGATTAAAAACATTCAAGCATTTGTTTTCTGAAAAAAAAAAATAAATAAAATCAAGTCACCTGAGAAGAAACCTTGGGAGACAGATACTCAAGAGGCAATTTTTAGAAACACCAAGTGTTATGGAGTGTGCTTTGTACACTTCTGAAAACCCAGATGTGCCCTTAACCGATCCTCACAACACTCTTGCAGGTGTGTTGTTGAGCGTGATCACATGATAGAAACCACCGCAAGCAGAAAACATGGAGCTTCACTCGTGCTCAAGGCTAAGTTGCCATGGCAGACACTAGGCAGAGACAGAAAGGGAGTTAAGCTCTAGTTTATTTCCCAGATTTCTCTCTCTCTCCCAGAGTAAGAAAGGCTCTCCCTAGTTGCTGAGGCACCAAAATGACAGTTGGAGAAAGGACGAGCATGAGCTGCAGGAGGCATTATTCCCAACTACTTCAGACTTTTCTGGGCCAGCTGCAGGCATGACTCAAGATGCTCAAAAGTAGCTGCTTAGCTGCAGCATACTAGTATACAATCAGGGCCAGTTTCAGCTTTCCTCAATATGCCAGGCTGTCATTTGTGTTGTTCAACGCCACAAACAGTTGAGTCACTGCTACAGCAGGGCCAGATACCTCGGAGGGAAATAACGTCTGAGTCAGGAGCACGATGGATGGCCATGGAAGGCACGCTCTGCACCACTGCAATTTTACAGTTTACTCATGCTTGTGAGTCAGCACCGCAGATCAGAAGTACAGAATTATGAAAGTTTCTTACTGCAAAGACTGTTTTGCATTTAGTGAGCACTGGTAATGCCTTTCTTCAATGACATCAAGCTATATAAGCACCTCGGAGTTGTGGGCAAGCACAGGTGGGAACTGTGGGTTCTATGGAAAATGAGAAGCAATAATTCACCATGCACACATTTCCCAGAAACTAAAAGCAAGAGAAAAATGTAACTTGCTGCACCTTACCTGCCAGATGCTTATACTTCTTGGGATTGAGATGAAAGACATGAAATAAATATATAAATTGATTGTTAGCTTGTACTTGATTATTGCTTGTACTTCAGGGAACAGACACTCTTCAGGGGACACAGTCTCTGCCAGGCTAGGACTTGCTTTTATACCTAGCATGCTTGGGATGATCAGTTTTGCTTCCACAGTTCTCCTGTGGCAGAATCCTGCAATAATCCAGGTGAGATGGGCTGGAGATTTTGAAACAGCATCCTCGGACACCCAACCTGGGTGTCTGCTGCTAAGAAACTATAGCTTAGACTATAGGAGGACATCACAGATACATTGGAGGCCAAAGACTCTACAACAGAGCTTTGCAAATGAAAAATAAACATTAATAAATTAAAGCTACTGTGATCTAATATTTAGTGCCCTTATTTATTAGAGCTTTTAGTTTACTGAAAGGTTCTACTGTACATCCAATGAAAATACCAACACTTTGTCAGTGAGATCCAATTATGTCACCATCTTTAAAAGTTTGCACATGCTTTATAGTGTCAGCTTTTCTACTGCAATACAGATGCCCACAGTGCTGTTTGATCTCACCTGAGCAGGTGCTTGATAGCAAGAAACCTAATTATCCCAGCTCTCTGGTGGTGGTCATTTTCTTTTCTTTCAGAGATTTGCGGGTCTTAACCATCAAGGATCGCAGCACATGAGCAGCCCAGCAAGCCCTAACTCTCAGTATCTGATATTAACAGACCACTAGAGGCCACACTCAGCTAATCTGGTACCTTTGCACCAAGGCAATTTGCATTAGAGGCAGGACTTACTGACTAGTACAAGACACAAAGCAGAGGCAGCTCTGGATATTACAAGGTATCACTGACACTCACCTTGCTCAGGTGGCTGTGAGTTCAGCTGCACAAAGAGGAAAATCTTTGCTTGCCCTCATAGCTATGATTCTAACCCAAGTACTAGCCTACCCTGCCATCCAGATGTCACCCCACTTTCCCCAGCTCAGGAAACCCCACAGATATCCTGTCTGCTCCCTCCTCCCACCCACCAACTGCCCATAGCAGGAGTTCTGGGAGAGCCCTGTCCTAAATCCTGTAGGTAAGACACTCGTTCCCTCTCCAGAGAGAAGCCCTTCTCCAATTAAGCAGAAGGGAACAGATCCTAAACACTTGCTTCAGATATTAAAAGGTACTTAATAGGACCTAGATGATTGCTCACTGTCTTCTCTTGTTTTTTTGGGGGGTATGCTCAAGCCCAGCATATTGCTTGGGTATTTAGAGGGGTGCCAACACTGTACTGCAATCAATCCCATACAGCCTACTGTAAAGCTAAAGAAGGATGAGTCTCGCCAGGTGCAGAGAAACTACTTGTATTTGACCTATCCTGTAGCCTCACCACACCAGCTATGGTCAGGGGTTTCAACAGCCAGTGCTAAGATGGTGAAAAAAAGACCAAAGGCAACTGTGTCAAAGCAGAGCTCAGGCTGTGCAGTGCTGGAGCTGCTGTGCTTGTAGTAGAAGAGGGCACATCTGCTAACTCAAGAGAACAGTGGGCCTGGGGGAAAAAAAAAAAACCTAAGGGCCCAAGACCTGATCAATTATGGAAATAGATTTTGGTAGCATGAGGATCCAGAGCTTGAACAAAGGCACAGCAATGTGGCTCAGGCAGAGCATAACAGGAATGCATTATTATGTGTCTGTTCTATCCTTGTACTGCTCCCCAGTCATCCACTCTCCATCACTGCTGTAAGACTAGCTGGATCTTTTGTCAAAATCTAGATGCCTTCCTCTTGCCATTTTGAACAGCACCCAGAGCGAAGCCATGAAGTGGACAAGGCCCGTGCTGGTGCTTACCTCTAGGGAGAGACAGTCATCTCTGCCTGGCCCAGGGAGCAAACAGAAACCATGTGAAGGACCACCAGCCTTCTGTACAAGATATAAAGTTCTTTAGATCTCCTGCAACCTTTTCACAGCCATAGAAGGCTAAAATACAGCCTGGGTTTAGATAAAAGCATACAAAAAAGACCCCACAGCAATCAACTGCATGACAGGTACTGAGAGAAAAAGCATTAAGATGTAGTTTCTTTACATGACAGACAGTCCTCTTAAGGTAAGGTCAGTGCTAAAGTTAATGGAGCAGAAATGACATTTAGCGTCAGCCCTTTCAGCATGCAACGAGGAATGACACTGTTTAATTAAGAAGGTGCTTATTAATCTAAGTTAAAATTTACTATTAGATAATAGATAAATGGACTCAGCATGTTAGCAACATCTTACATCACATAGCTGTGTTTTGGTCCCACCATCTAATATAAACTGCTGAACGTACATTGTAAAGTTAATTAAGCACCAAGTACACAGTCTCTCATTCTGTTATTTTCCATAACATTTTAATTAAAGACCATCTCGGGCATTTTAAAACCACTATGTGGAGAATTCTGTGCTTTGGTTTGATTAATAATATAATTTGTTTTCATGGAGTATCTTCTAGCAGTCAGACCTTATGTTAATTTAAAAAAATACCCAAGAGTATTCCACAATGCTAGATTAAAATCTTGTAGCATGTTTTTATTACCAGGGAAAGATACACTATATTGAAGCTAATGCTATAGATTATGGGTAGTTTTCTCATTAAATATGTTGGAAAGGTTGGATTGGTTATAAATTACAGAGAACTCAAGCACACCAAGGGAAAATGTTAGAGTTATAAAATGTCCAGATTCCTTTTAGGGTGGCTGAGAGAGTTCCGTGCCTCATGCCTTCGTTTATTACAATTACTCACCCCAGCTCATAAGTTTAAGCAGCCAATGACAGCCTTGATATATCTCACCAATATTTTGGGGACCAGTAACAGCATATTCAAATTCAGTTTCACAAGCCACACTGCAGCAGAGCAATTGTGTTAGGAACAAGGAACACTGCCTACAAAGTTCAGGGGGCTTTCTCAGAAGAGCACCTGCCATGAAAACAGCCTCTCATCTAGTATGGCAAGGACACAAAAGGGAAGTTAGAATCACAGAATCATTCAGGTTGGAAAAGACCCTTAGGATCATCGTGTCCAACCATTAACCCTACTCTACAAAGCTCACCTCTAAACCATACTTCTCAAGTGGGAAAGAAATAGAAACACAGCTAGGGGCTGTCTTAAGCAGACAATCCTGTGTGCCTCCACCATCAAATCTACTTTGGGGTTTGTTGTTTTTTTTATATACTAAACTCTCATCCAATTACTTTCCAACAGCACTTAGCCCCTAGCCAGGATCTGTAAGACACCTGTTATGCCTTGTGGTATTACCTGTTTTCACTTATTTTCAAGCCTTACCACTAAGGCATAGTTCCCACGCTCATTCCCTCGGGTAGATACATATTTTACATTTACAGAGCAGCCTTACAAGCTTTTCCTTCAGTCTCCAGTCCCACAGACCGGAATTGTGCCTGTAGCAAGGCAGCCAGAAGAACTACCAGAGAACACCTGACCCAAGCCCTAACATCTGCTCTCTTCCGCTCTGGACCCATGCAATGGACGGATAAGGCACGGGGGCTCTGCCAGTCACTACTTCCCATATGAGATGTAAAACCTAGAGCCTGTTTAAATGGCTGCTTAAGATTACACAGTTCCCTTAATCCTCCTTTCCTTCTCACATTCAAGCATTGAGACAGTATTTCATTACACACTCTCTCCTTCCCAAAAGATGACATTCTGCCAGCACTGCGCCACCTGAGTCAGGTGCGATCCTCCTTCCTGTAGATCCTCATATGTATCACATCGCAACTGTTATGTTCTCATCGTGCTTAACTAAGCACTACATTCCTCCCTTGCCTATCCTACAACCAGGCTGCATCTGGTACAACCCAGGAAAGTAAGATATTCAGCCTGAATTTAAGGACTGTAAAGGTACCTTTAAAGACACTTTGATCTTGAAGTTCTGACACTAACTGTTCTTCCCCAAAAAGCAAAGCCCACACATTGCTGCAGCAATGCAGTCTTTCTGGTCTCGATTTTGTTGGGCTTTTTTTTTTTACTACTTTTCTTTTTTTTTGTAGCAAAAGCAACTTTACTCTCCTACTATTACCAGGGAGCTGACCTCTTTAAAAGATTAAGGAAAGACTAGTTCAGTTAACAAGGGGAATTTGACATCCTTTCCAGTTCAGTCAAATCTTCCCTCGGTCATTTGAGTTGATTACTCAGTCTGTACTCTGCTGCCATTGGTCATCCACAAAACAGGGTTGAAACTTCCCTATGAGTTCTATCACCAAATATACTTGGATACACATGCTCTGAAGCCTTTAATCTTTAATAAACTAGATAGGAAATCAAGACTTGGATTATCTAATGGATTATTATACCTCCTCTTCTTCCTCCCTCTGAAGGAAAGAAGATATTTAACATAGTTTCTTCTTTCCCTGAACATAGATTTAGGTCTGAGCTAGACTACAGTAAACATTTTAGTATCTCCAATTTCCAGCATGTACTGCTTCATTTTCAGTGTCTCTTACATGGCATTTGATATCCCAGTCCTTTCTGTAATGCAGCAATTTCATAGACAATGTCCTAGAGAGCATAAAGAATGCCTTACTAACATGTTTAACAGTAACTAGCCATTACTTGTTATAACTGACTCCATTTAGAAGCTAGAATTAAAAAGGGAAGTAATAGTTTAGAAAAAAAAAGCTTCAATCAGATCATGCTTTTTCTTTCACATCCAAAGAGAATTTTGTCTTTTGGCAGCCAGAGATGTAAGCCTTGTTTGCCTTTCAAAGATGTTCTTCACTTACCTGCCAATGGTTTTTCTCTAGCTCTGAAATGTACACAAACATCAGGAAGATCATCTGCCATCATGGCCCAAAATAATTAAGATCACTAATGACAGGTCCCATCCCTCACCTATAGAACTATACAACAGCCTCTAAAGCATATATTCAAGAAAAACATAAAAGACTTCTCATTCTTCCACTCAGGAGATACCAGAAGTCAGAGCTACAATTATAGAAGAGTAACCTCCCAAAAGGCTCACCTTTTCCCTAGCTCCACAGTTAAGCAGAGTAACCTCCCAAAAGGCTCACCTTTTCCCTAGCTCCACAGTTAAGCAGAAGAACCTGTTATCCTCAGTTACATTATCTACTTTCCTATTTTATTTTTCCAGTCATACATCCCCTTTCAAAACATTTGGGAAAATAAGTATTTAATAGCTTTCATTGAGTCCTACTCCAATAGTGAACTCTCTAGGTAATGGTGAGTTCAGTGTATATCCAGCCTAACTACTTTTAACGATGCAAGCAGTCTCCTGTTTAAAATTACACTGGCAGAACAGATAAAACAGCACACACCGTACCTTTGCTTCCTTTGTATCAACACATCTCTAAGAGCAAGTGATGAAAAAGTTGTCTTTATGAACAAAAGCTCTAGTAAACCTCACACGGAATAGGTATGTGCATTTATTACTCTATATTCAATCATATCGAGCAAAATATGCAAAAGTATCTTCATCTTTGGATAGAAGCTATAAGATTGTCTACCACAGAAAGGTAAAGGGCCTGCATTCCTATCTGCAGGACTCTGATTTTGCTGTGCCTACTCTAGCGATAGAAATCTTTCCCAGTAAACTGAACTCAATCTAAGTGATAATGGAGAAGGAATTTAGTGATCTGCTTTAGATTTTCCCATAGATGCAAAAACATTTAGCTATCTGTTTTCTACTCTACAATGTAGATGCCCAAGTACGTCTATTATCATGTACTATAGAATTTTGTACCTTATTCCTGCCAAAGCTTTGACTTTATCCAAACAAGAGATTTTAACTAAAAGCAACAAATATGAACAAGACACCAAATGGGATTAAAGGTTTTCCATCATCTAAACACATAAGTAGTTCAAAAAAGCTATACAGAGCCATCATGATTATCAATACTTAAACACGTCTGCATTTATATACCCAGCACTACATACTTCAGAATGAGATACGTGTTTCCTACTCATTACTACTTCCTGCTTGCTAGAACCAGGTATCCAGAGACTATCTATTAAAAAAGTGTTTGTGCACCCAGAAAAAGTGTACAAATATGCACAACTCCCCTGTGTATTTGTGCGAGTGTGCAATTATACACATACTCTGTCTTAATACTTAAGGATGCTGTATCATCTCTTTCACCATCTGAAACATGACTGGGAGATACCCTCATTTTCTGAGGGTGTCTGTTTCTTGCCAAGTTTTCCATTTTATCTAGATGCACAGAACTTCAAAGACGAACAGAGATTCTGTTCTTGGGGGGGTTATTTTGCATGGAGGTTAATAAACCGTTAGTATCATTGATTAAAGCTACACTACCTAGGCTGTATTTATTGGAGCTTCAGGGACATTTCTGCAAAATTCTTTAAATCTAGTACTAATTTTTTTTTTAGTAAATTTTTTAGTAAACCTAGATCCCCCTTCAAATAGCATTAGATATTATTGCTACACAGGTTGCCACTGGTGTAAAAATACCTTCATTTTCTATAGCCTTGTTTATGAAACTAATCGGTTAAACTCAATTATATGCAGTTTTCTTCCACATTACCCAGTAGTCACTGAAGTCTCCTTTAAGATCTTTAACAGGATGCTGCTCCTTTGCATAGTACCCATGAAAAGCATCCCTACAGCTCCATTTCCCCCTTGTTCTCACTCCCTTTCCTTGCATAACTCCAGGATACTGGAAGATCTCTTCTTCTCCAGCTCTTCCCAAAATGAGCTTCACCTCTTCTCTTGCAGCCTACACGTTTCCTCTGTAGGAAGAATTGCTGCCTGTATTGAGTTTCTGCCACAAGGTGGGGTTTCTTTTGGGGGGGGGGGCATGAGTGCAGAGACGAGACACAAGGATGGCTCATGTGAGAAGCTTCCACTGTCCAACAGAGCCAATGCCAGCTGGCTCCAAAACAGATCCACCACTGGCCAAGTCCAAGCCAATCAGCGATGGTTGCAGCACCTCTGTGATAATATATTTAAGGGAGGTGGGGTGGGGGATCTGCTGCACAACAGAAACGTCAGCCAAACAGTGAGAATACGTGAAACAACCAACTCTGCGGGCACCAAGATCAGTAAGGGAGAGGAAGGACATGCTCCAGGAACCAGAGCAAATTCCTTTGCAGTCTATAGCATAGATCAGGACAAGGTAGGCTGTCCCCCTGCATCCCATGGAGGTTAACGGCAGAGCAGATATCCACCTACAGTATGTGGAGGACCCCACAACGGAGCAGGTGGGTACCTAAAGGAGGTTGTGACCCCCATGGGAAGCTTACGCTAGTAGGACCTGTGGCCCCATGGAGAGCAGAGCCCACAGTGGAGCAGGTTTGCTGGCAGGGCTTGTGGCACTGTGAGGGACCCACACTGGAGCAGTCTATTCCTGAAGGACTGTACCCTATGGAAAGGACCCATGTTGGGCCAGTTTGTGAAGAACTGTATACTGTGGGAATAACACACATTTAAGAAGTTGTGAAGGACTGTCTCCCATGGCAGGGACCCTTCACTGAAATAGAGGAGGAGTGCAAGGAGTTCTCTCCCTAAGGAGGGAGGAATGGCAGACAACATGTGACAAACTGACCACAACCCCCATTCCCTATCCCCCCTGCACCACTGGGAAGAAGGAAGAAGTAGAGAAAATTGCCCAAGAAGAAGGAAGGAGTAGGAGAAAGGTGTTTTAAGATTAAGCCTTGATTTTTCATTATCCTACTTTTAGTTTAGTCAGTAATTAATTTTTCCCCAAGTCAAGCATGTTTTGCCCATGACAGTCATTGTTCAGTGATCTCTCTGTCCTTTGTCTGGACCCACAAGCCTTTCATTATATTTTCTCCCACCTTGTCCAGTTAAGGAAGGGTTATAGAGGGGCTTTGGTGCGTACCTGGCATCCAACCAGGGTCAACCTACCGTGGTTTTGTTTTTTTTGGTCACTCAATATAGGGCTCGAGACAATGGTAGTTTTGTAGCAAGCATGCTATAGCAGTTAAGTGGCAAGCTCTTGTATGGGTTAGATGGGTGCACTGCTTCTCTCTACTTTGCTAAGCCTGGGAACACGTCAATACAAACGAGGCTGCATGCCTTGTCCTGGCATTGATCATCTTACTGTGTTGGAGGAACTATTTTGCGTTGAGAATGAGGAAACTTGGGAACATGTTAGTATTAAAAAAAAATTAAAAAAAAAAAAATCACAGCTACGTGCTTTGCCCTGGCATCGATGGCCTTGTGCTGGTGGACATTCATTACTATGTTGTTTGTCTTCTGGAGCAACTGTTGCACATACTACTTCCCAGAATGTGGCCAGAAACTGCCTGTTGACAGGAAGTAGAGAATGAATCTATTGTTTTCCTTTGTTTTGGCACATGGTCTTGATTTAATGAACTGCCTTTATCTTAACCAGTGAGTTTTCTTCATTCTTATTTTCTCCCCATCCTGCTTAAGGAAAGAGTGTTAGAGCAGCTGGCATCTAGCCAAGGTCAACCCACCACACTGCCTTAGTTTCTTTTCCCTCACTGTCCTTAAACATTGTTCCCCCCCCCTTACAAGCATGTCCCCGCAGTGGGCAATTACTCTCACCACAGCCTACCATGCAGGTGGCAAATTCGTCCTCTCATTTGGTTTCAAAAGCAAAGCACAGCTAAAAACTCTTGTATGTTAGAAGAGGCAGTCACACAATTCAAAAAATATGATCACTGGTCAGAAAGTAGAAGACCCCAAATGACCAACTAAGACTTTTTCTCTTCCATAAAATGTACGTAGTGCCTTCGGACACCCAGGCTAGTGAAGTAATTAAGTTTAGCGGTGTTTGTGAGCTGTTTGGAGGATTCCAATCAGAAAGATGCTGAGAAAGAGCAGAGTTTTCAAAAATATTTTAGTACAAGGCAAGCTAAATAAAGTGGCCACATGATGCCAGCATTGTCTGGGAAACGGGAGAAGACTCCAGTCCCAATCAGTGCGTGTGTAGCTTAGTTTCTTTTCCATTTTGACCAGTTTTTTTTTTAAATTATTTTCATTAGTGTGCACACATCCACCCTCCTGCTTCTCACTTTGCTGCAGCCTTTTTGTCCAGTTTTCTTAGTCTGTTGAGTCCACTCCATGAGGACCACGAAGCCTCCATTTTGACTCTTCAAGTGCTACAGAGTCTCAGCAAACCTATGCTGAACCATACTGCAGCTACCATCTGCCCCCCCAAAGCTTGTTTCTCCTTTCTGCTTTACATAACATGCACCAACTCAAACTTTTCTGCTTTTACAATACAGAAAGAAATCACACAGAATGATGCATTGTCACCTCATAGCAAAAGTCTGATTGAATGATCTGGATTGCAGGGAAGAGGAGAATAAGGATGTTTATTCCTCCAAAATAGAGTCCCTCCCCACCACTGTTTCTTATTTCAAATCTGTCTTTGCAAGATCATTCAAAAATACATTCTTGCTCCGTACCAGGAGATCTTAATTCTTTTTGTGTGCATCCCAGAGAAATGTAGGATAGTAGAAGTTAGAAGTAACCTCTGGAGATTAAATAGTACAGCCTTCCTGCCAAAGCAGGTTCACCTGGAACAGGTTGCACAGGATTGCATCAAAGAAGGTTTTTAATATCTCCAGAGAAGGATACTCCATAGCGTCTCTGGACAGCCTGTTCCAGGGCTCTGCCATTCTCAAAGTAAATACACTTTTCCTTATGTTCGGAAGGAACTTCCTGTATTCCAGTTTGTGCCTGTTGCCCCTTGTCCTATCACTGGGCACCACTGAAAAAGAGTTTGCCCCCATCCTGACACTCATTCTCCAGATGTTTGTAAGCATTGATAAAATCCCTCTCAGTCTTCTCTTCTCCAGGCTGTACCACCCCAGGTCTTTCCTGAGAGAGATGCACCAGTCCCTCTGCACTCTCTCTAGCAGTTGCCTTTCTTGATTTGGGAGTATAGAACTGGACATAGTACTCCAGAAGTGGCCTCACTAGGGCAGAGGGAAAGGGGAACAGAGGTCTGTCATTCAGCCAGTTCTCAATTCAGCCCTCTGTTCACTTATCTAACCCATGCTTCCCTCAACTTCAGCAACTGCTGCTCTCCCCTCATCTAACCAGCCAGTTATACCATCATAGAAGGCTTATCAGACTGGTCAGGCATGATTTCTCCTTGGTGAATCCATGTTGACCACTCCTGATAACCTTCTTTTCCTCCTCATGCTTGGAGATGACCTCCAGAATGAGCTGTTCCATCACCTCTCCAGGGATGGAGGTGAAGTTGACTTCTATAGTTTTCCTTCCAGAGTTGAACATCTTCAGAAAGAGCAAGACAGAAGTAAAATCAGAGAATCATTTAGTTTGGAAAAGACCCTTAAGATCAAGTCTAATCACTGAGCTAGCACTTCCAAGTATACCACTAAATCATGTCCCTAAAGAGTCACTTCTACTCATCTACCCCAAGGGATAGTGACTCAACCACTTCGTGAGCAGCCTGTTCTAATGCTTGACAACTCTTTGTGAAGAATTTTTTCCTCATGTTCAAACTAAAACTCCCCTGACACAGCTTGAGGCCATTTACTCTTGGTCCTATCACTTGTTACTTGGAAGAACAGACCAAAACCCCTCACTACAACCTCCTGTCCGGTAGTTGTAGAGAGCAATGAAGTCTCCCCTCAGCTGCCTCCTCTCCAGACTGAGCAACTCAAGCTCTCTCAGCCACTCCTCATAAGACTTGTGCTTTGGACCCTTCACCACCTTCACTGCCCTTCTCTGGACACACTCCAGCATCTCAACGTCCCTGTAATGAGGGGCCCAAAACTGAACACAGTATTCAAGGTGTGGCCTCACCAGTGCCATGTACAGGGGGCAGATGATCACATCCCTAGTCCTGCTGGCCACACTATTTCTGATACAAGCCAAGATGCTGGTGGTGATCTTGGCCACCTGGATACACAGCTGGCTCATGTTCAGCTGGCTGCCAAACAACACCCCAAGGTCCCTTTCTGACTAGCAGCTTTCCAGCCACTCTTCCCCAAGCCTGTAGCATTTCATGGGGTTGTTGTGATTCAAGTGCAGGACGTGGCATTTGGCCTTGTTGAACCTCATACAATAGGCCTCCTACCATTGATCCAGCCTGTCCAGATCCCTCTGTAGAGCCTCCCTATCTTCAAGGAGATCAACACTTCAGTCAGTTTGGTGGTGTCTGTAAACTGACTGAAGGTGCCCTCAATCTCCTCACCTAGGTCCTTGATAAAGAGAGTAAACAGAACTGGCCTCAGTACTGAGCCCTGGGGAACACCACTTGCGACCAGCTGCCAACTGGATTTGACTCCATTCACTACCACTTCTTGGACCTAGCCACTGAGACAGTTTTTTACCCAAAAGGTACATCCATCCAAGCCATGAGCAGCCAGTTTTTCTAGGAGAATACTGTGAGAAACAGTACCAAAAGCTTTACAGAAGTCCAGATAGACAACATCCGCAGCCTTTCCTTCATGCACTAAGCAGGTCATCTTGTCATAAAAGATCAGGTTAGTCAAGCAGGACCTGCCTTTCACAAACCCATGCTGACTGGGCTTGATGACCCAGTTCTCCTGTGTGTCACGTGATAGCATTCAAGATAATCTCCTCCATAACCTTGCCTGGGATCGAGGTCAGATTGAAAGGCCTGTAGTTCCCCAGATCCTCCTTCCTGCCCTTCTTGTAAATAAGATATTACATTTGCTAATCTCCAGTCAACTGGGACCTCCCACTTAGCTAGGACTGCTGATAAATGATGGAAAGTGGCTTGGTGAGCACTTCTACCAACTCCCTCAGTATTCTTGGGTGGATCTCATCTGGCCCTATAGACTTGTGTGTCTCAGTGGTGCAGCAGATCACTGACCATTTCCTCTTGGATTATGGTGGCTTCATTCTACTCCATATCCCTGTCTTCCAGCTCAGGGGGCTGGGCAGACAGACAAAAATGGTCTTAATATTAAAGACTGAGGCAAAAGCAGCGTTCAGTCTCTCAGCCTTTTCCTCATCCTTGGTCACTGTACTTCCCCCGACATCCAATAGAGGATGGAGAGTCTCCTTAGCCCTCCTTTTGCTGTTAATATATTTATAGAAACATTTTTAATTGTCTTTTATGGCAGTAGCCAGATTAAGCTCTAGCTGGGCTTTGGCCTAATTTTCTCCCTGTATAGCCACATGGAATCTTTGCAGTCTTCCTGAGTGGCCTGCCCCCTGTTGTGCTGTTTCCGTGACAGTGACTACATCATAGCTTCCCTGCTGTACAATGGCTTCTAGTTCTTTGTGCTCATTGTCCATGCTGTATGCATTGGAATAGAGGCACTTCAGTTGGGCTATTGATCTCACTTTTTTAGGGGCAGAAGGCCTATTTCCTACCTGAATGAGATGCAACCACATCTGTGCCAAGTGCAGTGGAAAAAAATATCACTTCCCTAGTCCTGCTGGCCACACTATTTCTAATACAAGTCAGGATGCCGCTGGTCATCTTGACCACCTGGGCACACTGCTGGCTGTCAAACAGCACCCCAGGTCCTTTTCTGCCATGCAGCTTTCCAGATACTCTTCCCCAAGCCTGTAGCATTGCAGGTGGTTGTTGTGACTCAAGTGCAGGACTCAACACTTGGTCTTGTTAAACCTCATACCACTGACATCAGCCCATCAATCCAGCCTGTCCAGATCCCTCTGTAGAGCCTTCCTACCCTCAAGCAGGTCAGTACTTCTGCCATCTTGGTGTCATCTGCAAAGTTTCTGAGGGTGGTCTCAATACCCTTGTCCAGATTATTGACAACAATATTAAACAGCATCCAGTTTCTGCAGGATAATGCTCTGGGAAACACAGCAGTCAAAGACTTTACTAAAGTCCAGGTAGACAACATCCACAGTCTTTCTCTCATCCACTAAGCAGGTCATCTTGTCATAGAAGGTGGTGAGAAAGGAGTATCAGAAAGAACTCTAGTCATGCTCAAAAGCCAAGTGGAAAGTGTGAACCGGAGGCCTGCAGTTCACAACTCAACAGTTGCAATTGCATACACAGCATGGTTTTTTTCAGGCTTCAATGAGCTGCCTGTGTAATAACCAGACTGGCATTCTGCTTCACTAGCCCACTGGCTGGGCAATCTCAGTCTCAGCTTCTAGAAAAGTTAAATCTTTCAGCATCAGCAATTTGGTCTCTGCTCTAAGACCATGACCTAAAAAATTCAGAAGGAGTAGTTATGTTGTTACACTTAATCAGAGGACTTAAGGTTTTATTATTTATTCTTTTTTTAAATGCAAAATATCAAGGCACCTGTCTTGGTGGAAGTGACACAACCTCAACCCAGATGGTTCTCATTCAATGTTGCCATTAATAATGACCAGTTTCAACACAGATTAATACCACAATATCACAAATCATGTTTGCTACACCTTTGAAAACAAACACCACATTATTTTCAATTTCTTCAATTAAAAAAACCTCTGTTCTTTCTGTATAGTGGGATAAAGCTATACAGTCAGAATTGTTTGGGTAGAGTCCATTCCACCAGTTGAGCATACAAAAAGGTGGAAGAGCTGGGTTAAGTGGCATGAGGCAGGAGAGGTCAAGCCCAGCTACTGCTCACCACCAATGTCCTTCTCTAGCCACCCCACTGGCACTGGTGGGGTATGGTAGCACAGATGCTCCTCCCTCTATCAGCCAGACTGATGAAAGCAGGAGTGACATCCGTGTCCTGACCGTCATCACCTCAGACACCACCTTGCATCAGAGACTGAATCACAATCCTTGGAGGCTCTTGGTGCCAAAGTGCCAAGCACGTCATCTTTGCCCAGTGTTTTGGAAAGCCTCATTATTTCCCACCAACTGTCAAGTTTTAGAGTGTTTGAAACAGCTTCATAAGATGTTGCTAGAGGGAGGGGATGGGTGTTCAAGCAGGCTACATGACCCTGTTTCACATAAGAAATCTGAAAAGGGACATAATTGAAATGTCTGAAGAGTATTACAATCACTTGGAGCTTATTGTCTAGCACTCAGTACCACATAAAGAGAGCCGCAAGTTAAGTAAGGAAAAAAGGGTGTTTGCATCAGAATTTGCATCAATATATGGATCATAATATACGAGTGTCACCACCTGCCTTTTACTCAGGCAACAAAGAAAAGAGCAAACAGCTTATCTTAATGTGAATGTCTGAAAAGTTGCAGCTTTTGTCAAATAAAAAAAATCAAATTTGATTAAATGTCACAATACAAAAAAGTCCTAACACTCTCATTCATTGCAGGAACTGAAATTCAGTTTCACCTCACAATATGAATCTTTGGTTATTCTAAAAATCCCAGAAGTGCAAAGTGAGTGCAAAAAGTTTCAGGTAATTTTTTTTGTTCATCATGTCTACTAACCTCAACTGTTTTTGCAGCACATATAGCTTTGCACCTCTGTTTTTATTTTAATTCACCAATAAACTCCTTGAAAAAGGAGCTAAATGTAGAATTTACAGTCTTCACTGAATGCTGACTAAAACTCCACAATCCAAAGAAATGCTGATCTTCACTAAGGGGTTTGCTTTACTTCAAAAGGAGACTGGGGAAAATAACAAAATTTTACAACTGAGATTTTTCTCATCTGTAAAAAATATTTCAAATATACATATCTTGTCTACACTATGGCTTTCAAAAGCATTGAAATGGAGAGCACTTGCAATGGAAGTGTTTTTCTAACAGTTACTTTGGGCCAGATAGTTACATATTGTTATGCTTAAGGTTATGACAAGTATACGTCACCTATCACACACAAGTATTTATTAAATGCATATGTTTTCAAACAGCTATGTGTCAGCTGGCTATTCGTTCATAAAACATGACTACATTGGCACTGGAAGAGAGTTAAGTGTCCCTTACCATATCATGGTATTGCTTCAGCTTCCTGGCAAAGCTGCCTGATAAAATATCATCTGCCAAAGCAGCTTTCCAAAGTCTCTGGAAACTATTTTGCTTTCGTAAGCAATTTGGTAAATCTTTGCCAGTAAGGCCAGAGGAATGTAGATAAGTCTGTTTGGATTCCTGTGTGAATTCATGTCAGCATTCATTTAGCTTCACAGGGTGCCAGGAGCTGGGACCATGTTTTGTTTGTATGTCACTTAGCACAGCGCGGTCGCAGATCGATGGTGCAGAGCAGTAGCAATGTCCAAGAGCAGAGATTTCCACTTTATCCTGCCCAAAGCTCATCCACAAAGCAAGAGTGGGCTTGATTGAGCCACTCATGCAGCGAGTGCCCACCCTATATCAGTGAGGAGCTAAGCCTCCTGTCACAGCCAGTCCACCCTTAAGGGTTGAGGATCACAAAGATGAGGGAGAAGTGGGAAACTGCATTATGCACAGAGATTATTTGCTGTTTAAAAGCTTGACTCATGGGGAGTTTCCTGTGAATGCAGAGAAGACAGTAAAACCACATGACCATAAGATCGTAAAACCCCTTAAGTCCACAACAAATTCCTGGATAAATTTCAGGAAGTCAGGTTATTGTGCACAACACCTTACAAGAGTATTGGGAACAGTAACATGCATGCTTGCCCATTTATATGGTCACTCTTGGAGACAGAACGCAGGCCAGACAAGCCAATACTGCTGTTTAGGTATGTCCACCATGGCATTAAGGGAGATTCTTGCCCAGAAAAATTTCTAATCCTGACCTTAAAGTGATTTCTCCATGACCAGTTTGCATACAACACACGGACAAGACAGGTTTAAATAGTTATATGAGTAGTTACATGAGGCCCCACATTTTAAAGGGCTTAATCTCTCCCAGATATATCCACACCACAACGTACCACCACAATTTCTTCCCCCTCCCCACGTGCTAGGCAGCACAAACAAGCACACAGCACATCTTGGGCTCTGCCTAGAGCTACCGAGACTGACAAGCTCATCTGCCACTGAGAAGGGTGTTTTTTCACTCCAGAACTAAAATCAGATAATATTCTAATCATGGCTGAGTAAGCATACGTTGATTCATCTTTTTAAGTCCCTCAGCATCTTCATCCAGTACCAGAGCATTTTGCACGTCACGTGTTAGCACAGGGAATGTATCTGTTCAGGCATTAATATATTGACATTGTTCAAGACAATTTAAGGGGTAGCATTAATTATTCCTGTCAGAATCAGTTCTTCTGACTGGCAGTAAATCAAATCAGTTTCAAATTGTGACTTGAAAACCCTGAAGCATGACCCAGCTATTTCAGGCTCAGATAGAATTTGTTTATATCATTTAAAAGATGTATCTCCTCCATTTTTGCGGCTGCACGGGCTGTTGTGGCCATGTAGCCAGAGTTACTCTTCCAAATGCCCCAAAAAGAAGCAAGATACCCTGAGGTCATACTAACACATCCTATATGCACACATTTGTTCATACACCCTCCTACCACTAGCAAGGAAGAAGGCAAGCTGGCCAGTCTCAGAGACTGAGACAAGCAAGATGGACTTTGTTCGTTGTCTATGGCAGTGGAGTAGCCTAGGTGATGTAACAAGGATGACACATCAAGCTGTAACCAATTCCTATTTCTAGAAAGAGCCCTGTCACTACCTGGTTAGAAGCAGCACAAAGAGACCCCTGAGCCAAGACAGCCCCAGGCATCCACATGGTTCATGTCTGGCTGGATTCCAAAAGCTATCCAGCTTCATGTGTGCAGACCTGAACACCAACAGTGCCTTGCTGATGCAACAATTGTGCCTCCAGGACCAGCAACAACTCAAGCAATGGCAGTGAAGATCTCTGCAAACATAGCCCCCTCACGCCTGTAATTAGGCAAGCTTTGTCCTGCATTAGATGTATGACACAGCAGTTCATGAACTGTGATCTCTCTGAAGGGTATGGTCATGGATAAGCCTACAATATTTCACTGTCAGGAGGGCCTCCAAACCATACTTAATGAACCTTTTGTTAAAAAGTTAATTGGTGTCTGTTGGAACAGCAAACTCCCAAGACCCCCCATCAATAAGCAGCCAACATGCAGGCAGCTACACAGCACACCATCACATGGATTAAAAAGATCTGTTCATGAGCCAGCAATGCCGGTTTTCAGCCCAGAAAGCCAACTGCATCCTGAGCTGCTTCAAAAGCATGGCTAGCAAGTCAAAGGAGGTGATTCTGCTCCTCTACTTGGCTCTCACGAGACTCCACCTGGGATACTGCATCCAGCTCTGAGACCTCTAATGTACGAAAGACATGGGCCTACTCAACCAGGTCCAGAGGAAGGCGATTAAGACGATAGGGGTCTAGAGCACATCCCCTATGATTCCATTTAAGGCTCAGGGCAAGCCCCACAGAGCAGGATTCCTATCAGCCCTCTCCCTCTCTCCCCCTTCTCCCCCATGGGAGGATAAAAAGGGGAATGAGGAAGAAAGTGCCTCACCGGAAGTTGGAAGTTAAGACTACAAACAAAATTTAGTAAGTAACAGAGATAAACAGGGAAAAGGAATAAGAAGGGAAGAAGGATATACAAGTCTATACAAAACTAGCTCTCGGATGGCAGTGGATTGTGCAGAGTACATGGTGTCAGGCCCAGCCGCAGTGAAGGGGCAGTCCCAGTAGCACCAGAGCAGGAGGGAGAAAGCAAAAGAAAGAAAAGCCTCAACTTCCTGTCCCTTTTAGAGTGTGGCAGGGAAGGGGAGGGAATACCAGCTGCCCTCTGACCCCTCAGGGTCCTAGAGTTATCACCTGCCATTCCCCCCTACCCCAATCTGTTAACTCTTAAACCACAACATTCCACCCCTTATTCCCTACCACTTCCTGCCACACTAACTCATCACTTTAGGAACTGACTTATTACTGGAGTCCAGATTGCAGGTCATCATTCATCCTGGCCTTATCACCTGTCATCGCCCCCTCAATCTGTTAACTCTTAAACCACAGCACGCTGAGGACAGGCTGAGAGGGTTGGGACTGTTTACCCTGGAGAAGAGAAGGCTCCAGGAAGAATTCATAGCAGGCTTTCAATATCTGAAAAGGGCCTACAGAAAAGATGGTGAGGGCCTCTAACAGGGAGTGCAGTGATAGGATGAGGGGTAACAGTTTTAAACTGAAAGATAGTAGGTTCAGTAGAATCAGGAAGAAAATCTATTTTGTAGGGGTAGAAAGACACTGAAACAGGTTGCCCAGAGAGATTGTGGATGCCCCCTTCCTGGAAGTGTTCAAGGCCAGGCTGGATAGGACTTTGAGCAACCTGATCTAGTGAAAGGTCCCCCTGCCCATGGCAGGGGGATTGGAACTAGACAAACTTTATGGTCTCTTCCAACTCATTCTATGAATCTATGATATTCAGAGAGGCCTACTTGTTGTGGACAGCAAAGGAGGAAGCAGAAGTACTGGCTTGGTCGGAGGGGGAAAAAAAAAAAGAGATGTTGGTCACTGCTTGGTCAAAGCTGGAAATTTTTTTTAATCATAATGGGAACAAAGCATGCTGCATGCATCAGGACTATCAGCTATCCACGTGTGGTGAGCCAGAAACTCTTCTGAAGACCTTCTAGACCTACTCTAGACAGAAGAATGGCCTGAGTCCTCCTCAAACACTGGCCATAGAAAAAGAGGGCTTAACCTTTGTGATCCTTCAACTTTATACTGAGTATAAATACTATTTTGGCCGGGCTTGGGTCACTGGTCCTGTTCACTCCTCCCTGCAAGTATGACCTTCTAATCATGACCCTTTCACTTACAGCACCCCAATGTGGCACAGAAGATTTAGCAGTGACCTTGATTTTTATAGGAGCAAGTATAAGCAAGAGCCTTTCTGCATACCAGTCCTTGGTATTAACTACTAACATCAGGTGCTATCATTGCTAGGAGCAGATTGTCTGAGAAAAGATCCCCATTAACTTTAGAAAGTTCACTCACTTAGAGACTGTGCTGAAACAAAATCACTGGATAGAGAATTGGTTCTGTTCTGGATCAAAGCAGGACACATCATCTTTTGAGACAGCTGCTCCTGCTGACACCTTTTTTGCCCAGGACCAAGTCATCACAAATAGCAGTCTAGAAATTTGCTCTACCAGTGAGTGGAGCTGTTTCTGTGCAACTAAAGCCAAAGCAAGTTCCAGTTGGTGTTTGAACCAAGGGTGTAACTCATTCCCCTTTTGTGCTAAGTATTTTTTGCCCCTCCTCTTTTTATTATGTCTTCTGAGAAATATAAAAGTCTTCATTACAGAAGATTTGTAGCTTTTCTAAATGGATTAAGTTAAAAACAGATCTCAAGAACAGTAATTCATTCTTGCTTGATTGGTACGACTTGGTTGACATCAGTCTGCAAAAATGAAGATTTATGATACTCTCCACAAGTGCTACATAGCAACTGTGTTTGGTATCTGTAGAAGGCTGGATTCTGGCAAGCTTGCACAATCTTTTACACCAAGGAGGAATGGGCAATGTGCCTATGCATGCTGTCCACGCAAAAGCAAAACAGATGTTTAAAACCATAGTGTCATTTCAGAGATGTTCTCCAGAAACCAAAACATTAAGCAAAGCTACTTTCCTCATGTGTCAACAGTATGACTAGGTGAAATACCAACGGCCCAGTTGAACACCTCTTCACTAGTGGCACAGCAGTTCACATCTGCCCCAGCAGAGGAGAGAGCTCCACGAACCTCCCTGAGCACCTCTATATATCGCCTCTTCCAGCCCCATTCCAGATTTTGTGCAAAGGCCTGCATCTAGCAAAGCACGGCTCAAAAGCACTTCACAAGGAATTACTCGCTCTTCACATCAGACCTGTGAATATGGCCACATTTTACAGCCCAAAAGCTGAAAGTCCAAGTTTACTAAAGCTAAGCAACAGCATACCAAAATGCACACAAACACACTTCATGTTAAAGCCTCTGAAAGAATCCCAAGTCAGGGAAAACAATCACTGCAACTCCATCAAAAAATAAAAATGCTACAAATCACAACAGATCTGGTAATTCAAAAACAAGTCCATGAAAAAGCTTTTACTTTTCTCCAAAATCTTTCCCTAATGATACTTTGGCATACAGACCTTTTAAATAAAGAGAGGACAGAAGAGTGTTAATTTTATTTTTAAAAATGTGCTGTTGAGGAAAGAGTGCCTTTAGTCTAGAGTTCCCATACCTACACCATAAAAAAAAAATCAATAGTACTATACTTGTATAGCATCTTAGGTCAAAGGAGAGATAATAACATGAATAAACAGGTCATTGTTTGTTTAATCAGGAATGGGAGCAGGAGCACATTTCGATTACAGTCAACAAGTAGAGTTAAGACAATTTTAAGCTTTGCTCAAGGAAAGAGGTTAAACACTCTTTACCTTCTGAAGAGCTGATAAAAGCTATGGTTTTATCGCCTGGTTGCAGAAGACTCATACAGATCAGGCAGACCTTTACTCTGTTGTGATTCCAGATAATCTGCACTTCTCTTTCCTATCATCCTTCAGCCCCTTCACTGATATTTCATCTCTGTCACCTGCTGTTCACAGATTTCCAGGACAACAGTTCTTTTCGAACAACGGGAAGCAGCACACAGCAGTAATACACAAGATAAAGTAATTCTTCCTCTGACAAAGAGGGTATTCTTGAGAATCTAAATGTTGGTGTTTTGGTAGAAGACCTCAAAATGTATCTAAACATCAGTATGTCCATCAAGCCATTACTTTGAACAGTAACTTCAGAGCACCAGGTTTAGACCTGCTTCTCTGACATTGTGGCAAGGAGAAGATATGGATAAATTCATAAACTCAAACTGGGTAGGAAATAACCAGTGGAGAAGTGAGGTCTCAGGGTTTGCTTCACTGGTCAGTTGAAGAGACAGACCAGGGGCAGGGTTTAATGAAGTAAAATTTAGAGTTACAATCTTCTTTCTTTTTTTTAAAGCTATTACTCAAAAACAGTGGAAGTTCCTGATCTTGCAAACATCTGAAATTGTGGCATGCAGCCTCTTCAGATTGCTTTAGAGCTCCAACCAGTACAGAGGTTCTTTCTCGGACTTCATAAGAAATCCGTAACTCCACATATATAGTCCATTTCTGCTGGACTGGGAATAAATAAAGGGAGATGTAGAAAAAAGAGGTAGGACGAAATCACATCCTTTACTGAGCAGATATGACAGGAGTGAGGCGGCACTTAACAGGAATCACCAGCGCCCTGCCCCCAGGCAACACCTCACTTGCAGCCCCCGAGCTCACCTCATGGGGTCCCTTCTCCCTCTTGCACCCTGACCACACCAGCCTCCTCAGCCTCTCATGTGTGCTTCACTAGACTCCTGTAGCTCCCAACCACTTATTAATTAAAACTAATCATATTTAATTATCTAAGTAATAAGTTCCCTCAGAGAACACACATGCATAGGCTTTATCCTGCAGCCCTGTATAGGTCAATAGATTACTGGCCTGGGCTGTTTTGACTTTCAAAACTTGCCGCCTGATGGACTGTTCCTGGAAGGGCAGGAGCAGGCAGCAGTTATGGGAATCTATGTCAGCAAAGCCATTACTTAACCCTGCACTGTTCACACCCTTGGCTGGCTGCCTCTGAGGCTCCTCCTTTCCCCTGCCCTCCAACAACAGAAAAAGAAAATACTCTGCTAAAACAAAGAAGAAAATGAAGAAAATACCATGAGGCAGGAGTCAAGAAGTCTTTGTGACCGTGAAGGAAACAATGGGAAAGGCTTTTTAGAGTCATTGACAGTTGGGGGGAGTCAGAGCATGAGAGAAACACTTGAATCAGAGGCACTGTTTCTCACTAAAGAATGTTAACATGGGGTTTGTGTTTGTTTTTCTAATCCCTTCCTTCTGCCCAGGGACCCTCTCTTAACCAACTCAAAGCTAATACACAGATGTCAGTCATAATTCAGAAATACTTTCTTTTTAAGTTCTTGGCTCAGACACCAACTTCCTGTGTGATCTTGGGCAAGTCAGTCATTTGTGCTGTGCTTCAGCATCTAATCCATAAAGCAAAGACAATGCCTTACAGGCAAGTTGTGAGGTTATTAGTGACTGCAAATAACCATGATGATGGGAGGCAGAGAGGTGATCAGGGAGATAGAGAGACATCTACCGCCTACAGGATCCTGATCACTTGTGGACTCTGAGTTCAAACCTCCCACAAGTAAAATGGCAGCTACCTAATTATCACTGATTTCTAGCGATGCTGCAGCCTCTCATACTGAATTTGCATATATTATTGAAATATGTTTAAAACAAAATAAGATGGACTGAGTTCCTCCCCACACAAAATTGTTCTCTAACTGCTAGAGAGAGAACAGGCCTTGTCCACCTCTTTGGTCTTCACTTTCCTGACTCCACACTCACTTTTCATACTCGCCTCTCTCCCTCTCCATTCCCCACTCCTGCTCAAAGAAATGCAGGCATCTATAATGTCCTGATTATAGAGAGTGGTTAAACATTACAGTCTGAAGGCTAGTATGGAAGCAGATGCTCTGCAAGACATTTTCAGATATAATCTTCTGTTCAAGCTACACAGAATTGTTTCAAAAAAAGCACAGATAAGTGGTCATTGCAAGTCTCCTTGGGGTTTCCTATGAGGGTCCTCACCTTGCCCAACAGCTCCTGGGCCCTCCAGAGTATTTCATCGTTAGTTCGGCACAGCTATGGCACCACAGCGCTCACCAAAACCTGAAGCTCAGTCACAGAAGACACTGCTTTTCAGGGAGAGACAAGAAATGTCCTTAAGGATGTGGCAGACTTCTGACCCAACTGCACAGCTGCCCTTCAGCCCCCAGCACTGCAGCCAGCCCCTGCTTCCAGAATGAGTAGCACACTCCATCAGAGCTGACTCCTCTCCAGCACAGATGAGGTTTCCTCTGTATTTTATTAAAACAACTGACACAACTTTCTTTCAAAAAACTGTTTTGCTGAGTATTTTGTCTGGCCTGCTCCAGTCAGGAACTGGTTCTACTAATTTGTAGCTGCTGAGTTCTCAGCCTCTTTTTTTTGGCTGCACATACTGTATGATTACTCAGTGGGCATGTTTATAACCAGCATGGATGTTTTACTGAAAGAGTTATGAAACATGAAGTCATAAATTGGGAAGAATCCGGTAACTAGTTGTTAATTAATAACTTTGCTCAATTGCAGGCTTTTAACCTTCACCCCCTTGAGCTGGGACCCTAAAAATAATCATGTTTACTTTCTCTATTTTTGTCAGTTTTAGAAAGCATCCCAGCTTGTGTTACTGTAAAAAGTAAAAAGAAATTGAGTGAGAAGACTCCAACCCTTCAATCTACAACACAATATTCTGTGCTGACAGAGCATCCCATTTTGGAACGAAGCCTGCTGCACATTACAGGATCATGACTAATTTAACATCATTACCTCAATGATAGTGTTGGATAAGGCAAAAGAACACTACAGCTGTGTTACAGAAGACAACAAATATTTAGAAGGGGTGGCTGAGGACATTCTCAAACAGTAAAGTACCTTTCAGACTTTCAAATCCCAGTCTTTAAATCATTCATCAGCTAATTGTAAGGCAGGAAGAAAACCCATACTAGCATTTCATGTTGCCACTTTGAAAGCTTAGCAACAGATGAGGCTAGCACTGCAATAGTTTTGGAAGATATCACCAGAAAAATGAGCACAGCATGTGCACTGGACATGTGTTTTCAAGACAGTTTTCACTCACATATGTTATTTGCATTTCTGCCTAGCATATCTCAATTTTTTGTCTTCATGGACGGTGTGTTTTAAATTCTTAGGCCAAGTTTTTGGGAACAGCTAATGATTTCACTGCTGTCCTGAATGTATCTTAGGAGGAAAAAAGTTGTAGGAGCTGTGTACCTGCTCTGAGAAAGTGCTCCCTCTAAGTGGGCTTTGTGGAAAATCTGCAAGTCCACAGGTCATTTTTCAAAGTGCTCTAGCAGCACAGCGTCACTTTATTTTGGAGCCCTGAATGTTGTGCATCTCTCTAGCTTCTTTTATTCAAGGAGACAAGAAAAACAAAAATTTAAACAGAAACCCATAGACTTTGGCTTGGCACATTCCTACAGTGTTTGTCAGCGAGGACGGGAGGAGTGCCAGAACTGAAACCACGGCAGTGCAGGAGGTGTTGCAACAACAAGCATGCTCATTTCAATGCCCCAGGCTTGCCCTCGCTCCCAAACAACTCCTGTACGCATAGCAGCTCCTCTTTCACAAGTATCGGTCAGGAGTGGTGCAACCAACTTCCAGTCCGGGCTCCATGAAGAGGTGAGGAAGGAGGGAGAACAGGAACCAAAGGGGACTAAGGGGCTCCCAGAGGAGCACAGTCGTGCTCACGCTGGCGCCACTGTCAGGAGCCTGGCACAGGGGAAACTTTCCTTCCAGTGCTGGTACAGGGCACCAATGCAACTTGCATTAAAGCATCCTGTCCCCACAGTGTACATGTTTTTTCCAGACCCTTCTGCCAGTGCACTGTTTGCCCCAAGAGGGGCTTTAACAGGAGAGCTGTGGTTACTAACTCTCCCCCTCTTTCATAGTGTTATCCCACCTTGACAGGTCACTGTCAGAGGTGGCCAGGGCTCTGCACTGCTACCTGCCATCCCAGGTTAAGAAAGCAAGTTGCTCCTTCCTCCTGCCCCCATCTCCAGCTCATACACAGGTAACATCAGCCAAGTATGTGTCGGCAACAAATGGAGATGATAAGGAGCAGCATACCACAGGCAAGCACAGAGTAACCCTTCAAAGAGACAGGAGTACCTCAACAATTGAAACAAGATGCTAAACACAAGCATTATTTCCCCAGAAACAGACAAAAAAAAACACAACAAAACAACAGTTCTGCTGCTTGCTGTTGTATTTATAACTTGGTTTAGGGTTTGGTGCTGAGATCATATTCATAGGATAATGTAAAAAGCCTCAGGCAAGCAAACAGCAGTAGGAGAGTTTACACTGGAGAAGGGAGGGAGAGCACCTGGGAAAGTGAAAGAAACAGTCACCTTTGTAAGCACAGGAACCAAAAATTTTTCTCTTACACTATGGCAAGTCTTGCATACCAGGATTACATGAGTTTGATGAGAGGCAGGGTGATAGAAAGCCAAATCAATCCTCTTCTGCTCACACAAAAGGCACAGAACTTCCTCATAACTGGAGCCAAGCATCACTCAAACAGGTTAATCTTACACAGGTGTTCAGTGCCTAGATCTCAAAGACTTATCTGCAGATCTATGGACCTAACAAGTTTGCAAATCAAAAGGATTTTGTGGATCAGTCTCATTTTTTCTCCTGTCCATAGGTTAACAGGCCGATTAGTTCAACTGGTTATCTTGAATCATAAATACAAAAATGCTTTCTCTTCCCTAGGCTCCTACCAAGTGTTAACTAAGTCATAGTAAAAGCATCCCTTTTACATATAAAAAACGAGGCCCAGGCTCCAAACATCTCTTAAAACAGGACTTTGAGAAGGAAATAAAACCATAATTGCCCAGTGACAGCACTTATCTCATCTCATAGCTACAGTTCAATGGGTAAAGGCAAACAGGAGAGGTGGCTCAAATTAATTAGCAAATATTCCTTTAGAAGCCATTGTGATGTAAATTCATTTATGTCTTCATGGATGGCTTTGAAAAAACAAGGGCATTAAAGAAACTGCAGTTCAGTTAACAGAAATGATTCACAAAAACTCAGGAAAAATAAAATAAAGCGTAACCGAATGATTACACACATCAACAAGCACTGTATCAGCACAAGAAAAAGGCACTTGCTTCCCAGAGAGCACTTGTAGAAATGAGGAATAACCATACCTTTTGGTTTTGTTGCTTTTGTCACCATTTGCCCTCAGAGCCAATAAGAGAATCAACGTGCAGGCACCATCTTGGCCACAGCCAGAGGGAACAGGTCCCATCACAGCCTTCTGTGTCTCTTCTGTCCCTCAAGACAAGAAAGTAAAGAGGACACAAGGCCTTTTCAGGCCTTTTATACCCCTAAAGGCACCACCTCAGCACCCATTTAACTCTGCTTCACAGGTGACTCTCCCTTCTGCAGCATATTCACGCAAATACCCACAGCCTCTTCCGATTTCCTCAACCCCACTTCTTCCTCCCCCTCCTGATGAAGCCCAGCTGGTCCACTTGGCATCATTCACCTTGCTTCATTTAAAGAAACATCAAAGTTTATTGGTGACTTACTAGCAAATGGGAATAACAGTAAAATAATGGGAAAGAGAGCCTGGAAATGCTCAGCCCTCCAGAAAAAAACAACCTCATGCCATTAAGGATGGTGCCATTTTGGCCAAGTTGGAGGTGGCTCAGCCTCCACAAGCTGTATTCTGCTTTGCTGGAGTCAACAAAATTAAGTCCATTAACTTCGGTGGACACAGAATTCAGCTCCATGGGAGTATAACCAAAAATTAGCCTGTTTTTTGACATGTGTTGTTATAATCCAAAGAGAACAAGCTCTCCTGTCTATGATTAACTATCATTTCTGTCTTCTCCCATTTCTGGGGCTTTGAATTAGTGGTTAGAGTAATTAGTATGGATTAGGAAAAATAAATCTAACAGTGATGTGTAACCACAAACATATGCTTATGCACACACATTGAATGTACTGACAGAACTTAGCACTGTAATGATAAATCATGAGGCAAAGCAGTTCTCCCTATCTTCCTTTAAAAATAAACAGAGCTTTCAGGCACTGTGTGTCATATCAGATGTGGAAAACAAAGGTACTCATGACTAAAGCTCATGTCCACTAACTAGAGAGCATTAGTAGTCAGACACACCTGAAAACTGGGCTGGAGAATAAGGCACATAAAAACTTACCCAGAGATTCTGGTACAACTCTTGCAAGTATCAAAGGTCTCATGATTTTTACTACTTTCTTAACACTGCCAAGTATCATGCAATTAAGACAATCTGGACTCTTGTTAAAATGAAATTAATTTTCCCGAGCTTAAAAGTGCTTCAAAGCTAGTATCTTGTAAGAATCAAAATCAAAGGCAAGTGAAACCTGAGTGTGTCAACAGCATATATGTTCAAATCCATCTCAAAATTTTAGAAGCTCAACTGATCATTTGTTTGGGGGTTGTGTGGGATGTGGTGTTAGAAATCCTGGATTACGATAGCATTGTGGGAGACACTCTCATCACTGACAAAGCCCAAAACTAAACAGGGACACGAATGAGGAAGGGTGTATAACCCTGCCAAACACCCAGGCCTAAAATCATCACAATTACAGAGTTTGTTTTTCTAGTCCAGAAGAATTGTGCAATTGCAAGAAAACTGCCTCAAGAAGTGTTAATACTGAGAGGCCTGATGTGCTCCCACACTACTGCTTGGACATCCTAGGCGTGGGTAGAGGAATACTAGAAAAAAATAACCAAGCCCACAATATACTGGTTTAGGAGCTGTGAGTCAGCCAGCATGAAAACTGATATTAATCAGGACGTGCGCAGAGGCACAAGCCCTAGCACAGAACAGCTAAATCCACTCTTTACTCTTAGATTTGATGCTACTAAGTGCTCGTGCTTGCCCTGATCCTAAAATGCTCTGATAGTAACTGGAACAAGCTGTTGTGTGCAAACATTTTCCAGTATTCCTTGTCACATAAGGTTCATTGACTTTTCTAAAACTTCAGCCATGAATTAGCAGTAGCAGGACATCTGCCTGCATTGCCTCTTTCTTCTCAGCAGCGTGAATCACCACCGGTGTGAAAGCCAAAGGCTCCCTGGCAACTGCCAGACAGCTACATGGCATCCTGCGAGCTATGCATGCAGGCTCCCTGCTGCACACCAGCATCCTGTCAGCTCCTTACCACCAAGCTTCTGGCACACATCCCCTCAGACAGCCCAGCTAGTGAAATCCTGAAACCCAAGGAAGATCTGGGAACAAGGAAAAAGACACACACAGCGGTGGCTGACAAAAAAAACAAGGATGTTTTGATTTTCCTTCCAGTATGAATTTCTTCTGTTCAGCTCAAATACTGATGCAGTCATTGAAAGCACAGAAGTGGAAAGTCCCTCCTGGGTCATCTTGTCGACTCTCCTGAAAGCCAGCTCAAAGGAGAACACTGCCCATCTAATGGTTGTTGTATGGCTCTCAGATACTTATTTATTTATAATTTTTTTTTTTTAAAAAAAACCCACAAACTTTCAAGAGGAAACAATCAACCACTACACAACACCAAACTGGCGGTGTTAATGCTTTCTCTAATTATTTGTCAATTGTTCTGTGAAAATCCAGACAAAGGAGAGTTCTTTCCTCAGGACTTTGTTCTCCAGGCTGCCTGCAGCTGCTTCATAGTCTAAGATTTGCTTGAAGTATTTCATTATTCTAAGTTGCACACTCATTTGCTTCACAATGTTAACCATTTACCAATGAATCATGACTTCAATGGGCAGTTTCCTAAAATAAAACTTTGTTATTTGAGATGGTGGGGATTACCTGGGTTTGTATATAATTTTCTAGGCTCCCAATACCTTTTGGGGTCTGTCTTTCATGTCAATGCACAGAGCTGCTGCCATTGGTAGTTTTCAGTTATCTGGACCTGTGGAAATAGAACAACCCAGACAAGGCAGAAAAAATAGTTAATGCAACACCTAAACCTATCAAGTTTAGAAGAGTAACCTACCTTTGGAAAAAAACCCCTAAAATAATAATTTTGAGGGATGCAGAACTCAGTCGTATATCTGCCTGGGGGATCTCAGCTGTAAAAGCATCTGCATAGCACTGATAAGCTTGGATGTCTCAGTCCAAGCTGCTCTGTGCAGGCAGGGTGGGCACCACTGGGATTTTGGGACACTCAGAGGCTCTGGCAAAGCAGCTGCAACTCCTCCTCGTGCTGCACCTCCAGTTGTCAGGCAAGTCACAGCAGATGCACAAACTTACTTCATTTTGGGGAGTCAACAGCAAAATGCCGTGTTCCTGCTCCAGAAGGGGACCACAGATGAGAAGTGTTTTAGGGTGACAGTTTGGATCCGCTACCCAATTCACTTAAAGCAAAGACAGACATCACCCTTTTGGGTGACCACAGTAAAGACACACTGTGGGAGTAGCACACCTCTGCTTGATAAGACTTCTGGTCCTTGTTACCACCATCTTATCATAAAACTTGTAGCACTGTTCTTATGTCCCGTATGGTGCTACGCTGATGTCCCAAGAGAGGGCTGAAGGAGAGATGAGGCATGGAGTCACAGCACCTGCAGGTAGCACAATATGCAGGGAGAAGAGGACCTCATGTAGCCTTAGTAGGATTAGAGCAGGATTTAGTGTGTGGCTTGCCCTGCTTTTCTTGGGGTTTAAGCATATACACCGTCAGGGACAGCACACACAGCTCAGCCCTGCAGGGCACAATCGGCTGCAGCACCGGCTGGCCTGACCTCGAACAGTGAGGTGGCAACACGAGAACCCAACCCCAGGGGATGTCTCCCGTCTGCAAGCCCTCGACTTGCGGGGATGCTGGCAGCAAAGTGCCTGTTTCCTGCCTGGCAGTGTCAGCGGGGCAGCTCAGCAGGAGTGGGGTTAATTCATCCCTCTCAGATACAACTGGAAGATACAGCGAAAAACCAAGCGGGATCACCGCTGCCGCATCCCTGTTTATTTTGGACAGCGGCAACTGAGGTTCAGAGTTTGTTTTCATTTCATTCCCCCATAATGCTGAAAAATCCCAACAGAGCAACAAGCCACACCAAAATGGGAGGGTGTTTTCCAAGCCTCTAGCTCTGCCTTTTCCAGAATAATGACATATATGGTGAGGCAAGAGCACTGAGCCTTTTCTTTGGCCAAGTGCAGATGGGAAACAGCGTCTAGCATCCAGCCCCACCACTGGCTGCAGGCACCCGCACCTTCTGCCTGCCGAGCTCATCTACCTCCCCAGCTCCCGGCCTGATGCAGGGAAGAGGTGCTTCCTATGCAACCGAGGACCAACAGCTCTGGCCCTCAACACCACCAGCGCCTTCTTCATCCACAGGGACTGCCAGGTCGGCACGGCCTTGTCAGTCAGAGCTGGATTTTCGATGAGGCTTCTTGGGAGTGTCCAAGACCATCCCCAGGCAGAGCTTGCTCACTCAGGGAGAACACTGGCTGTGTTTTATGCAACAGCAGCTGCAAGCAAACTTTGAAAGTGAGCAGCAGGCTTAATTACCTAGCCTGACAAATCCCACACAGGCAATCCCAGGCTAAGAGAGAGGTATTTTCTCCATATGTCTTAGTAATAAGAGGCACAATGCCCAGGGAGAGCAATTGTGCTAGTAAGCTTGGACTGATGAAGAAAAGATTTTATCATCTTGACGTGGAGAGACTAGGTTCAAAATATTGATGTTTTCCAAGCTTCTCTCCAGAAGGAAATGAAGAAAGTCTGTTAGTGGTCTCACATACAGTTGCAGGGATGAAAACTCTGCTTCTGAACACACCCAAATTTTGAGAAAGCTTGGGGTTTTATGAGTCAGACATTTTCTTTCACCTCCACCCCCTCACCCCAAAATGAATAAACACCACTTATGGTTACTATGTGAGACAGAATATTTCCTTCACACATCATGGATGAAATCCACACGCCAAGAGGCTGGGAAATGCACAGTTAAAGACATCATCCTTGCTGCACCCAGATTTATAGTCCTTGCTGTGCCTAACTTCACACTGGTTTGGTAAATTCATTATTCTAAGTCAAACCCTGTGCTTGTGATTCCAGTGTATGTACTCATGGCATATTAATAATTAGTTTCTGACATTTTAGTAAGTGCTAAATCAGTAATAGAAGACAGTTACAGAGACCAGCATAACAGTTTGTTAATAAATATCTGTGTCATGTTACCAAAATTAATTCATTATGGTCTGGATCACTTTTGTGAAGGAGATTAAGTGGATGGGAATACATTGCTTTCCATTGCTGACAGCGATAAGCAACACTACAAACTCAAATGAAAAAATGCTATGTTGTGGTAAAGGTGGCAAATTAACAGAAAATGTAAAAGTTTTCATGGTCCAACACCTTCTATCCCATTTCTTTTAATAACTGAAGAGATCTACACTAAAATGAAGCTTGGGGGTTTTTTTTCTGGTTGTTTTTTTTTTTATATCAACCAGTCACCTACGTAGATTTTGAGCCTCTGTTTATTTTGTGATAGAGCCATTTGAACTGTGATCCTTACTGTGGGTGGAACTGTATACTGGTAGTTTACCACCACCTTCAAAATAAAAAAAACTTACCTAAACTTTGTGAAAGCAAAAGTACAAATCTGAGTAGATCATGTTGCACACTGCTGATTCCAGTGCCTTCATCTAAAGCCAAATAAACCTTGGGTTAAGGTTTAATTGTTGCTATTGCCCTCATTCTCCCCTTCCTGTTTCATGGTCTCCCTGCTGAGGTGTGGATAGTGTGCATTATCCTGGATTTGTCCTGGATTTGCCAAATACTATGGTCATGCCACAGATCAACTTCTTAGGTCTATTGTATGTGCCGTCACTAATCACTGCATTGTAGACTGCGACATGTTTTTATGATCTGTTAGGAGAAAATTTTGCACATTATTCCATTTTCCCTATCCTGATTTTATTGATGAATTTCTTGCTCCATTAATCGTTACTAAGAAGTGCAAAGGAAAATAAACCCAGTGAAAAATATTTAGAGTCTTTGGGCTATTTATAATTTTCTGCTAATAGCATAGAGGCAATTCACATTGTGACCCAACTATCTAAATTGCCCAATACTGCTTCTGTTTCCTGATTGAATTCCAGTTATGAATGGGAGGTGTCCATAAACATGCTGTGAGGCACCACCACTGGTACAGGACAGTTACCCAAATATGCACAAACAAGGAAGTATCTTTACAAGAGGGCAAGATAAATGATGCTCCAGTACGTGAAGATCTCACTGATACCTTCCTTATGCCAGCATAATTGAGCACCTGCAGGTAGCCAGTTTATTTTTTAAAGGCAGAAGCTTTTCCCAGCACATGGTTGCTGCACATGAAGGCTGCAGCTGAAGGACAATAGGAAGCATTTGCATACCCATAGCCTTTCAAAATCCTTTGCCAAGGGGCCAAATTGCACAAAATCCTGAAGTGACCAAGAGACACAGATATACAAAATGAGTATACACCTACCACAGGACAGACAAGAAGACTTTAAGGGAGAAAGCAACTGGTGAGAGGCACTGGGACTAGGATACTAGCGGTACCTATGTATGGGACAGACAAGCAGGTCCAAGGCTGATGGGATGCTAGTGAGAACAGGGCCATGAAGAGAAGTGCACTGGCGTGTGTGGTGCTGGCACACATCCGTAATTGCAAGGGAAGAGTCACGCAGGCAGACACTGCAGCCTTCAACCCCTGCTCTTTACAAAACCTGGCACGGACCCATCAAGGGGGAAAGCAGAAGATGTTAGCTCCCCTCTTTTTCTCCCGCCTTCCAAGAGCTGGCCCTGGCACCCAGCAATATGGCTCCACAGCTATCCTGCCTCCTCACCCCATCCTGCTCCACATCATCACTACCCTGCTCCTGCTGCTGTTCCCCACAGAGAGTGGGAGATGGAAGCAGTCATCCTTCTCTGTCTCAGAGCAGCTAAAAGGCTATGAAGGGAGAGGATGCAGGTCCTCCTTCCTTTCCTCTCCCCCTAGAACTAGATTGAACCACACTGGCAGCTAAAGGAGACAAGCAAAAGGTGTCTGGCACCAAAGGCACTGCCTGGGACTCAGCAGTGTTATCTGGATTCTGGCTGAGACTTTCTGTGTATTTAGTTTATCAGATACTTTGATTGTCTTTGGTTTGCTTGTTTATCACTGTAACCTATATATATAACATTCTAATGTGTATTATTCAGACACAGGTCTGATCACGCCCTGGGTAAGCTCTTCGTTATTTCTGCCTGAGTGTGTTAATTTTATTTTTTTTTCTGGTTGAAACCATAAAAGCTATCCACCCAATTACAGCAAAGTGGAAACTACAGCTTTGCAAAAGGGAGTATAACACCAACCAACCAACAAACCAACACAATCCTGTCCACTGTAACATCTCTAACCCCTTAACTGGAACAGCAGTCAGTGAGAGATCTGTGCTCTGTTGTGATCCTCAGCATCTATCCCAAACCAGGAGTCTATAGCGAGTCTTGTCCTAATTGCAAGCACACAGTGATGTTTTTGGAGCCAGAGCTCAGGCACAGACTTGGGAGCGATCCTGGTTTTCCAGAGGCACTGAAACCTGCAGGGCCAATGACACAGATCTCTGAGGGCCCATGTGAGTATCTGTCCACATCTTTCCCGCTCCAACAGGGTGCCAGGCTGAGGCAGAAGAAAAGTGATACAGTCATTTGGAAAATACCCACCTATTCAAGCTGCTAAACCCCCAGTTCAGGCATTTCAGTCACCATCAGCTGTTGAGGTAAAGGTTCTGCTGCTCCATTAAGAAAATTATATACCTGCAAGCCAGAAGACCTGGGAGGAAGTGCCTGCACTTATACATGGCTCTCCGACAGCAGGGTTTCCACGTTGCACTGGACCTGCTGAATGCCAGCATGAGGTCATTATTTGCCCTCTCACAGGAGCCAGAAGTGATGTTAGCCAAAACTGTGGCAAGTTTTGAGGGGAAACCTCACGCAAAGTGACATGGGAACGCTGGCAGAGGCACCATGCCAAAGAGATCGGGCATGTGTGAGTTTGGAAAGGCTGGGTCCTATCCCTTCCAATAACATAGTAAGTGAGAGCATGGTGCTTTGAGGAGCCTACGACCCATCATCAGGTGGATTTTCCCTAGGGAAGCACATGCTCTCTTCTCACCACCTTTTCCACAGCTGGTAAATTTACCACTGAACATACCTCTGACAAAGCAGAGCTCTCTCTTTCCACTCTGAAACACATCTGAGGAGTGTAAAAGTGGCTTGTCAGATGACTAGATATCACCAGAGCCCACAAGATCAAACACAGTTTTTATCCAATCTCTTACACCAGTATATGTCATGCAGTAAGGTTTGCTGCAGGACAGCTGACAGGGCTAACAAAAGGTGTAGAAGACATGCTCTGCACTAGCCGCACATGAGCTGAGGTCAGAGCTTGTCTCCTCTGCCCTGCTGACATGACAACCCAGCTCCTAAGCTGCTGCTACCAAAATGGCCCAGATGAACTTCTGTTACACTTGGATTTGTTTTGAAAGCAGATCTTTCTTACTGAACTTGATTGTAGAGCCTAGATATGTATTTATCTGGCATGTAAGCTAATAGAAGCAAGAAGCTGGGATGAGTAATTCCTCATCCCCATGTGTATTTTAGCCCTAAAAAAAAATAAAAATGCATTGTGCAATGGCTTAACAGGATGAAAGGTGAGAAGCCATGGCTAAAAATACAGCAAAACAAGTGTAACTTTTACCCTCACTGTCCAGTCTGTGTTTGCAACAAACAGAAAGCCCTTACAGTTAGAAACTTGTTTCATCTTTTAACAGTGGGAAGCAAAGAGGAACGCTGCAAGTTTTACAGGAGTTGTAACTAGCTGAAATTGAGAGACACGGGGTCACAATCTGACCAGATCAACCTCACCATAACTGTGCCAGAGTCTCCTTTGAAGGTAGCAGAGGGTGGTTGGTCACTCCCTTGTCTTCCTCCAGCACAGCACTTATCCTCCTGCCAGCACAGAGGCAGCCTGGAGCTGCATGGGCACATGAGCATGCTGTCTGATCTGGTGTAAATGCAGCCTGTGCAGGGTTTACAAGTCCATAGGAGGCCACATTGCGGTCCGAACTCTTGCAGCAGTCCCTTGTCCAAGCCTCAGGAACAGCCTATGAGAAGGGCACACCTGCAGTCTGGTCGCCTATACACAACCTCCCCACGTGGGGTGACTGGCAGCCCAAAAAACATCTCAGATGGGAGCAGCCACTCTGTTTTCATGGTCTCTTGAACCAGCAGGACAGGGCATGAAGTGACGGTGACAACACCTTGCTAAAGAGTGTTTTACTGAGCTTTCTGGTACTCACAATGTATTTCATTGTTCTCCACATGCAGCTTTGCTGGTTAAATAGAAGGCTTCTCTGAGGCAGTTTCTAAATACCTTCTCTTTTTCTGCTCCCTGCTTCAGGAGCTCAAGAAGTGTTAGTTCACACACACCCAGATTATTACATAACAGCTATGTTGTTTCAAAAGCAATCAAAACAGTGAAATTAATTTGATGCAATTACAGATTAAAGATCAGGTGATCTTGTGACAAATAGCAGAGCATTTCAGCTTGTGTCAAATTGAAATCTTCACCATGTTATAATAACCTTCATTGCAATGTTCACTTTGCAATTTAACTTCCAGATTGGAGTGTAAAACTCCAGTAAAGGTATAAAACAACTTAATCCTGGTAACAGTGTTTTGTTCTGAGAATGCCAATGGTGGAGCACAGGCTGCCTTAGCTGCGCCAACTGTAAGAGAGGCCAGACAGACTGAGATAAGAAAAACAATAAATTCTCAGTAAAGATCTCTCTGGAGGAAAAGGATGGGCTTTCTCATCCTGAATTCTAATTCAAAGAAAAGGGGAGGTGCTATTTTGAAGGAGAGCAGTTTCCTGCCACGAGAGGCTCACCCCAGGCAGAAGGACCTCGGCATGGGTCTGGATGGACTGAGCAGCTGAAGGGCACTGGGCAAAAATCACCCCTCTGAAAAGTAACAGCATTCTAACTTGGTAGACATTCACGATTTGATTCTCCTGTCTGCAAAACTCTCCAGAAGCTCTGTTTTAAACCTGCATGCCCCACTTTCTGCCATCGTGTTGCTGAAGAATTGGACAGGTGCCCATACTTCCCTCAGCCAAGTGGACTTTTTATGCTGGAAATATCCTACCCAGGAGGCTTGGGAAAGGTGTAGTGCTGCCACTGGTGCCCAGGGGTGGCTGAAGGCAAGCCCAATGCAGGAGATCATATCTCCCTGACAAGTAAAACGCTTGAGTTTGAGAACTGCTGATGTGTACTCCAGGAGGTATGGCTCGGCCATGCTGTCTCAAAGAGCGTGCAGCAACTGCTTCTTGGAGACATGCATCGTTTTCTATCTTACTTCCACACAAAAATCAGCTGAAGGAATGGATTTGATCAAATTGTAGGGGCTGAATGTAGTTATTTTGCTAACAACAACAGCTGTAACCAGCAGCAGCTGTAGCTATAAATCAAGGCTGAGTTTTCGGTTTAATGTATCAATTCAGCTGGGGTAGAGACTTTGCTTCTGTCTCCCTCCACCCACCGTTCCTCAAGCTGAGCCCCACCATGATTCAGGCCCTGTGGATGGAGCTGTCAGTCAGCAAACCCAAGAGAGTAATTTTTCTGGGGAAACAACTGCACCTCAACAGTTAAGAACAGAGTTCATTCACAGATGTAGATTGTTTATAAAGGAGTGTTACTCCTTCCTATCTCAGCAGGTTGTATTACACAAAACAAGACAGGTGTACTAAAGTAAGGAAACGTTTTATGGCAGAAGTACCATCCTCCACACTTGCCTATATGAGCCCATACACAGTGTTACTCAGGAGATTATTCTGCATTCTCTGCCTTACCTCCAAACAGAAGTGAGCGACGTGACAGTTTGTGCCTCTGATTCACAAATTCCTATCTAACCCAATGGTTGACTGAGGGCACCTTCTGCCATCTTCCTAGTAATATAGCCTGCTGCTATTCCAGAAGAGATAGGAGACTAACACAAAGAGGTAAAGAAAGAACCTTGAGAGGCTTCCAGGTTGCTTTTATTCATAATTCTATCTCAGAGCTGCAATTGAGATATAAATAATCTCTTTGTTTCCACTCTAGTTATTTTCAACCTCACTAATGCCAGAACACAGTTTTGCATCACTCAGATACCTCAGAAAGAAAGTTATTGCACCAGAACACAAAGATGTTATTAAAAACAACTTTCACATCAGTTCAAATGATAATGCAGTCATGCAGATGATATTATATTCTTAGTAGGTTACTTTTCAAAAGCGAAGTATAAACATTTCTAGCATACATACTTACAAGAAATATGCTTGCAAAGCAAGATTGCTTCCTATGAGAAAAAAACACAATACTCTTCCCTTTAAATGGGCAAACAAAATACATTTCCTCTTCCCATACCACAGTAAAGGCTTACACATGCATGTCACGTACACAAAAATAAACATTCACATGTGTAAGATCCACCACAATCTAAAAATGAAAGTGCCATAAAAGGACCCTGTAGTAATTGGGCAGCACATCATGATGTAAATGAGTATATCTCAGGAAAGCTTCAAGCCTTGTTGTCTTGTTTTGCAATGCTAACCACATGCAGACACACACACAGACAACTACTTTCATGTTAGGTCAGTTCTCCTTCCGTAAAGGTTGGTGGTAAAGCCCTCCCTGACGTCTATCAAAGTCAAAGACTGATGAGGTGAGAGCTGATGAAAGTTTGGAACAGTTAAGGAAACTGAGGATTCAAAGAACTTAATTCCTCCCATCTTAAACAAATGCTTGTTTCTCTGGGAACTCATCAGAGCAGCTATTCTGAGAAAAAAACTCCTTTCTTCTCCTCGCCATACCCTGTCCCCAGGACAAAAGGATTCTTCTGGCATGTGACCCATATCCCAATATGGGCAACCAAAGGGGATATGTACTTTGGGGGCTCTATTTGCCTCATCCCAAAGTAAACGTGTAGAATAGGTCAGATGAGTCACTCCCCAAAAATGCATCTTTCTATTTATGATAGGAGGCTACCAGGATGAGCTCTCATGAGCACCTTGGAAGCGGATCGTGCCTTACCCTCATGAGCTGAGGGCAGGAAGAAAACACTGCTCACTTGGCTTGTAGGTAATGTCCTGTTCAGCTCTAAATTCAGAGACTAAACCCAAGGGCACAAACACAGTGTACCATCTCTCCACCAGAGAGCTGAACAGGACCATTTTTTTTACTTCGCTGTACATCCTGCCACTACCTATTCATAACCAACCTCCAGGCTGTCATGGGGAGTGGAGTTTACACCCTGGCTCCTACGTCTCTGCTGCAGAAGCACCCAAGTACAGGTTTAATACAGGGCAAAGTGAACAGTGATCTAGTCTCCTTTCAATCCCTTTGGACATGCTAGTTCACGGTTATCTGAGGACACATCTTGTTTCATACTAAGAACTTTCTTCCTCTGCTGCACTGTTGTTTCAACAACTTAGTATATTCCATTTTTAAAAGGATTTAAGCCCTTGCCCTCATTACAGTGCTTGAGAGACTGATCCAGAACTTCAGTCTTTGAACAGTTCTAATAGTTTCAAGCCTAAACTCCCTTGTGACCAATTTCCAGCCAATTGAGCTTGTGCCAGTAGTGTCATTCAACTTAAATACTTCTCCTGCTGTGATTTTTGCCCTCTCCCTGTTCCCAAAAACATATTTATAAAGAGCCATAGCAATGTCTTCAGTTCCAGAAACCAGTTTCTATTTCTGTGGTTCTTCCAAAGAAAGACATGCCATTCTCATGTGAGTAGCACCTGTACCTGTTTAATTTATTAATCCTTCTGGAGCCTGGGTAACCAAAGCTATCTGAAATATTTCGCTGAAGAATGTCTGTAGAAATGTACCAATACTGCCCTGTCTCTATTCAGAAAAAACCCTCGCCTGATGATCAAGTTTATCATTGTCTTTTTTTCCATATCAGCAGTAGTTATGGCATCCTTTCACTGATCGAGAGACCTAAGTCTCTTTCTTCCTTCAGCTTGTCCCTTTGCAATAGCAACTGCTGTGAAAGGAAAGCTGGACCTACAGCAATGCCACTGCTGAGTATTAATTGTAAATCAGGAACAAAAGAGACTTAAAGGCCCAAAAGGTTGGATGCTGGAGACAATGCCCACATTAGCTTCTGGGAGTAACGCTGTGAAGTCATGGGCTCCAAGAAGCACACCTTCATCTGCCACCACATGTGATGCCATGCTCCTTTCCCTCTCCACTTCCTAGCACTGTCTTCCCTCAAAAAAAAATACATGGACACAGCTGAATCAATCTTCTTCTTCCTGCTCCTTGGCCAGACCCCATGGAGGTGAGGGAGCCAGCAGCAAGCCCTCCAGCCATGCCATACATCCCTGCCAGGCAGACAGGCACCACGCCTGGAGGAGACATGACCTCATGCTGCCTTCTCTCACACCTTTCCCAGGAAAAAGGATGAAGTTAGCATGTGTTGCAATAAATAAAACCGTATTTAAAATAGAGTTTTGCTCCCCACACACACATCTTGTTTTCTCAGAAGCCAGTGTGATTCAGCCCTCAGAGCGTTCTTTATGTTTCACGTTGAGAGGCCTTTCTCTCCTCTGCAATGAACCAGTAAAGCACAGGGCACGGCTCCGCCTTTCCAGCATGTCTGCTCCTCTTTGTGATGCTGGAGGTGTTGCAACACTCACTGCTGGAGCAAAACACCTCCTGCCCTCAGCTCCACGCAGAAACGCTGCTGCGGTACCCAAGATGACTGTGCACTTATAAGGCCCAAAACCAGTTGCCCTCTTGGGATTTTTATTTAGCCTGAGTACAAACAGTGCTTTTGGTTATGGCCTGGATCCTCATCAGGAGAAAGGAATAAGAGAGTCTGAGAGGCTTTTCCAATTATTTTCCCCAAAACCATCTGGTTTTATTTCTCTCCATGGAAAGAGTCTGTGGGTTTTATGCTTAGAAGCACATTCTCCATTTCTCTTCAATACAACTCATGATGATGTGGATGGAAGTTGCTGGGTTTTTTTCTAAAGCAGAACAGAAGCATGGAAAACAAAAATATTTTATACCAGTTACAACTGGAGAAGTTTTGCAATATCCAGGTATTTTTTCTTGCTGCGCTCCAGTCAATATCCACTTGTGCTTTCATATTAGGAAAATAAAGTAGATGTGAAATATGCAAAGGTAAAAAGCCCAAATCAACCGCTATAGAAGCTTAATGGTGCACACAGGCAATTTCATACAAAAGTATCTCACTTATGCCATTATCCAAGGTAACAAGATAGGGGAACAGAACCACAAAGAGATTGTTCATAGAACTGGGTACCTTGCAGGAGGTTAGATTAGCCCACAACATAGGCATCAGCAGTGTGAATTAATGGGATTATTGTTTCACTGAAGAAAGACCCCCCATGTCTGATCCTCAACTAGATTAGTGCTGCTCTGTGTACATCAAAGGGAATCCTATCTGATAGGCAGTGCCAACAATCCCAGGTGCCTCAAACTTTTTCTAGTTTACAAGAAAAACAAATGCGCTTAAACTACTAACCTTGTTCCAGGCTATTCTGTTCCACTTCATATCAATTTTAATTCCATTAATTAAGGCAGGGAGAGTTGGAGGGGGTAGTGTTTGTTATACAGCCCAATAGCCTGGACAACCACCCTCCAGAGAGAAAAGGGGCAAGGAAGATTTGCAATCAGATGAGGCATTGTGAAATAACTGAACTCTCAATACATAAAATTTATGCACTTCATACCCACTGCTGGTGAAGTGCAGCTGGTGACAGTGCTCTGAATGCTGATGGTGTTTTGATAGCTGAAATATGGGGACAGGCAGGCCATCCAGCTTCATCCACAGGAGCAAAAAGCTTGTTAACATCACACTGTGTGCAGCCTCGGACATTCAACAAAGGCTTTCAGCAAGAGCTTTGAATTAAAACATTTAAGTTGTCCCTCTCAACAACGAACCCAAAAGGATGAGTGCACTTGGGCTACAGAAGAAGGTATTTTTTCTATCAGAAAGTATTATTTTACTCTATTTGATCCTTCTGTCTCCCAAGAGAGAAATGTGAATAAACCTTTGGATTTTTTTTCTGCAAACAATGAAATTAAGATGCACAGATCTATTTCCTCGCTGAAAGCATTGTGGTGAATTATATCCCTGCCTCCAGCAGCAAACTTCACATGGGGCTGCAGAGCCTGTGCTGTAGGTAACAGTAGCTTTATTGATAGCTTTACTGATAGTGTCAAACTACAGCTGGTGTAGGATCTGTTGTGGTGATAAAAGCGCTATGACAATGACATGAGCCCTAGACACCCAGGTTCAGTGACCAAGCCACATGAAACATACATTTTGATTTTTTTTTTTGTTAAATAATATCATAGACTCCCAAGCCACTTGCGTCCTTAAAAAAAAAATCCTTTCAAAATGCTAATGGAGCTCAGCTAATAGCTGTTGTATAAAGAATGGCACTAGAGACTTTTGAAATGAATTATTGAAAGGAATGAAAGGAAATATTTTGCAAATATTTTGCTGTCTGTAGTTCATTTGTGAGACAGTCTTGATTCCCAAGAATGTGTTACTCATTCAATTTCTTCCGCTACAGGGGTATCAAAACAGCTTTTAGTCCTACTGCTGTTTGCAAACAGTTTTGTTTAATTGGTTTTAATTCATTAAAATTATTTTGCCATGCCAGCGTTATTTCTGCTTTTGTAATCTCTGATTGAGGCATTCTGACAGGAAAAATATGAATAATGATCAATAAATAATAGCATACTGACTATGGAAGTGAGTGTTTGCAGCCATGCACAGATCCAGGCATTTGTCTGGGTGAAAGACAGCTTGCTGAACACAAAGGCAAGCAAAACCTGACTTGCCTGGAGCAACTACCTCTCCCAGTAAACCTGGCCTCTTCTGCACCCCTTCCCCTGCACAGCGGCCCATGGGTATACTATGGCTGAGTCCTCTCTGACTTTTCAGCACTGCCTTGCAATTGCTCCGATGACAGATGCTTTGCTATCAAAATACTTCCAAGGCTAAACATCACCACCTTTTATTTATGTGAAGCAGCATGGGCAGCATGGGCAGCAAGGAAGAGTTACAGCCTTGCCTACCTGACAGCTTCTGGGTGCTCTGTGGAATGGTGAACCTAAGTTTGGTTTCTCTTGAGCCAAGTATCTGCATCCAGTTGGTCACCAGAGGCTCCATGCCTCTCCATCCACATGGCACATAGGTGGCCGTGCTGTACAATGCTGGCACAAGGACTTTCTGCAGCACGGAAGGTTGCTATGTCTCCCCTCTCCAAAACACAGGTGGCAGCCACCTACTTGCTGAAGGTGGCTCCCTGTGCAGACAGTCATCACTGAGATATTCCTGGTTAGCAGCTTACAAATGCAGATTGTGCTGTTAGGGACAGAATTGGGTGCTCTTATAAATAGAAACAGCCAACACAGTGGGGGAAAAAAAAGCCAAAAAAGCCTCCCCACACCCCCCAAAAAAAAACCAAAATAACCAATAAAAAAATAAATAATAATAAAGAACCCACTAGAAAACATTCCTATTGCATTTAGCCCATATTTCATATAGTTTCCTAAGGAAATTAGGTTTATGCAACTCTGAGCTGTCTCTGTTCCCATCTATTTCCCTACTGCCTCATTACCAAACATAGCCAAATTTCACCAACACTGAGCATTCAAAGACAGCAGTTTCCTAGAAGTTTCTCAAGAAGTCAACTGGCAACAGAAGGGGAAGCAGCATCCCTTAAGTGCCTCTGGCATGGAACCATCCCTGAGCCAGGCAACAGGATGCTTCTCTCTAGCACAGGAACCACATCACCCACTGCCTGCTCTGTGCTGGGCCCCGGTGCAGCAAACCACAAGGTGCAGAGCTGTAGGAAACCAGGTTTCACCTGCTCTGGAAGTGGGTTGCAGAGAAGCACATCATGACCTAGTTGCAAGCACTTGGTAGGTACGTGCCTGTACAACAAAGTGGGCTGGGGACAGGAACTTCCAAGAGTACACTCCACCTGGGTTTCCACTGCGGCAAGGGCTAGGTCTGTTTGACAGGCAAGAAGCTCAGTTTCCTCCTCCAGCTGACCAAATGCTTGGGCAAGAAGGATGCCAGGGTACTTTTGAGTACAAAGCCCCCCGGCTGTTTCTACACCATATGATGCTCAAACATTTAAGTGAGAAGAAAAGGAATGGGAATGCGGGGAAGGAGTACTTCCTGAAAAGAAGTATGGCAAAAACTGGCAAGTGCCTAGCACTTATTAAACAACTGCTTCCAGTCTGCTGCTCCTCAGACTCATCAGACATAAAAAGTCAGCCCAGGGTGAGTGCTCCTGTGAACAGAGTCCTGCACAGAGGAAAATTACTTTGGAAAAGTTTTGGAGGAGGTTCGCCAACTGTCATACACAGTACAATGCTGCATTGAGCCGTCTGCAAAAACTTCCTAATTACACAGTAAGATCTCCTAGGAAGTGTTTAGAGTAGTAGATAGAGCCATTTCTCAGTAATTTTTATGGGTCTAGGTGACTTTGGCAGTGGGATACGCTTACTTTGGGATTACACTGGGTTCTAAAGAAAAGAGGAAAAAGAATTGTCCTGAAGGAACTTTTTTGTTACTAGGGGTTTGAAGGCTACAGTACAGTGATGACTGAGCTTCTGCCTCCACACCTGGGAGCAAAGGTATCTAACAGGGAGGGCCAAAGGTTTAACCAAGACAACAAAAGGATACCTGGACATGATCCTGAGCACATCAAATCTGTCAACAGGGTTTGAAGTCATATGTGCATGGTCCTTCTACCTTTTAGGGAACCAATCTACTTTCAGATTAGTTTTATTTAACTAACATTAACTCTGAACAGACCATTGCTACCACCAGAGCGCTGAGGTGTGCATAGGCACCATAGATCATGGAAGGGATATGAGTGGGTGTCGGAGCCTACCTCAAACTAATGTCATGCCTAGCAGCTGCAGCACAACAATCAGTCTTAATGCAAGAACCAGGTGATTTCTCTGCATTCCTCCACATCCATCCCTTAGAAAAGTATTGGCTGGAAACTCGAGCCAGAGGTGCTTGTATAAATCAGGCAAAAGAAATTGCACCCAGTGTTGAACCTTAAAAAAAAACCCAAACAAACCCCAAAACCTTCCTGAAAAATTAGCGTTTATGGAAGTCCACACCGTCCATATGATTTTTTTAAACCTGTGGTAACATTTGCATTGCAATAAAAGACTGAGTTCCTTGGTAACACAGCACAGCCCTTGGCAGACAAAGAGGCCTGGGTATCCACCATGTGAAGCTAAGGGAACTCCATTCCTTTGCAGCCAGTCAAATATTGAAGTGTTCAGAGGTGGGGGTGGAGGGAGAAACGAGACTCAGTAAGGGCCTCAATTTCACAGTTTTTGTCAATATGATGTGAAGCTGAATGTTCTTCTCTGTTTCAGCTGATGCATGCTTTCCACTGCTGTCTGAAAGTTTTCATTTTCCATTTTCAGAGACTATAGATTTCCATCTCTTACTCTAGCAACTGTTTTCGTGGTTTGTTATCTTTTCCAGCCCCTTCTGATTTGCTTAGAAAATAATAAACTGTTACAGGATGTGCAAAATATTCACAAGAAATAAACATCTCCGGCCTCTTATTGCACCCATAAATATCAACATCACAATGAAATCTTAAACAGAAAGCAGTCTTTTGTGTACTGGCAAGATCTGATGTCAAATCTAAACATCTCTTAAGCTTTCTGAGCACTGTTAAGAAGCACATCAGTTGGCCTCTTCTAGGAATAAAATGTCACTCGGAGGTATAGCATTGTTTTGAGATGATCAAAGCCTTCAAAGGATGAGGTCTTGCTTCTCAAAACAGAGTTATGATGAACCAAGGGTATAATTTGTATATTCTGTTTTAAGAAGAGTGCATAGGCTTTGTTTTTCAGCACTTATTCATTGTTATTTCTAAATTCTCAGAAAGAAACACTGAAGCCATATTTATCTGTTCATTACTGTCCTCCTGAAACAGCCTTAAGCAGATGACTCCTCTGGACACTCTCCCAGGCGTCACACGCTTCACTTGGTATCAGAATCCATCCTGACCTGTCACTCTGATGTCCAGCAGACTTCTCATTATACAAATTATTTGTCATTACCAAGCAGATAACAAAACTCCAGCCAAATGTTAATAAAAGGCTTCATATAAAAGCATAACACTCCAAATGGACATTATTGCACTGTTGTCCACCTTTTCACAACTGTTCATGACAACGCAAAATGATCAGATGGTGTTTTACATGGACAGAATTTTAAATAACTTTTTTAGTGTTTGTTTAAACAACTACATGGAAAAGCACCCCTGCAATTTGAATGATAAAAGAGGTCAGGAAGCATTCCTAGTTGCTTTGATTTAAGAAGTTTTAGCCCCTTAAGGCTCATCCACCCGGAGGAAAATATGAGACTCACCCAAAACTGCCAATCACCATATTTTCCAGTAGCAAAACCATAGCACATTTGAGATGAAGAGCCTGTAGGAAACTTAGTAAGTTTTCGTTAAAGGAAAAGAAAAATCAAATTGTCTGTTCTGCTGATCTATTTAAATTGAACCTGACAGATGGGCTGATCCTCAACAGAATCCTCCACCAGAAATCACCTCTGTGGCTTCCAAGGTGTTGCCAGCCCAGCCATGGCAAAAAGCAAGGACTGTGGCATGAGTAGTGATAATCAGATATGTCTAAAATTCTCCTAGTTTCTTCTACTTGACATGTTTTTGTTGCAACTGTATAGAAGGGCTTCGATGCTTCACCAGGCTTCTGGGAGGCAACACAACTTTGACGAACAGGCTGATATTCATAAAAAGAGAAACAGTCAAGGTGAATGGCCCTCTTCTCTAGAGGAAGCTTTGAACAATAAAACCCTCCATGATCATTCAATACATTCTCTTTATGTTTTCTCACAGACATATAATTCTTGATGCAAAATGTTTTCAGGATAAGAGTTGAACACAGAAATAGAAGTGAAAGACTGGCAAATATCCTTAAGGAAACTTGCTCTTTCTCATATATTTGCCAGAAAGTAAAACAATCATGACTCTCCCTGTCCTCTCCACCCATGAAGAATCTAAATCTTTTAGAAAGAAAGGCAGGTCATGATCACTGCTCAGGTCTGTTCAAGGTAAAGCTAAGAAACTGCTGGAGAGACACTGGTCAGCAGTTTTGTTCACACCGTGGAAGGCTATTAGGTCTATCTATTAAATCCTTGTTTGTCTATTAAACTTTTTAATGCCTGCCTACTAAGAAAAGAAACTCAACGTGTTGATTTGCTAGGGAACTATGTAAACTTTGATGTTAAAGTGACGACAGCCCTGAGAAAGGGCTAGTGGATTACCTAACTGCTTGGCCAAGGGAAAACATCCTCAGAGTGATGTGGAGAGATTGGAAAAAAATAATAATAAAAAATATCTTCTAAGAAACTTAACTAGGAATATCTGGGTTCAATTTCCAGTTTGGTTTCCCCTGTCACCCTGGGAAAGTCATTTAGTCTTTGTGTCCATTACCAGCTATAGAAACTCTGAAGCAGCAGCCCCAGCACTAACCTAATGTGGAGAAATTATCGCTGTGGAAGTCGAATAACAGAGAAACGAGACCTCTAGTGCGGAAGAAGTTGGTGGGGGAGGATTGAAAGTGAATATAAAAACAATCTAGTTACCAAGCGTTAGCAAGCCCATAGTAAAATCCTAGAGGAGATAAGGTGGCTGTGTTTTTTACCACAAAATAACTAACAAGAACGTCTTTCTCCACTCCACCCATGACTAACTTAACCACCTTCTTCGCTTCACTGTACATATGGTATTTGCAGTGAGTAAACCATATGTTAACTGCAGATAGCACATCCCTAATAGGCTGCTGCGATGTTCATGCTCTTTAAATCAATTATACTAATCATTTAATTAACATAAAAAGTCTTAACTGATGGTTTTGAAAGCTTCATTTCAAAAGGGTTCATTTTCCTAGGTGTGGGTTGGCTTGCTTCTCCCATAGACACAGACGTACAAATTCAGAGCCAGCCTGTGGCATGGCAGACCTTCACCTTCACACACATGCTTTCTTAAAAAAGTAAAACTCAGGGGCTGAGCACAGTTGTTCACAGCCATGGCTCCACAGAGATTTTTCCACACTCTTTAGTCACTAACGTCTTAAAGGGAACACGGTGCCGAAAGGTCATATACCACCATCTGCCTGTATATGGAAGCGTCACAGGCTGTGGGGTTTCCCTGTTGGGGCTTGAGATCAGTGGTGCAAATAAAGGTTTGGGGATTTTTTTAATTAGAATTAAAAAAAAAAAAAGTAAGAGCCCTCCACTACCAGTTATTTCATTTAGTGGGGCCTACCGTATCCTCTTGTGCTTGAAACCTGAGGGACAGAAGCAGAAATAAGGTCCCTGGGCAGGACCAAACCCAGAAGTGAGGACAGCCACCCAAACGTGGCTTGCACTCCTCAAAACTCTCTGCCCCTTCCTCTCCTGCATGGAACATTTGGCTGTGTCCCTTCTGGCAGGGAGAACAGTCCAGACCACTGAGGCAATAAGAAAAAAAAACATTCATCACAACTTTTTTTGAAGCATTAAGAAACCTTTTGAAAACCCACTGCCTTTCGGCAAGGGTGGGAAAGAAGCACTGCACGCTGCAGCACCCAGGGTGGATTTTCCTGTCCTACAGTAGGTCTGATGAAAGGACAGAGTAGAAGTTTGGAGTGCCAAGAGCTTCCAGCTCCCATCATCTACGGTGACTTCCTTGGAGAGCCAGTCCCCAGGTCTCAATGGATGTACCAGACTGACAAGCTGAATTAAAAGGATGTTGAGAAAAGTTGCTGTTATTCACAGTTGCAGAGAAAAGCTCAGAAACAAGAACACCATAAGATCATTCATCATTTCTAAAATCTTTCGTGGTAGTAGGACCTTTGAGTCACGAGATCAATGACATGGGATATGTAAATCGCATCACAGATCCTGATCCTGCTTCTGGTGTCCAACAGCACAAGGCACCAGAGCCCTGCAAGCTGCATTTCCCTCCACAAGCTACAACTCAGCAGCTCCCCAACACTGTGCTCGGCCACTCATGCTGGGAAGCAAAAACAGCTTGTCCCCTTGGAAAGGCCTGGACAGATGTGGAAGCACTGTGTGCAGCCTGTCATCATAGCTGAGGAGGAAGTTGTGCTGAGAGCCCTACTCTTTGCATAGAGTAGCTCAGGTTGGGTCTAGGTCATGAGAGCCAGGTCCCCAATTACTTGCTAAAGCTTACCTGGGGGATGTGCTGCTCCCTCTCCCATCAGCTACTCTGCCTGCACCTGACTCATGCAGTACCTTGTTCTCCTCTCTCCTCCTGTTCCCATCCCCAACCCCAAGGGACAATCCCCACAGTCTCCTGGTCCTTGGCAACTTGGGTGGTGAGAGCAGAGGAGAGGGATGACATGAACCTATGAGTGCCTTCGTGCATCCACTTGCTGTCAGCAACATGTGTCCCAGGGCTGTCAGGGTTGGAGGTGGTGACCTGGCCATGCGCAAGATTCAGTAGAAGGTCTGTGGGCTCTGCCAGGCCCGCTGTGCCTCCTTGGCACAGTCACCACATGCTGGTAAAAAAATAGAAGTGACACTAGAGGTGTTCAGCCAGGGCAGTACTGGGACTTCCCCAGAGCTACCAGGGCTGAGCTGACCTGTTGCTCCTCTCAGCTGTGCGCAAGTGGAGGATATGTCACAGTTTTCCTGGAAGTGACATAGCAAGTTACCCATCCTGAAGAGTAGCCCTGCATGACCCCTGCATCAGCACACCCTGGCGAGGAAAACATTGATTTTCTAACTGCCCAGGTCATGCCGAGAAGGTACTGTATTTACCGTTCCCAGTTGGAAGAGTATTAGCCATCTGTACTTTACCAGGATCCCTATTTAATGCCCAGTATACATAAACTGGAAACTCTGCCTCACTGCAGCTCCTAGCTGTGGAACAGTAGCTGACACTTCTCCAATTGAGAGAAAAACAGAGTAGTTTATTAAGCATGGTTGTGGGAACGTAGTTTCAGTCTTCAGTGGGTTCATGTGAATACTTTTCCATTTCAGTTCATGTAAGTTCACGCCCTTTGGGTTTCACATAAAGCCGTAGGGATTGAGCTACTCAAAATCTCAAAATCAAAATGTCAAGTTGAAACGAAACCATAAAAGGTATTTGGATTTGCATGAAAACGGGCCCAGATTTGCTTCAGGAGTTCCTGAAGCCCGGTAAAGCTTTTGAAGAGCCTAATCGGGAGTTTTGTGGTTTCAGTGCAGACTGAAACCAGCACGAGAGAGCAGATGCACTCCTTTCAGGAAGCCAAGGCAGAGGAGAATGATTAAGAAGCTATGAGAACATAAACCACAGAGGGAAAAAATTTTTTTAAAATCTCCAAGACCAGATTTTTGAGTGCTGAACTCTGTGACGTGGGTCACTCTAGGCACTACGAGGGAGCAAATTTTTCTGAGGATCAGGCTCTGAATGAGGATATGTACATCTGATGGAAAGCCCAGCCATAACATTGCCATATACTTCTCTGCCTGTACTTTGGACATCCTTACTGTTGTATCACGTAATATACACTGAGAACCACAAATCCTCCAAAACTCTCATTTTTGTGGGGGTCTTGTCACCTTAGAAGTAAACCCTTTCCCACAGTACTCCAGCCACACACAGGAAAACAAAATAAAAGGATAATCTACCTGCTGTCTGGTTAGCATTTATAAACCTGTCCCAACATCAAATATTTTAAATTCTGGCTTTGATCTATTTTTTAAAAGAGTTATTTTAATTTCTTGTGCTCTACATTTATTCTTATTGCATTTTTTTCATGACAAAAATAAACACTTCAGAGTGACAAGTCAATTTAATAGCTAGCCTGAAAGGATGCAGACAGCAGAATAAATTTAACGGAGAAATTAATTTTTCTTTCTATTAACATACTATACATCTCATTTGATTGCACTCTATGTTAGCATCATTTACATTGACAGGATGAAGAGGAGGTGACTTCCTAAGTAGGCACTCATTGATTATTTGAGATTTAACCTCCTGGTTGAGCAACTGAGTATCTTGAAAACAGTAACATCACCTCATGACTGACATAATGTGGGTACAAAGTGTTATGAATAACGTAAGCAAAAAAAAATGTGAAACTTGCATGTGTCTGGATTTGAGAGCATTTTGCCCCCTAATTATGCAAAAATTGATCTCCTAATCTGCAACTTAAACGTTCAGTCCCTTCTTTATGTATTTTCAGAAAAAAATACTGAGAGAGAAAAATATAAATTTGCCTGAAACACTGAGGGTTTTTTCTTGTATTTAGTTTCATCTGCTCAACAGTTCATCCTGCCAAAGAAAATCAAATGGTTTCCCATAGTTTCATCATTTACTTGAATTCACATGAACTTAGAGTGCTACTTGGAAGCTGAGTTATCCTCCCAGGAGTATGCACTGGGCAGCTGTGCGGCTCCCCACTGACATTCTCATGCAGCATCGATGCAGATCAACCAGCGGCATTTCCAGCATCCGCATGGTTATATCCATGGTTTGCAGAACAAGATAAATCAGTATTTTAGCATCTGAATTTCAACTTGTACCATCACTTTGTACTCTCACATGCTTATTTTCATGCCGTATGTTAAGCTCATTTAACCTATTAAGCCATTTACTCTCCTCTCCTTTTCAGCATCACCTTTTGGAATTTAAACCACTTCCCATTGGTTTGATCTGTCCTTGTAGCACAGACTCTGATCCTAGCCACATCTTCTGTTTGAGAGTCCCTGACAACTGCTATCATATACTGCAGCCATGCCTTGGCCACAATCCTTCATCAGAGAGGATGATTAGGTCCTTGCACCCTAGAAAGCTTTCTGTATCCTGTTAGTTAAGATCAGGCCCTGGCATTCAAAGGATGCTTAGTCACACCATTTCCGTGAAATCAGTGGGGGTTAAGTGCTTAAGCAGGCTTACAGTCGGACCCAAACAGCCTCTGTGCCTCAACTATTAAACCTGAAGACAAATACTCTGTCCCATACTCCTGCATTACAAAGATAACTACCAGGTTTGTCTGGAAAATTGTGGTGGGGCTGCTTTGCCACCTGATAGCTCAGTCTTAATTTTACCAATACCTTGGATTGGGGTAAGAATGGCAAGAGTTCCCATACCCCAGTCACAGCCAGTCAAACTGCTGAGGGATCCTTCGTCTTCATAACTGATCATGTTTCAATACATTTTCATTTAATTTCATAGAAATAGGCTATAATAAAATATAAAATCTTAAAATGCAAACCAAAACCCAAACCACAGTAATCTACTCCATCTAAACAAAACTCAAGAGTTTAATTTTCTTTTCTGTCAGGAAAGGTTGCAGAATGTAGTTTGAAGTCTATTTTTCAGACAACCTGGATCTTTGGGGAACAGTTTCAGAAAGAAAACTCAAACAATCCAAATTCTCAAACCTTCTGTAAGCAGGATTTGAGTGTCCAGCCTGGCCCCAGGCAAGGACTGCAGAGTGTGCAGGAGACAGGGATACAGGCAGCTCTCCATCCCTTGTTGCCGGCATCCCAAACAGCTCAGTGCCTTGTAGAGTTACTGACCCTTTTATGGTCACCTTTTGTTGTTGGTTTGTTTGGGTTTTTTTTTTCCCCTCAAAAGAAACATCAGCTTCAAAGGACCAGCTGCCAAGGCAGCCAGACAAACAGGAATTTCATTTAAACACCTTCCATGGGGACTTCAGCCTTCTCCTCAGAGAAGAGAAATAACAAGCTGCCCAAAAAGCCAAGCACCCCTCCCTGTGTTCAGGGCAGCTTGCAAGGTGGCACAGGCATTGCTGAAGGCATTTCTCATCCCGCAGATGTGTATGGTCTGTATTAGGGTTACTGTTACATCAAGGGGTGGAGGGGAGGTGTGAGAAGGGTCTTGTAGCTGCAATCATAACTGAGTTACAGCCTCAGAAACTGGAGGACCATTAAATCCTTTACCACAAGGTGGTGAACAGATGGTTCTGGCAACATCTCTGGTGGTTTCACAGAGTTTCTAGGAGCCATCATTATTAAAGTCAACATCCAGATATCAGCTTCACTGTAGACCAGCTTACCAGTGTTAAGTGAAAGAAGNTTTTTCTTTTTTTGCCAGAGACCTCAAACTGTGCCACTTACGTTTTGATAGGGAAAAAAAAAAAAAAAAAAAAAAAAGAAAAGAAAAAAAAGAAGAAAAAGCAGAAAAGGAATCCTTGCATTATCCATCCAACACCACCGCCTAAAAGTCACTGCAAAAAAACCCAAGAAAATGGGAAATAAAAAATGATACAGAGAAAGGGAAGACGGTACACAAAAGGAATGATCCAAAAGGTAGCTGATCCCCACCACATGGCTGCATGCATGAAACAGTCTCATTTGCTCGCTTTCTGGTTGTAGGCACAGGGAACACTGCAGACAGCCCACTGAACTTACAGTAGCTGCTCTGAAATCTTCCTCTGCCACTGTGCTTTGTCCAGAGCCTAAGGCAAAAGTAAGCAAACAAAAAGCAAAACGGAAAAGCAGTAAAAATGCTACACCTCAATGCTATGCAAGAAGAGAAACACAGCTGGAATCATTCTGCTAATCTTTGGAGTTTGTCCTATGACAGCTTCTTCTCTGTGGGTTTTTTGGATGTTGATGGAGTGAGGAAAGTCTACAGTTGCATTTCTCTTTTTAAAAATAAACACACAGTGCTAAGCAGAAATAGACTGGTACATGAGGGAGATGATTCTGCCTGATCTCACCCAGTTGCATAGTCAGGAATTTCCCCAGAGGCACTGCATTGGTCCCCAGGAGAGCCACATGTTGCACAGCCCCAGAGCAGATGCATGAGGGCACTCAAGTCCATGCTGCTTTGTTTCTGCTCTGTGGCTCTGACCAGGCACCAGTTTGGGAAAAGCACAAGAACAGCGCAAACATATGGTGATGTCTCCCCTGATTCCATTCCCAACCTCCAGCAATTTATGGCCCGGGGACTTTCGGAGCCAGAAGTATTTTATGTGCATTTAAAACCTCCAATGGAATTTTTGCTCCAAAGCTGAAGAGTATTGTGCAAAGGCCCACCTTTTCCTATTAATTTTAAATGAGCCATTCACAATACCCAGCACTTCTCAGGATTTGCAGTGTGCAGGAACGGCCTCATCTCCCCTTGGAAGAGCGTTAGCTCTTAGCAAAATCCAGAAAGAGCCAAGGGCTGACACTTTGCATCTCCGGGAACGAGGCCAGCTGGAGGCCATCAAAGATGATGTGCTGGAAGTGTGTGATCCCACCCAGAGCTGGGGCATCATACCAAAGGATACAGCACAGGGCCAGGGAGGCTAGGCTCAAGCCTGAGCAGAAGACATGAGCCATGGTACCCAAGGAAATGCAGCTCCTGCAAGAGTATCAACATTTCTTGGGAGCTCAACAGACAGCTCCTGCAGACACCTAAACATGGGACCGGTTTTTCCCACAGCTCAGCGCATCAGGCACCACGCTCTTTGGAAAACCTGACTCACAACGTTACAAGCAACGTCAGCAGCTTGAACCCTGTTATTTATCTGAAGGACAATAGTGTCTAGAGGCCCGAGGCGTGGCATAGCATTGCTCCGTCCAGGGACTATGCAATCCTGCTGGCTGTGAGCAGTAGCTCCAGGAGAGCTGACCTGGCATTGGCAACCACAGTCAGCTTCTTGGAATGCTCTTCAGCAGACACAGCTTCCTGCCATCCACAAGCCATCCGATTTCTCTTTTCTGATCAGCCACACCACTGCAGAGAATATTTAGATTTGAAACCACAGTGCCAGCCTCCAGCAGCTCTGCTGGTGTTGGGGAGGCATCCTGAGCACATATCACTTGGCTTAATTTCATCCTGTGCAGACTTAGCCCCACTGAGTTTGCATTACAGGCAAGATAGACACAGGTAACCAGCATCTTTTTCTGAGGGCCATGTATGCACTCCTAGTCCTCCATCAGCCTTCAGGGAAGAAGCTGCCACTCCCTCCCTGAACTCATGTTTTGCTTCAGCCCATCAGGAGTTTTTCCTGACGTGCACTGTGGGGAGGCAGCATGGGGTTTCATCCCTCTTATTCTCCAAGACCTTCTGAAAAGATCCAGCTGTGACTTCTCCATATGCAGACATTCAGGGGATTTAGTAAAACAATGCTCATGACAAAGGTGAAACAGTCAGAATTCAGCTAGCATCAGTTTCACCATAAAAGGGACATGGAACAAAACTGGGAGGCTGCTCAACTTTCTGGTCAACACAGAGAGGGAAGAGGAAGCTGACAGACAGCCTCACCCATCTGGGGACAGACATTGCTTAGTGACCTGCATCAGCAACCCCACACTTTCAGAAGTCCCATGCAGAAGTAAATGCTTCTGCCAACTGCAAAGGAACACTTTTTGAAATGAAAAGAAAGTGAGCTTCCTTGAGCAGAGGAGAGAGAAGAAAAAGGCAGGTCTGGCAGATGAGGAACTAGTGTAGCACACTGAAATCTAGATTTACTTCTTTTTTTGCCTGACCTTCCCGGTAACCTTAGGAAACCTGCCATAGTCTTGTCTACGGAAGTTTTGAGTGTTTTCCATTTGCACTGGAAGGGCCAGTGCTCAGCACCCTGGCAGATGAGGAGCCCTGGCTGGAGCACAGACATCTTTTGTTTGCAACACTTTATGAAACACGAAACATCCCAGCCTCCCAGAGTATATTGCTGTTGAGAGGACCGTAGTCAGCTTTGAAAAGACCTAGGAACCTTCTTCCAGAAATCAAACAATCAAGCCATCCTCCCAATCCTGAAGTAACAGACAAGAGAGGAGACTGGTTCTACTGCTACAAGACTGCTTCCCAACCCATCTGGTCCACAGCAAAGTAGACCAGAAGAGGAAAAGACCTTGCTGAACTGTGACAAATGACACCTCATGCTTCCTGTGATTTGGACCTGGTCTTGCAGCCCTTCCACCAAAATCACAGGACATCTCCTTACCCTGCGTGAGTCAGTAGGAATACATGGGTTTCTGTGAAAAGGAGAAATGGTTCCTACAGATACACAATAAGACGTACCTGTAAACTTTTGGTAGCTGTACCCACAGTAGCCTGTTAGCTAGAAACATGTGCTTCAACAAGATATCTAAAGAAACTGGCCTGCAATTTAACTTTTGGCAGAGAATGAGCAATACGATAGGTCCTTGTTTCAAACCTATGCCTCTAAGACAGGCCTTAGAGATTGATTACCAAATGTGAAACTATTAGCTCAAGCTAAACAATAGAATCAGGAAAGAAATTTGAAGAATTATTTGTTATATAAATAATCAAGTTTCAGAATACACAGTAGAAAACAGACACATCTCTGAGGGCTACAGCACACGAGTAGAAATATCGAGTCAGTACCAGCAGTACACGGCGTGCCACCATCAGTCCGCTCGCGTTTGCCTTGTGCGGGTCTCATTCTCATATGAGAATAAGTCTTAACTATCAGATGGAGATTTTTGGCTTGTGTGTTTGGGAGCATTGGGGTTGCCCACTCAACTTCATGTCACTGCAGTACACGGACGTTTGGATTCTGCTTTTGCATCGCAAACAGGAACAGCTCTGAGATGATTCATGCTAAAAGTGACAGGGGATTTTCAGTATTATCACAACACAGGACGTCATCTTCCTGTGCTGGCGAGGGTGTTTGAGAATGACCGACTTGACTTTGTCACGTGCATGTAGTGTGTGATCTGTTGCTCTTCCACACTCACACCCCCTGTGGTTTCTGGGCACACAGTAGTAGTTTGGCAGCTACAGATTGTAAACCAAAATGAAGGCTGGGAAACTGAAAATGTGGAAGAAGACCCAATATTTCACAAGGCAAAAAAGAGAAATGTTTGGACTTATCTGCATTCAGTTGAGGTCAACTAACATTTGTGGCTGAATCAGTACAAAAGAAGCAAATGAATAGGAAAATAATCATTTCCTTTCCTTCAGAAATAGCAACAGTGTCAGGCACGGGAAGTACACATTTAGTTTAGATTTTCAAATAAATGTCAGATGAAATTACATCAAAGAAGAGATGGAAAAAGCCTGGGAAAGTCCTTTTTTTAGTTTTTTCCTTTGCAAAAAGGCAAAGTTTTGCCTTATTTCTACATTTGCAGTTTCACTGAAACCATTTCATTGAAACTCAGAGTACATCACTACAAACTACTCAGCAACTGGGCTGGAAAATATTTGCATGTGTTAAACCACAGGTTACTTCAAATTAAAGTCTGTTATCTCCTTAGAAAGACTTGACCAAGAGGAAAAAAGTGACAGGACCCAGTGCACAGGAATTATTTTTTCCAGTAGGAGCATAAAAATAATTTTTTTAATAGCTGCTATTCCTTATGTAATCCATCCCCTGTTTTCCTACTCAGAGATCACTTTCTATACCACTGGACCTGGTAGCACCCTTCAAAGGTCCCTCACTGCTTTAAAGTGTTCCTTTATTTAAAAGGCTTGGTGCAAACATAGACAATGTTATTTGTTTCTACATGGATGTTTCTGCATTTGTTTCTACATTCTTCAGTTTCCAGTTCAGCCTTCGGTGGCTTCCATTTGTTTTCACTCCAATTTAATGTATTTCAACCCTACTCTTAAAGGCAGCTTGTAAGAACCCAGTGACCGCTTTCTACTCTACTGATGGGTTGAGGGAAGGAGCAGAGCCCTCTGGCTGGGAATGATCTGGACTTAGGGATGGCAGGCAATCAATCAGAGGTGAACTCATTCCCAGCATTTCCCATTGAGCAGCAGCTGCTGGAAAGTTTCCTTTCCACAGGCTTGCTTCTCAAGGATGTCAATCCCCCTAAGGTCTTGAGGCTAACACTGAGACACTTCATTCTGGCACCGAGAGGCGCTATATGAACACCTACTGGATAGCTATGGTTATAATATACACTACCAGAAATGAAAGGTAATCTGAATTCCTCTACTCTGCTCAATCTCAGTCCAATAGCCAACATGCACCAAGTGCCTCCCACTGACAACTGATGAAGAGGGTGGTACAGAAATGGTAGCGTTGATGATAAAGTTCTGCAAGCCAGGTCTTGCATGCAGACGTCTGGCACTGCACAGAAGGCATCTTGAAGTAAATATCCAGCAGCATGTTGCTCCCTGTACGCCCTTCTCCCCAGTGCACCAGGTTAGGGACCAACCTGTGAAAAATAGCCTTAAAGGACTCATCCCCTAAACTAGCCTCTACCCTGAAAACTGAACCCAAACTCTGTCCAGGTTCACTTTTTGAAGAGCAGAGATGCAGATGGGTCAGGGCCCATAGCCTGCAGTTCCACAGGCTTGTTCCTGGAGATTCCTTCTCCATGCCAGGCTGGGGTGGTGCCTGAGCTGACGGCAGTCTGCCCACATGTCACAGTATTTTTCTATCAAAGGATCCCTCTTTGCTGCATTTGTTCCCGAGCCAGCTTCTTTGCATCCATCAGGTGGCAGAGGTATTACTACCTTTAAAACAGTGAGCACATTTGTGCAAGATGATAGCCATGACAGTTCAACCTGGCTCACCCAGTGCAACATCTGAGCAAAACAAAGCAACCTTCCAGCAGCAACCCCAAGAATCACAGTAATTCACCTCTAGGGAAAGCCTGATTAATATAGCAGCTCTTTTTAAAATCACAGTGCAGACTCTTTGCTTTTAGGAGGCAGCCAAAATGTGCATGTGTCTCAACCTATTTCAAAGGAGCTTTTGCTGAGCAATTCTTGCTCAAATTAGTTTGCAGCAAGATGGCATGACAGGGCCTCCCACATCATGTAATCATGTGAAGTGATCCCCTTTGTCAAAGAGCACTTTCTGATTTTAGACAAAGAGAGAAACTGAGATCACTCTCATTTTTCTAAGATACATTTATTGTGTTTTCATCTGTGTAGGAAGCTAACTTCAGAAAGGCAGATTGGGTGATTCAACTGAGCCAAGCATCGTGGTAGTCATTGTTTTCCCCTTCACTCCTATCACTTCCTCTTCTGGTGACATTTATTCATTTTAAAAGTGTAGCAGGATTCCTCTTTTGAAATGTAAAAACCACACAGATTTGTGTTCTTCTTTCCCTTCCTTGAAACAAAAGTAGCTTCACCTGGGTACTGGAGTTGGAGAAATCAACTGGAGCTGTGGGAACAGAAGCGTCTTCAAGTGACCTGAAAACTCTGAAATGAGAGGTGCAGCCTGCCTGCATGCACAGTGCTTCTCTGGCTCATCGGAAAGAAACACAAGAATGAGATGAAAAGGCAGTGGAAAGGGCAATACTAAACAAGTATCCTTGAACAAGTCTGCCTCACGGTTTAACGCACAGCATCCGAAGCAGAGTAGTTGATGTATGGGTAAGAGGCTGCAGGGTCTGAACCCTGTCCTTCTCATTCAGGTGCTCCACTGAGCCCTTTAATACTTGGCAATACTCATGCTGGTACCTCATGCTCAGCCAATTCCTCCTCCTCCCTGTGTCTGTTTGTGCGTTACGCCAGTCTCCTGCCCTCGAGCAGAGGCTCACCAGCAGCCAAGCACTGCAAATGGGACTGACTCAACAGATTTGCAGGAATTGCTCTGCACATCCACATGAGAAGACAGTGAAGTTCGTCTCGTTGCCAGATCCCATCTCTCACTGTCCTCAGCTCGGCACCTCACTCATCTCCACAGTGTGAATAAGGAAGTGCCTCTCGTGAGTCAGAAGCCATCACCTCCAGACCTGGTGCAGCAACATAAGCTGTAAGGGAGGACTTGTCACCTCTGATCAAGGCTGTAAGCTCCTGCTTCCCGTCCGCGATGCACCTTGCCAATGCTCATTCTGAAAGGGGTGGAAAAGCCAACACTTCCCATGTTAGAAAGGTGGAAGGAAGAAGCCTCAGGGCAAGCTGGTGAGTTAAAGCAGGACTCAGAGGGAGTCCCCAGCACTCCAGGTCCAGGGGCAGCTCCTGTGCCAGACAAAGAGCTGGCCTGTGAGGAGGGACAGCATTCCCTGTTCCCATGCTGTACAGTGAGCCAGGGCTCCTGGAGAAACACTGGGCCCATGTGGGACTCAGCTGCTACTGAAGCAAATCAGAAAGCTAAGCAAATAAGAGCTTCCTGTGATGCTTTTGTTCCTGGGTTTGGTGTGGGTTTTCGCTTCATATTGCAGATGTCTGGCTTCTCTCCTTTGCATACCTCTCTGTTGTCACTGTCCTTGTCCTGGCAGGAGCTTTCTGTTGCTCCACGTTTCTCTTCTTTCTCCAGTTACACAATCAGTGAAGCTCTTCTTAATGTGTGAAAGCAGCTATTGTCTGTCAAACTACCCGGATGTATTAGACGCAATGTTTAAATATTTTGCAAAACCTGATCCTGTTTCTGTGTAAATCTAGTTTAGATGAGAGGAGTTTTCACCACCTCTGGAGGTCAGCAGAACATATATACATATGATTCCTCAAGCGAGGGCAAAGTCTTCTGGCCTTGCTTCCACCAGCAGTTCCTGCAAATCACATTAGGCATGTCCAAAGAGAGATGTAGTGTGCTTCAACAACTCCCCCCACACCATCCTTATCAGAAATGGTGGAGGGATGAGCTTGGTTTCCCACTGGGCTTCCTTTTCTTTCTGTCCTCTGGTGCTGCTGCCAAATCTTGCTCCTCCCTCTCTGCCACACTGAGCGTTTCAGGACAGCCCCGTGTCTTTTACGTACGTTAGAGCCACTAAAGGGTCTGGCAAAGAGAATCACGCCCTGATCACTGTTCCAAGGCAAATCTGCATCTAGAGCAGCATGTTGAATTGCAGCCTCTCCGTCTGCCACATTTGTAGTCGTGTTTAGAGATGTGTGTGTTTTGGGAGGAAAGTTCATCATCAAGCCGGAAATTCATTAAGGCAAAGTCGAGTTATTTAGGATGATAGCAGTCTGCTTTGGCCAGCTCATCCTCTCCCTCAGATGCAGTCAGGCCTGAAGAGTTTTGTTTTGAATTCAATTAGCAAGCAGGATATTTTTCTGCCGTGATAATGATTACCTTTCATCAAAGCGTGTTTCAAAAGTTTGCCTATCAGGCAGCTGCTGAAAGGGATACCCTTTAATACATGACTTAAGTAGAAGACAGACTTCAACCTCGACATCTTCTGCTAGCCGGAAAGGACTCCAGAAGCCTCACGCTTGAAGACTAATTGCACGCATGCAAGGAGACCACTTGTTCCTAATTAATTACCTGTAGAGGGAAATTCCAGCATTTTCCCCTCTTTTCCTCCAGCTAGAATGTAACTGAAAGCCTCACTGTGAACATAAGTTAGGAGGAAAACCACTATCTTCAGCTATGGTAGCTCTCGAGTGCTTTGAAGTTAGAAAGGCTCAAAGATGAATCCCAGAAATAACACATCTGATAATGAGAAACTACAGATTGCCTGCTCACCAGCAGCAGAATCACTGCTTTTATCACATATGAGATAAGCAGCTCTCTGAGCTGTGAAATGTCTTGCTTGACACTGAAACAAGGAGTCACCCTAATATGTGAAAGATCACAGGCAAGAGTTGAAATGGCTTTGGCTGGAGATCCCCATAGTCTTTTCACCCAGCCCATGGAGGTCCAAACACAAATGACAGTGATGCTTCCCCATTAGATGCAATGTCATTCTGCAGCTTAAAATACCAAAGAGCTCAGGGTCTAGTTCAACCACAAGAGGCAGTTGAAGATTTGCTGCCCTTTCCCTCCTCTACTATTTAGAAATACCATTGGGAACCTTCCCATGGCTGGGGATAAAAGCAGCCTGTCATTTCCAGCCCAAAATTACTTGGAGTTCATTTCACTTGCTACACACTGCAGCCTGCTCTAACTCTGAAATCGTTGATGGACAAGACTTCTACATCTTCCTGCTCAACAGCTTAGCATCCCAACATGCCCACAACCTGCTTTCCTCCTTGACATAGCATGGCCACAATCCGCTCATTCGAAGAATTTAAATAGGCAAGCGGGGCTCTTTTCATCTCCAGTGGGTTACAGATAACAAGCAGTTTTGCTGGCAGATCGAGTCAGGGCTTCGTGTTGTCTTCCTGCCCGGTAGCTTGCCCTGTGCACTCGTGCTAAGGGCAAACCCTCAAACCACCAGAGCCAGCTGCTCGCTCTAGGCAGGAGGATTGTGCCTGGGAAACGCTCACAGGGATCCCTCCACGGTACACCAGGGAGGGCTGTCACTCTTGCAGCTGCCTCCCTCTGGCACAGAAACAGTCACCAGCAGGCAGGCAGTGGTAATATCTTCCTCTAGAATAGCTGGTTTAGAGAGAACTTGTCTTAAATTGTAGCTGAGCAAGCAATATTGCTTAGCCAGGTATTTAAAGGGGAAAAAAAGCAAGCCTTCTCTGAAAAAGCAACCAAGTGGTAGTCCAGTTGATGCTTATACAATTACAGTTTAATTTTGAGGTTATTAATTTTGAGGCTACAGACTCTCACATGCAAGATTCAGATGGAAAGTTCACTTCTAACATGATAATAGCTTTGAGCTACGCTGTGGATATTTTATCTAAGCTCAGCAAGGCATTGATAGATGTCTAAGAGGGACTTTTGGCAAGCAGAATTTCTCTTTTTCCCCTGATGCAACAGAAATTGTTATTTTAAATACTGTCTAACATTGACCAAACTGATCGTGCATCTCAAACTACAACCTTGAGTCACATAGGGTAGATGAACCCCTGGTTCAGGCTCCAACAAAGATTTGCAGAACCAGGTTCAGTGTGTTGCTGTTGCCTAGGAACAGGCCACGTCACAACACTGATTGTGTAAAAAGGCCTTTGGGCAAAAATTAAGGGACATAAATCAGCCATACACTAACATGAATGTAGGTTTAAAAAGTGCATGAGGAGAAGGGATCAGGAGGATAATCACACTCTTCTAGGTTAATTTTAGACATCTAACTCGCGTGCTTACAGGTAGTCAGCAGAGTATCCAGAAGGCAAGTCAGATCCCCAGATCCCAAGTTTGGGCTGTGCCTCCCCAGGCGGGGTGCCTGCGTATGCCACACCAGCCACCTCAGGAGCCCATGGTTCTGCAGAGTGATAAGCTCCCACCGCCTAAAAGTGCATCAAATCAAATCAAGGCTGCAGGAAACAACAGGAAAATACATAGCACCCAGGCCCAAAGAGCTTACCGTATAAGTACACCAGTGGTTGCAGAAAAAAAATGCACGTCACTTAGGGCACCTTACAGCGGAGGATCTGAAAGCAGAACCTGGAGCTGCTGAAACTCTGGTCTCTGCTCAGACACTCTCCCTGGGGTGCCCCTGGGAGATGTCCTTTTCTGCACCTCCCCCCATCCTTACTTTGCTGAATGGGGACCTCTCCAAAGACCAGCCTACATATTCAGTTGCTCTTCCAAGTGCTGAGACCCTGTCTCTTCAGCAGGAAGCAACACTACACAACACAAAAGTGGCTCCTGGCCAGTCTTACCTTCCTTGTCAAAGTACAAACACCTCTGCATGTCACAAGCTGAAACAAGCACTTAAATACAGGCAGCTTCAGAGGCCCACCAGCTACCTGTCACAACATCTCTTCCAGAGGGGTGAGGGTCTAGAGATGGAGTTCTACCTGAGCCAACATATACTTCCTTCCAGCCTTACAGGAGCAACTTTTTGAGAGGAGGTGAGACTGAGCTATACCTTCAACCAGCCACCAGTCTCAGCTTCTCTCCTGAATGCACATGTACCTATCACAATTTAAGAAAAAGATACCAGACTTTGGACTGCAGCCAGAAAAACATGCTGAAGAGCCTTCTTTTCAGGAATAAACATTATTCTCTCTAAGCCGTGAGCTGGATTTAAGCCACCCAGTTACAAGGGAGAGATTCATTATCAATGCCCAAATTACCTACTGGCATGTGCAAGTTTCTTTTTCATTTGTGCTATGTACACACACACGCACATACAGTCACAGCTAGTTTCTGCTGCTCCCAGCAGCACCTGTAAGCACAGTTCCCAAGCAGCAGTCACAAGCAATGCACATGGCACCCACCAGCTGATCAGAGATTGCCACTGTCAAGAGTGGCATGCGAAGGTGCAACCCCCACAGTCTCTGGCCCTCAGTGAGGCAGAGGCCAGACACTGCCACACTCTGCAGAGAGGCCATTTCAGAGATGATCAACCGGCCACCTCCTGAGCCAAACGCAGCACCCACTGTCAGCAGGCTGTGTAGATCTGCAGTGTGAAAGAGAGGGACCGAAGAAGGATGTTTGAACTGTTTAACTCAGAGATGTGGCACTGGAATGCAAGACAGGTTTTCCTGCAATAGCAAAAGGTAATTAATGCATGGAGGGCAATCCATCCTCAGAAAGACCCTAGCACAGCTGCAAAAAAAAGGGCTCAGTATCTCCATGGTGAGTTCCAGCATCCCTGAGTCTGGAAGCAAACTGTTATCCTGAATATTCTGGACCATCTAAACACTAGATGAACGTGAAGAGTGTGGAAATGCCACAGACCTGCCATGTTCCTCCCATGGTAACAGGAAGCTGTGGGGGAACAGTGCACTGATTTGCAACAAGTCAGCCTAATTCCATAATAAGCTGCTTAAACAGTGAGAGCTTCCCTAGAGCACCTACTGGGCTTCCGAATGTTTATGACACAAAATCCACTGGTGTTTTCCATGTCATTTGGAACCATATTCCTGCTGTTGTTGTAAAACAACAAGGATTGGTAGTAGCGGCAGTAGTCAGTGGAGATCTGCTGTTTCACATCAGCTGGAAGAGCACACCTGAGCTACCAGCAGTGTTTTTCTCACATGACTATTCTATATGATAAACCTTCTCATTAACTACATACTAAATGCAATGGGAAGACTCTTCTGCTAATTATTTCTATACCTTCAGGCAATAGACTAAAATCAATATGTAGCAAGAAAACGATAGTTAAATAACCTTGGCAACTTGTACTGTAGGTAAATTAGCATGGCAGTGGATGGGAATGCCTTAGCAAATCAGTGTGCCGGTGAAACTGAGCTTTAGATGTGTGTCACTCACCAAAGCCACCTCTGCTTCCTTCAGTACAGCGTCAAAGCTCCCTGTAATGAGGTCCTAAAGTCCCTTCTTTCACTGCTACTCTGAGGAACGTACTCAAAGCAGAGTAAGCTTCCCTACACTTTCTTGTATTGAAGAGAAAAGTCTATGCTAACAGTTAGTTGCTTTAACTCTACTAGAACAGCCCAAAGGAGGGAAAACATACTTAGCAGCCATGCAACCGTACTGGTGTAACATCACTTGCTATATCTCACAGGGGAATAACTTCTTGGATTGAGTCAAACTTCTATAAAACCAGGGCTCACCATGGTGTGGTTCTATGACCATTCATTAATAGTACCTTTTCCTAAACACATGGAAAGACCAGATCTAAGGATTTAAACCCAAAGAATTTGTCATTTTGGCCTCTCTGTTTTGCTGTGTCCACTTTCATCTTTCTTGAGAGGATCAGCATTTCCAAAAGCCACTGAAAGTTTGGTTAAAGTTGGGCACCCAAAATCTGAGCCAACCTAAGAGTGATGCACACCCAAAAGCCTTAGTACATTAACTTTGTTTGCCGGCCGCGGAGTTAGTTTCATTGATCTGAAAGCGAGATAATGATTTACAAAACAAAACCACAACCACTTGTTAGCTGTGTCTCCATATACGCTGCATTAATTCAAAAGTGAATTAGACCGATTAGACATGGAAATGCAGCCGAAGCGCTCAGCTCTGGCAGGGCAGCTTTCCCTTCCAGACTCCTTGCGTCAAGTCCCGTCCTGCCGCGTTCCCATGCCAAGCTGGCAAGGCCCTGCGCCCTGCCAGGAGATAAAGCAGGCTGCCGCGCGAGAAGGCGCATGCAGAAGGCATGTCTAGCGAGTACGCTCTCATGACTAACGTTTCGTTTCTGTGATAACACGCTTGGCCACCTACACAACTAGCCCTCTGAATAAATACTTTGCTGCATGGGTTCCCATGAGCAGCAGACTGATGGGAGAGCAAGATAAGCTTTTGCTGTCGCTCTCATAAGGTTTTGCTAGGCCTGGACTGTCTTCCAGATCCCACACACAGCTCTTGTAGCTCTGTTTTCTGTCAGTCATTTTGGTCAGGTCACTGCTCCATCACCAAGGCACCAGACCCTACTTTTGCTCATACCAGTACATTGTTGAGCTCGCAAAATGCTGAAGCAGAGCAGATAGGCTAACACAGTGAAATACCATCCCATTAGACCACAGGCACATACCCATCAAGCCAGAGGGGCTTTTCAGATCCAATGGTCAGTAGCCCCTACCTGGTAAAGGCATCCTCCACCGTCTTTCCATCTTTTCCCTACCTCCACAATGTCCCAGACCAATGCATTTTGAAAGGCATATCTCATGAATTCATACTGTCATCACAGACTAGAAAAAGCCTTTACTGTTTCCAAATCTTCAACAACAGAAGTTTCCTGACTTTCAGATAGAAGATCACAGGCTTGTTCACAAGAGTGAGTTTCCATCAAAGGAAGTAGTCAGCATAATTACATTAACTGGCACAAAATAGGCACATCCAACAGCTGGCTTTCCTATCAGCACCAATCTTTGCTTCCATTTCCTCTATGTTACGCTCTCAGCACTGTGGACAAAGTAACCTACTCAGTGCTCCCAGATTCTGAGTACCATGGGATCATTTCCACAGCACATGATGGGATAGCTAGGAATAGCCATGTAAAAATCACTGTGTTCCACTCTAGGGGTTGCACCTCTGCAGAAGAGGAGTTAGACAGCCCTCCCTCACCCAAATATCAGCAAAAGAAAAAACAGGGGAGCTCTGCAGAGAGCAAGGATAGGGTAGGGAGATCCAGGACCGTGTACACGCAAAAGTATAGAGTCATCCTGCTGTCACCAGCATGGAAGGAGACCATTCTCCAAAATACATCACTTATTAGGGAAAGCCTACAGGACTTTGGGGTTAGTAGGGTCCCAGCATGGGCTGGAGAGGTGGGCAGGTAACCTAGGCAGGGAGCTACAATGCTGTGGGCAGGGTACACCTAGGGGGACAAGTCCTGGAAAACAGATTGACAAGAGCAGCTTTTAAGTCGAGTTTTCCAATGTCCGCCATCGCCAGGCAATGAGGGATTGGTTTGGGGAGGAGGAGGTGAGGGACATGTACACACCAGTAAGCATCCCAGCCAGCAGCACTCTCTGAGCCTGGGCGCTGCACGGAAACCAGGGTGGACCACCACAGCAATCATGGAGAGTTTTATTTCTCAGGGCTTGTTAAACTAGAACCACCTCACCTCTTTTTTTTTTTTTTTGTTGTTTGTATGACGAGCCTTCTTCCCCTGATATCTTTAATTAAGAGGGCTGTGTGTTGTTTTTTCTTTTACTATGTGGTAGCTTTTATCTAACAGGTATATGTAAAAAGTGTGCCTGGGGAAAATCATATTCATGGGAACAAACTTAGCAAAGCCACTTTAACCCGGCTGCTTTTTTAAGAAGCACCTCAGGGCAATCCCTTGAAGATATTTATGCTCCTCTGGTGAGTTAGAGGCTTCTGAAAACTCCCACTAGTCCCACTTCCCTTTATTCCCCTGGGTACAAGCAGTGGGAAGCGCCACCGTCCCTCTGCTCTCAGTCTACAGCATTCATGAGGAGCCGCTTTAAAGATGACGAGCTCCACCCTGCAAACTTCTGAGGGCTCCAGCCCCTTACAGCACTCAGAGTGCTCCAGCAGCTCAGGGGCTTCACTGGCAATTGTGAAACTCATACAAATCTAAATATCTGCATAAACCACTGCTGACAAGATGCCTCATGGCTACATCACATAGACCAGGTACACATAGCAAATGTGGGGTTTTTTTTGCCAGAGAAGTTGTCAGTCTGGGGTTCTGATGACTAAATGATACGACTTGTGCTGGCAAAATGTTGCACATCTAATACCACAATCACAGAAAAAATAGAGAAGCTTTAGGTTAGGGCTGGAGATTGGAAGGCAAGGTATTTTTGCAGTATTTTGTCATTCCTTTTGGATAACATTAATCTGTAATATCATTTCTAAATTAAAGAAGTTTCTGATAAAAATCTATATAAGCTACCTTAGAATCTTGATCCAAATCCTCCTGAAGTCCACATCAAAGCTCTTTTCTGGAAGGATCAGCCTCTTCACAAGCAACCCAGGCCCATGCTTTTGTGGCAGAGAGACCCACAGCAGAAGGAGGGAAAGATACAATTATCATGAATAACACCATCCTGTTGGCAATTTCACCAGCTTTAAGTAGTCAGAAATTAGAGACCAGTGCCTTCCTTCTCCCCTATATAGACCTTTCCCATACTAGCTGAGAAAAAAATCCCCACAAGGCTAGCTTGTAAATTCAGGACGCTAAGAAAAAAAAACAAAACAAAAAAAAAACCCCAAACATCTGGGATGTTTCCCTTCAGGTGTGCAAGGGGAGTTTTCCAGCCACAACCCCAAATATTTTTGACTGCAACCCCAGAGGCCAACGCAGCTCCATTTCGACAGACACAGTGGGGCAGGGCAGCTGGGATGTCAACAGAGGTTCCTTGGTATCTCAAACCCTGGGCTGCAGAGTGCAAGAGAGCAAAGATGAGCTAAACAAGCCCAGCACAACCACCACAAACCATGACCTGGTTTGCAGAAGCTGGCACAGCTGTGAGGCACTCGGTGGCGTGTTTTCACCATCTGTGCACAGGGTGCCCTGCAGGGAGAGAGGGAGGACACCCATTGGGTATCTTTCCTTGGTGGAGGTTGATGGAGTTAAAAATTGCCAAAAACGGGCAAAAAATGCAGCCACAGTACAACCTTCCATGTGGCACTACCAGTGGAGAGGGAGCCATGGTGTGAGGGCCTCACCAGTGCTGCTGCTGTTGGGTTTGTTTGCCTGCACTGCACCCAGACAGCAACTGCCCTCAGGAGAAACAGTCTCAAAGCACTTCCAAAAATGCATGCAGGGCCTTGCTGTCGAGGAGGCTACAGCTGGCCCCAGCCTAAAGAGACGTGCTCACGTGTCTGCCCCCATTTCTGTGCCTGAGGTGGTGCTGGTGTTGGTGCTCCCACTCTTGGGGTACACTCCTGCTCCACGAGTGCCCCACTGTGATGCTCTGCACCAGTGCCTGGCTGCAGCACCGGGGCCATGAGGGACAGTGGTGGGGTGCGGGCTGCTCCCCTCGGGCCAAGTATGCTGCAGGAGGGGGAAGCTGGCCCTCATCTTCCTGGTTCCATCTCTGTGGGCTGTGGGGCAGACACAGGACTCTGAGCCAGGCAGACCTCTGGCCTGGTTCCTTACACGTGTGCCTTACATTCATTTAATTTACGTCCTGTCTCTGGTATGAAACAAGATCCAATTTTTGCATGTCTGCTGAAAATGCCGGACAGGAACACGACTGGTTGTTTCCAGACAATGCTCTTCAGTTGTGTTTTTGCATTTCCTATCCTTTTCCTTAGCCAGTCACTTCACCATGGCGTTTTTTTCTGCACTTTATCTGATTGTGGTGCAGTAAGACATGGAGCAAGAGGGAAGGAGCAGAAGTGGATTTTGCTACTGACAGAGACATTTCTCAGAGCCTCCCTGGCTGCCGTGGCGTGTGGAGATGGGAGTGTGCTCAGTGTGCGGGTATTCACTCGGCACACGGCCACCCTTGCTATCCCTGCAGTGCCAACAAAAACAGATAAATCCTCGTGCACAGGCTGTTTGCAGGAAAATGAATAGAGCAGCATGAGTGTGACATTAAAAAAAAAAGACCACTGAGCATTCACGCAATTTTCTTAGGCCTCATTTACACTGAAACATGGCCGGCCAAGGCTGGTGTCTGTTGTTAAGCCAGGAAACAAAAGGGGTCAAGTCCAGAGGCCAACTGAGTGTCACAGCACAGCTTGTTCCCCTGCGGCCAGCCTTTCTCCCCACGAACAGGAGATTTGGACCCATCTGCACTGCCCTGGGGACTGCTTCCATGCCCCCCTGAGGGCCAGGGCTGTGCTCGCCATGGCACCACACTGGCAGCAAGGTAGGGTGACCGCCCAGGGGACAGTTCCTGAGCCAGCTTGGGCCCTGCTGCGGTGGCTGGTGTGGATGGAATTGTTCTTTCTGTCATTGCCCTGGGCATTTTACATGGGGGCCTCTGGGAACCTCTTTGGGAGCTTTTTGCAGCCCAAATGCCTGTGTCACCCAAAAGGCTGTGGTGTCACCTTTGGGATGATAAGCACGTACCTCTTACAGGGGCAGGCGCAGCACAAACTATCCTACAGAGGCTCTTGCATCGTTAACATTAAAGACAATCTCCCGGCAACACAAACAGACTTCACAAGAGACCTGGACCATCTGATGATGCTGCTCTATCACCACTCCTCTGATAAGGATCGGTCAGGAAGTCTGCTGAGGTTTCCAAACTAGGTTACCAAAATAGAAGTATATGCATATTGTCCAATTCGGGAGTTTTGACACAGAAGATCAAAAAGACTTTATTATTATTGTTATATTATTATTATTATTACTATTAAATTGCCTCTTTCCAGGAGGATGCAGGAGATCCAGTCTTACTCTGGACTCCACACATAATAGAAGGATGTTCCCATCCCAAAGAACTGCTCAGTTCACCCCAGACCGCAAACTATCAGCCCAGTGTAGCAGAGATAAAAATCACGGCTGCCTACCTTTATGTTCTGCCACCCGCCTGGGCTGTCAGGAACGAGTGTTGCTGGGCTAAATCTCCTAAAAACAGCCACTGGAGCCCTACTTGAGCCATACTTTTACTTGGAAACTGAGAGACAGTGGTCTAAATCACACATACAGGCATTTTACGCTGTAAAACATCTCCAGCCCAGTGTTGCATGTTTAAATGTCACTCTACTCTGAGCTTTCATGTCAAAGGGCAAGTGTTGATGGGAGAGAGGCAGAGAAGTACAGCAGAGAGGTAAATAAAGGGAAAAGCCTTAAGAGGCTCACAGCTGCCCTGGTATAAAAGAATCATCTTTCAAGCAGATAAAAATAATGTTACAGGCTCTGATAAGAATAATCTCCCTGGCTCTGATAAGAGTACAATGAGAACAAGCCTTTTACAATGCAGCATTAGTGAACCACAGCCTTATCCTGCCCAGAAATAACCCTTTCTAGGTGCCGGGTTCTTTTGTTCTCCAGCAGCGCGAGCACTGGAAAGAGCTACTTTAGCTTTCCTCCCTGTCTAGCAAACTTGAGCGATGCAGCCAGGAAAGAACTCGATGGACTCCACCCTATTGAATATGGAGCAATTCAATCCAAAGTAACTAAAGCATGTAAATAATTGCATTGACTTCAAATGAAATTATTCCTGTGTTTAAGTGCTCTACTGAATCAGAGCCAGGGTGCTCAGCACTCCGGAGGATCAAGTCTTAAATGTTTTGGAAGGCTTTAAGTGAGAAGGAATGGTTTGGGAAATAAGGGGGAGGATAGTGGGCGGGATAGGAGTTCTCCCACTGAATAGTAAGTCAATTATTTCTGAAGTTTGTGATGGATGCAAATAGAGAGAAGAGAATGGTGGAAGGTCTGAATCTGTTTGGACATTTGTGTTAACTGTGACTTACCACCTCATATCCACACTGACCTGGAAAATGGACCGGCTATGTGGTTAGGAAATTGGATTAAGAAATGCATCCTATAGTACCATACACATTCAACTTAATTGCTTTCTTTCCTTATTTCTATCACAATATAAGCACATATTCAGGCAATGTGCTGCTTTTAAAGGGATGGGTTGACTTCCATAGCTCAAGAAATGAATGAAATTCTGCATATCCCAAGCTGTAGAAGGTAGATACTCTTTTTTTTTGGTGGCACTTAAAGTCCATAAAGCTCCATAAAGCCAGATAAACAAAATCATCTACCCATGCACATGAGAGGACACCTTTATCACAGGGGGACAGCTCAATACCTTATGACAGGCATGGAGCTGCACTGTTGTGCAGGTCTTGTTCACAATGGCAGGTGCAGGGATGGCTCCTCCAGAGCCACAGGTTTAGGAGAACAACTCAAAACTCCATGGAAATGACCTACTGAGCTGAGCCACAGCTGAGTGCAACATGGACATTTGGCTACAGCTACCCAGGGTGGGCTGTGGCTGAAATTAAGGGAAATTAAGTAAGAGTGTAAAGCCATAACCTTAGCTTCATGCCAAAAGACCAGGAGTATCCTTTGCCACTTTATGCTCCTGAAAGGTCTCACTCATCCCAAGGACCTGGATGTACCAACTCGTTTAATCCCAACCTCTCCCAGCACATCACTGGCTTCCTCCTGCCCTAACAGACATATTTTGCACTTCTCATGTCTGATCTCAGTTTATTCCAAAAACAACAGATGAAAGCCAGTGAGCATTAAAGTAAATAGGAGTTTTGCTCGCAACCACATTTGGAGCAGAATTTGACCCAGAATTAAGAGGACACTTTATACTGGGGATCCAGCAGGTTTCTGATGCTGTTCCAGTAGCTCCAGGAGGCACACCTGCTCTTGGATCTGCATGGCAATTTCTGTGGTTTGGCCACTGAGGATGGTTTTATATTATTTTTAAATGTTACCATTAAAAACAAGGAGGCTTTTTTTTCACTTTTCCCTCCACTTCACTTGTTTTGCAAAAAGCTTAGACAAAACTGAGTAACCACACAGGTGACAAAGCTATAAAGAAAATATTCTTAGGATTGTGCACAGAAAATAGTTACCATAGTTGTTCAGGATACTTTACCCAACCTCAGCCTCCCACCCAAGGCCCCTTTGCGCACCCACCCACTCGCCTGCCTCTCAGGACTGGCACCAAGTAAGCCAACTACAGCAGAAGTAACACCACTGGTGCATGTGGTGTGTTCCCAGAGGACTTCAGTAGCCTCTGCTCTGTGTTTCTGCATCCCTTCTCTCCCACTAATTGTAGGAAGTGAAGAACAGGTGATACCAGGCTGATAGATCCCATAAACTTTGTGACCCACCCATTACCATCTCATCTTACATAGGGAGACTGAGGGACAGCCACTGACTCACTCCAGATCACAGAATCAAGCTGGGTAGGAGGCCAAAGCTGTGGTCTGGTGCTTCCCATCACTAATCTCTGGGATATATCTTATGCTTTGATCATTGCATAGATAATATCAGATAGTGTTTGCTATTTGATGGAAAGGGTGATTAAACACTGGAAATGGACTGCCCAGGGAAATGGTGGAGTCACCATCCCTGGAGGTGTTTAAGGAAAGATTGGACGTGGCACTTAGTGACATGGTCCAGCTGATGTTGTGGTGTTAGGTCATAGGCTGGACTTGATCTCAGAGGTCTATTCCAGCCTCAATAATTCTGTGATTCTGTGATAAGTGGCCAAATCAGAAGTGTAAACATTCGTAAAAACATATAAAACTGCCTCAAATGCTATTGAGCAGCTGTTGCAGCAGTTTTCCGCAAGTGTTGCCAGTGATGCAGAAGATAATTCCTGTTCAATGGAGACGCTCCATGACTTCACGGCGAAACAATCTTGTATGATGTGCCTGCTACAGGAGAACTAGGCCAAGTACCTGGACAAAAAGAAGAGTCTTTAAGTCATTTAATATTATTTTAATGGTTTTGGATATTGACAAAAGTGTATAGCGTAAGAATACGTGGAATGATACTCAAACAGGCAACAGGTACAGTTTCTACATACAATAGGGGTGGGAGTTAAAAAAAACCCAACAACACAGGTTTAATTCAGAGCAAAGGCCATAGGAAAGAGTATTTCACTCCAAAGGAAATGAAATACACTTTTCAAGACAACTTACCTACGGCAGAAGCGCAGCACCTGGGGAAGTTGCAGGCCTGCCCACCACCAGGATATGGAGAGCAATAATAGTTGAGCAGGTCATTCCTGCCCGGGAGCCAGCAGCAGGGCTGAAATTGGACCCCAGCATTTGCGTCATCACCAAACAATTAGTAACTGCTTCAGGTAACTCGGGCCACCAGCCAGTGCTTTTGAAAACATCTGTGGCCGGATAAGGGCTGTCATATACCCGATGTCAACACTGAGGCTTTGCTGTAAACTCTGCACAGTCACGTAAGAGCGGCCAGGCTGGTGGAGAAAAACACCTCCCAAGGTAAAGAGCTGCTCAGGGTAATGGTAGGACAGATTTAGGGCCATGCGGAAGGAGACACCAGGCCGACATGCAACATGATTTCTATCAGTACGCAAAGGTTGGGCTACAGTGGGAATTTCCATGGTTAAAGGCTTATAAAGACAGCTAACCACATTCACAGATTAAATGTCCACAGTTTGCTGATGTTCACGTTGGCTGGTAGAAATTATAACACAGGATACACTCCTTTAGCCAGCTTAATTTTTAGCACTTTGCTAAACAAACTTGCCGAAATGTCATTTCTTGAAGTGGGAAGAGCAATAATGTAGCAAAATTTGGGCCATTGTGGAAAATGTTTTGACATATTCTATGAGATATTTTCATGACTCACCCTGGATCTAAAAGGATACATTTTATTACATGGTGCAAGTTGGCTGATCCAAATAGCATCTGTGAGACGTCGTGTTTCTCTGGCTCAGCAGCTCTTAGTAATTCATTTCTCCATCATCAGGTAGATGTGTTAACAATGAGAAAAAGCTTTTTCCCTCTCAAAGAAACCCACAGACCCCAGTTTTAGCCCTACCAAACAAAGTATTTTTAAACCGTGTACCTGGGCAATTTTCTGTCCAATTTAAAAAAAAACAAACAACAAAACAAAACAAAGCAAAACACAACACAAAGAAACAACAACAACAACAAAAACACAAAACAAACAAACAACCACAAACAAACAAAAAAAAAAAAACAACAAAGAAGGAAACATTATTATTACTGCCATTTCTACCAGATCTCCTTTTGGAAGCACTTGGATAGACCAAATCAGAATTGACCATCTTCACAGGGAGAGATACAGGGGAGACATTCAGAGGATTTTAGACTTTCAGTGTGACAGTGAATTACCACACCATATGCAAAAAAATCACTGTGCATGAAGGACACAGAAGGTGAGGCAGGCTAAGGACAGCAGCTCTCAGTCAGCTGAATGCAGTAGAATTGACAAACGAGAGCTTTTGAGATACTGCTTTTTTTTTCTCTCACCAACAAAACATCAAAAGTTGATTGAGGGATCAACTGCAGTTCATGTAAAATTTCTTTCACTCCAAATACACAGTTTCCCATTAAATTATATGCCATTACACTTTGGTAGGAGAGAGGGAGCAAAGAATCAACTTCCCAATCCATAAGGATAAAAAGAATAGTCAGAATTGCTGCTGTAAATGTGTGGAAGAGTTAGTGAATCTCTGTTTCATGTTTTAATACAATCCCTAACTATTAGCTTGTTAGTCAGTTGATCTCAGAGGCAAGATAAGCACCAACTTTCACGACTTTTGGATTAGATTTCTGGCAGGTTTTAGGCCCTGGCATCTGCTGCCTCGTTTACAAACAAAACCAGGGGGAAAAAAGTCCTTGCAAAACAATAAATGAAGGAATATAAATAGTATCAAGCTGGAAGGAAGACCAGATACTTAGCATCACCACTCTTTTCCAGTAATCACTCCCCCCCAAAAAAATATTGTTGTTAACACGCACCTATTAATTCTAGAACTCTCATACCCATAATGCTTAAGTGTTTTCTGTGGATTAAGTCCATTGCTGATGTAATAGTCTGGAGCCAAGTGGAGCTCACACCTACCATGTTTTGGGTTCCACCTGGTTTTAGGTAAGCCCTGATTTCCCAGGTTTATTTCCCTCTTCCAAGAGCAGAACATGAAGACAAAATGTTTGTTTTCATTGTTCTGCCATTGCTGAGTTATATTGACACCACATCCAGACCCAGCTCCAAAAGGCAGCAAAACTGTAGCAAACAGTCAGGATGGAAAGCTGTCCCAACCAGTCTTGATCCATAGGATGCATGTGCAAGTGCCTATTTGCTTTATCAGATAGAAAGGGTGTATTGTAAAGGTGCAAAAAATATTTCTGTGCCATATATGGAAGTTGTAGAAAGGGTTAGAGGAAAGGAAGAGAATAGAGAGGTGTTGGACTAAACTATTAGCGCCTTTCTTGAGAGGTCCTTGTATCACTGCTGTTCTTCCCCTATCACAAAAGCCTGTATTTGGGAAACTTGAATATAAATCTATATAACTTACCATCAAAAGAAAAACTCTATGCAGGTTAATGGTAACATTTACCTGCAAACCCAGTCTCACAAGGTAGCGTGCATGCAAACGTTAGCTATAAGCCTAGATGCCTTGTAGTAAAGTAGCATAATGAAAGCAAAGCTGAAACAAGTGGTAAGACCAAAGTCCTCCGCAGCCCTACCATTACACTGGAGACCACTGTACATGTCCTTAGGGTCATGAATCAAGACATATACAGTAGTCAGAGAATATCTACCCAGGTGTGAAGAGGTCTATGCTTTACAGGAAGGCTTACCCTGAGCTAATGAGGGTGAAATACATGCCTGTTAGGAAGGTCTCTTCAATAGCAAGTAGTGAAATGCATTTGATGCAAATGTAAGCCCCTATTGAGAAATACAAACCAGACATTGCATGGGCATTTCCAAACCAACATAGATATTTTTACTTTCATTCTGCATGTATTGCCACAGATTTTCAGAAGAGATTTTCAGCTGTCTGGATTTTACTAATCAAGACATCCTCCACATCTTGTCTTTTTTTGCACAGAGAAGATTTGTCTCGTAAGTTGCAGTATGTACACTCTCCCTCTTCAAGTATCCAACATTTCTATTTTCCAGAAGAAACACATCCTTTATTATTCAGTTCGAGCAAATTATCAAGAGAGATGAAGGATCTTCCTGCTCCCCCAATGCTTTTGTGCATTTTCTCTAAGTTTAAAGCTAAGGTCATTCCAGGAAAATGCTTTTTCATCTGAGAATGGTTTTTTTTCCATTCCAGGGTTATAAGTCGTTAGCAAACCATGTCTTGGTTGGGGATTAAGCCCTGACACAAATGAAGAAGTGCATGAAATGCTGGGAAAAGGAAATCTCTGATCACAAGAAAATCTCTCAAAATCAAAAAAAAAAACCAAACTACAATAAGTAAGAATGTAGAACAACTGGTTAGCTTAAGCTGATCAGAGTACCAGAGAGCATTTGTTACCTCCTCTTCCACTAGGTAAAGATGCCTACTGACACCAGAGAAGTAGCCTGTTAAAAATTGCTTCTTATCACTTTCATTTTCTGTTCTCAAGGGGGCAGTGGGAGTGAAAGAGGGTGGCAGGGTTTTAGACTGTCCCTCAATGCATCATTTCTTATTTCAGTTCCCAGTGTTAGTGTGGGGACAGGTGGGTGGAGGCCACTGGAGGCCACCACCACCCGCACCCAGTCTCCCCTCACTGGGTAGCAAGTACTTTGGGGCTCCCTAGCAAGAACCAGGGAGTAGCTTGATGCCTGGAAGCAGGAACAGGAGCCCACCCAGCACTCCTTCAATGAGACATGAAATGCATCCCAGCCACCCAAACCCTCCCTGCGTGCAGCACTGACCATCAGCTTTTCTCTACTGGAGTCAACTGACTTGGTGGAGTTGATGTAGTATATTTTCTAGTATTCCTTATTTCCCAGGAAAACCAGAAGCATGGCTATTCCAGAAGTTTATATGCTGATATGGAAAAAAAACACGTCAACACAATTAAAAAAAAAAAAAAAGGCAAGCTTGTCAATACAAAAAATAACCAAAAATAGCACACTATGTCTTCAGGGAAGCAAATGCAAAGAGCTAAGTTTAAATCATTATATTTTTACTCTGCAAATAAAAGAGCAGTTTCTTCCACTTCAGTCCAGAAAGTTTAACAAGCAGCAAATCTCACAGAGTGGCAGCTCCACCTCAAGAATCAACTATATAGATACACAGATATGTGTGTGTAAGTGTATATAAATGCTCACATTACCAAAGATATGGGTGTAGCTTGGATTTATATATTGTATAATATCATTACTATCAGTTTCTTTGTCATTCCAGCTGCCATGTGGAATCCAAATATTTAAGTGATTGCATGCTATTTCAGCTAAAGAACTGATAGAAGCATCCACCACAGAGCACAGAAGGGTTTGTTCATAATTCATATGAGGTTTTTCTACCCCTGGCCAGATCCCACATGCTGTCCAGCTGCAAAGACAGACGCAGGATATCAGTTTTGTAAATGTATGTGTAGCAAGTAATCCTAAGGCCACTAGGGATTTATTCTAAAGGGGAAGAAATGAGCTAGACTTATACCAGGGTGAGAATTCATAACGTGCACTGGTTTGCTTTAAAACAGGTGAATAAGGTCAGCTCATCTACTCTCTGGTATGTGTTAAAAGCAGCAGCACTGATTTTGACAGCACGGAAAGAACCTGGGACACGATAACATCTGAGTCACTCAAAACACAAGCTCACCATGGCTGGAGCTTGCACAGCTCCTGCAGCCTGTGATTTACCCCAGCTATGTAGAATATTGTCTCAACCCCAGTTATCCCAGTGCACCAAACACAGCCATGATGTGCAGCTAGTGGCAGAGCCAACATTGCAACACGACAAAATGCCCTGCCATTGCGTTGGTCAGTCAGTTATGATTTGTGATGCATCTTTTTGAAACTTGTAGCTATCTTGTATGTGACAGTTTTGCTGAGTTTTTCCTGAAAAACCAAGGAAGAAGAATGCATGATGACTAAGCACAAATCCTGCACCTGGCGTCCATGTGAGAACCAGAGAAGGAGATCCTTGAACCTTTAGAATACCAAGTCAGAAAGGACAGACAGCACATTGCCACACTGCTCCCTGTCATCCTCCCTAGCCTGCTGATGTAGATGGAGACATCAAAACTCTCAGCCTCCACATTCCAGGAGTCTGCAGAAAGAGAAGCCCTGACAAAGATGTGTTTTGCACAGTGTCAGTACTGAAGACAGGGGAATATCCAGCCTAGCAACTGGAACATCACTCACCTACTACGAGAAGGATGAATCACCTAGTAGTAGTTCACTACATGAAAACATTTATTGGTGAATTGCAACAAGCAAGCTGGCTGGTTTCAGGTGAATACCTCCAACATCACTTGCAACATGAAAAAGTGCTGGCGTAGAGCTCCTGAGCTCATCGGCAGGAAGGACCCACTGTGGTTTTACTCCAGAGAGTGACTGCCTCAAAAAGTGTGTCTCTGCAGGGTGATTCAGAGTGTAATAGATGCCTTTGGTGACCAAAATAAGTTTGCACGACCAGACACAGGCAACATGCTGGGCGCACTCTGCATCCTGAGCTCCGAGCCCAGCCATTCCTGGGGGGCAAGATCACTTTCCCCTGGGACAGGCTTGGGCCTGATGATCTGTGCAGCACAGAAAAAGCTACATCTCCTGTAAGGAGCCTTTCATTTTCAACTACTTTGTATTTAAAGCGCCTCCTTCTATTGCCTCCAGATGATTTTTACCTTGCAATATTAAACACAAAAAGCAGTAACAAAAAGCAGGCCATTAAAACACAGGAGACACGATTTCTACTTTGCACAACACTAGGAAATTATAATAATATGTCACCATGATTTCTTAATAAACTAGATATTCAGTCCTCAAATGAAAGAAGCAGCAGGTGTGGAAACAAAGTCTCCCATTTTCTTCACTCTGTGTGCCACATCACATAACTGGGTTTACTGTGGACTACAAAATTTCCTCTGAAGCATCAGATTTTTGTCCCTTCCAGACCCACATACAGGGACAGTGGCGTGAAACAACAGATTACTATCACAAAAACTTGTCACATTACAAGTCACCTGGAAAAGGAGGTAAAATGCAAGTTCTCTGATTTCCTGCCTTTTTTTATTTGGATGTCCTTCTCATTTTTCCCCAGAAGATCACAGGTGGTAGGATTCTCCAGCTGGCTTCTGCTGTTAAGCACCAGTCTTGTCTGCCAAATTTTCCCTGAAGGCAGTAAAGCTAAGAGAGAAAAAGCCCTGCAAAACAGAAAAAAAGATAGATGAAGACCTTGTTTTACCACACTGATTCTATTTTCAAGTATTTGAGCTTAGAATACCAGGTTGGAAAGCAACCTCAAGGATCCAACTATTTTCAGCAAAAGCTGGCCGGCCCAGCACCCTGTCCAGCTGAATCTTAAAAGTGTCTAATGTTAGGGAATCCACCACCTCCCTGGGGAGATTATTGCAATGGGTGATTGTTGTTCCCAAGGCCTGGAACCCTTTACTGTACTGGTAAAGACAGCGATGAACAAAGTGTTGAGAACCTCTGCCTTCTTGGTGTTGGTGGTGACCAATTCACTTCTCCTGTTTAACAGCAAGATGATATTTTTCTCCTGCTTCTGCTTGCTGTTCACATCCCTAAAGAACCCTTTCTTGTAGCTTTTGACACCTCTGGCCAATTTCAATTCAAGCTGAGCTTTTGCTTTTCAAACTGCATCTCTGGACACCCTGACAATGCCCTTGTAGTTCTCAACAGGTTTATTGTCCACTTTTCCATCTCTGAAACACTTCTCTTTCAATTTTGAGCAGACTCAGAAGCTCGCAGTTAAGCCAAGGGGGTCTCTTGCTCCACCTATTTTCCTTACATTTCAAAGGGAATGAACTAATTTTGTGCTTCCAGGAGAGCATTCTTAAACTCCCAGCACTTGCTATCTCCTTTATCCTCCACGGAAGCTTCCCATGGAATCCTTCCCAAATGAGCTCTGAGTGAGATGAAATTTGCTCTTCTAAAACCTAACCCCTTTGTTTTAGTACTAACCTTCAGTGTACTCAGCAGGATCTCAAGCTCCACGATATTGTGATCACTGCAGCGAAGGCTATCACTAACCAAGATACTCCAAAGCAGGTTTTCTTGTTTTATGAGTAGTAAGTCCAGCAGTGCCTCGTTCCTGGTTGGCATATCTAACATTTGTATGAGGAAGCAGTCCTCTACACGTTCTAAGAACTTAATTGATGGCGTAAGCTGTGTCTGAGTAATTGAAGTCACTCACAAGAACCAGGTTCTGTTGACCTGAAGATTGCTTAAGTGACCCAAATATTGCTTTGTTAGCCTTGTTGTCTTGATTTGGAGGTCGGTAGAAGACACCTACTGTAAGGTTACCCCCTTGGAGATGCCCTCTTTGATCGTGACTCAGGGGCATTAGATAGGCCTTCCACAATCACCATAGTTGGTTTCTATACATTCGAAGTTCTCTTTAACATAGAGAGTGACTCCTCCACCTCTTCTTCTCTGCTTGTCTTTATGAAATAGCCTATAGCCATCCATCATGATTCTCTAGTCATATGAGCTGTCCCACTATGTTTCAGTTATTCCTATGATATTATAACTTTCTGACTACAGTTCTTCCTGTTTGTTCCCTAGGCTGCATGCATTGGTATACATACCACTTGAGGTGGTTGGTCTTCTGATTCACACCTTGGGAGGCAGCTAAGGAACATTTGTTGCTGCTCTGGTTGCAATGCTCAGAAGGAAAGATATTCTTTCTTTAAAAGAAAAAGCTGTAGATTATCCATCAAGGCTCAAGGAAAAGTAGCTATTGTGTTTAATTCTTCCTTAAGTCCCTGAGCATTTTCCAAGGAAACCTACAGACATGCTGTGTATTTAATGTAGCCAAGTTATGAAAATTAACAACACTTCGGGTCTCAACTCAGTGATCTCTTTCTTAAGGCACAAACTGCAGCTTCACAATGTCCTCTTTTATATTTAAAATTCTAATTAATGTTTCTACCTTTTAATGTTTCTGAAAGAGATAAAAAGTGATTAGAAGCAGGACATGGGAGCACCCTAAAAACAGGAAAAAAGCACCGCTTCAAAATGCCTTCAAACCAAGAAACTCTCTTAAGCCGATGTTCAAGCTAACCCTGGGTTAATTCTGGGTTGGCAAGATCAGCACTCTCTGTGAAATCCGTCATTCTCTTTTATATCAGGGTGAGGAAAAAGGAATGAGAAGAAACTTGAGCTTGGCATGAGGTCTGATCTGTCTTAAGAAATGTCTGATTTTTTTTTTCCTTCATCTTCCACTTTGCCCTTCTTTTCTTGGGCGCTGCTTTGGAGAACACATTCACATTTATGTTTTCCAGGCTTATGGCCCTCACGGGGGCATGGCAAGAATGCATGTCAGTTTGTCAATTCACAGAAGCAGACGAAAGCCAAATCCCACACGTGAGGTCTTTGATACGCTGAGTTTCGACAGCAGGCTCTGTGGCAGAGCCAGACACAGCTGCTGAACACACAGATTTCACCACTAGAGAAACATCCCTGCCGGAGGGGCAGCAAGGGCTTTGCTCTGGGTTTGCACACAATGTGGTGCAGGTGGGGGGAAATCCTGTGAATCACAATGGGTGCTTTCCCAAGGGCTTCTCAGGAGATTTACAAGTCTAATCCTAATCGTAGTTTACTCAAGCATGGCCTCTAGCAGAGCTGCAGGCACGCCACCCTCTCCTGCTCCACCCTCGCATCCCACACGCAATTGTCCCAGCTCCTGGCCATCTCCTGTCCCAGTGCACCCGCATCCCCAGGCTCCAACCCAGAGTCTGTATACGCCTCCACCATCTGGAACCCGGCTCCATCTCTCACTTTTTCGAGCTGGGAGCTACCCATACATCCCCTTCACGACCAGCCATGACCCATTTCCGCACTTTGTGAGCAGGTCTTTTACTGGAGAGGTAAAATAGAATTTACCTTCACTTTGCACACCGTGGAAGTCTTGTTGTTGGATCCACCCATTAGCACACTGGTGGACCTCTCTGGAGCACCAACAATGCTTCAACAGGACTTAACCTTCTTGCTGCCCTCTCCTTGGCAGGTCAGTTTGCCCAGAAGGTAACTCTCAGAAGGTAATTCACTGCCATGCAAAATTGAGAGAGAGAAAAATATGAGCTCAGCTCCACAGGTTTACATAAAGAAAAGCTAATGACAGTGGGGTGACCTGCACAACAGCCCCAGCCTGGGCTGTGGGAGGCAACAGCCTATGAGAAGGTGGAGAAGACCAAACCAACACCAGCATATCTACAGGAGAGGCAGGGATGATACTGAGACCAAATGTGTATAGCTTCAGTCACAAACTGGTCGCAGTCTGCAGATTTCTGGGCGGGGAGGAAAAATTGTTACAAAGCACTGGTCAGACAAAAATCACATTGAGAATTTGAGCAGACTCGGCAGATTATACAAATCTGTTTCTCTGAAACTCCATCAATGTCATTGATAGAAGGAATTGATATCATTTAACAGTTTGCTCAGCCCTGCAGATTGTCTCTATTTCATTTTTTCAGCAGAATTAGTCATGCTGTAAATTGTTACACTTGAAATGAGAACCACAACCAGCAGATTATCATCTATCTAATTAAAACAAACTAAGTATTTCACACTATATATACAGTACAGTGTTCCTGTGCCAAACATCAAGATACAGAGCGCTTTGGAGCCTATATTGACGTCAGTTTTTTTCTTCAATCAACATTTACCTTTTAGGTCAATACATTTTTATGTTTGCCATAACAGAAGCTAGAATCAACATGCTTACATCTGTAATTATTTCTTTTAACTCTTTCATTGTTTGAAATAACGTTTGCAAGGAAAATAAAAAACTAAATACAAGTGTATAGTGCCTTTGCCTGGCCTTTCATTCAATTTCAGAAGAATTCTATTGCAAGGCTGTTATCTGGAAGAATCTCCTTTCTCTTTGCCAGCACTGGCACAGAATATATAACAACATTGCCAGTAATATTAAATACCAGTAATAGCCCACCTGAATAGCCGGGAGACAAACATTCAGTTATTAAAAATGATGGTACAGAATTGCCTCATTAAGTCCAGTAGCTTGCTGTTTACAATGGGCTAGTGCCAAGAGAAGAACACACTTTTACAGCTTTTATTCCTATTGTCTCAGTGCATTGAAAAAGCAGGCTGTTTTCAGATAACCTCCAAAAAAACTCCGATTCTAATCAATGTGAGGTATTCGAATTCTGTGGCCATCATCTGATTCATCCCTGCTGAGATAAGCAGGAGAATGAGCGTTCACCTCTTTGGTTTATACAAGAAGTAAGTAAATGGTTTGCTTTCATTTCCCATGCTCCACTTGCCAGCATTACCCACGCTGGCTCAAGTACTGGCTGAGAAAACAGCGTCTGCGCGGGGATGGATGAGCCGTGCCATGTGTGCCACAAAGGCCAGTCACAGGTAAACCATGATCACAGGCACCAATGTCTTACTTGATACCACCATCCCAGGGGACAATTCCATGGCCTCAGCCATTCAAGTTTAAAACAAGTTCAGGATGAGAAGAGTACCTAGAAATGGTATAAAATGTGCAGGCATAAAAAGTCACATGTGCTCTGCCAAAAAAACTATACAGACACACTCACATGGTAGGCTTGTTGGCAGACTCTCTGCCTTACTTTCTCTCTCATATGTATATGTATTTATGTATATATATGTGTATCTATACATATATATGTGTGTATATATGTTTTTGTTTTGTTTTGTTTTTTTTCTGGACCACAATTCTTCTCTGCAAGCTTAGAATTGCCAAAAACCCCTTTCGCTGGCCTTGCTCCAGATTGTTGACAAGACCAACAGCTGTTCTGCTCCAGCAATAACAGGGAAGTGAGGAAAAGGCAAACTGTACATACAGGGGGGAATAAGAGACGTCAGCGGAGAGAAGGGAAAAGCACAGAAGAGGTCTCACCCTTCACAGGTAAAGCACCTGTGAAGGGTGTAACTGGGAGGTTGTAGGCATCTCTCTAACACAGAATATCTCCATTCCTAGAGTGGGACCACTATGCTCAGTTTTGTCCCGGGTTGTGGGCACAGGGTGTTTCTGTGGCTGCCCGTGTCCAGGATAGAACCGTGATGCCAATACTGGGGCTTATCTTGTGCAGTTCCAGTTCTGCACCTCCCTGTACTCACCACCATCCCAATTACAGCTCCTTAAAGCAAAAAGGAGGAGAAAGGTCAGTGTGCTCTGTTGTACCCTGAAAATAACGATAAAAAAACCATGGAAAATTGGCTATTAGTGCATGAAAGTGTTTCTCTCACTTTCCAGTAACTCACTACCTTAATGGCAGAAGATAGACACATAATAGTGTGGCTTCCGTGTTAAATCACATTGGGGGCTATGACTTAAACCCACTTTAAAGAAACTAGGCCAATCATTTTATGAGGCGTGGGAATTGTTAAATTGGGCTATCCCTTCTGCTTCATACAATTGCATGAAGACTGATATTGTGGAGAGGTTTTTTTAATGAAGGCCTTATATAGCTCTAGGTCAGGACATTTGCATTTGTGAAGATTACATTAAAAGCACAAGAAGTGAAACAGCATGAACAAACAGCAGTGTTTTCATCTTTGAAAAAAACCCAACACATTCCGTCCGTGGGAATATGGTACAAGGGACTGGGAAACAATGGTTTCTATTTCTAGCTCTGCTGTCAACTTACAGGAGTCTGACCTTAAGCAAATCATTTTACTCTGGAGCTTCATTTACCTGCCGCGGGTATGTAAAGGCTCATTAGTACCCTTACTAATGAGCTTCATATAATCATATGCAAAGCACAGCATTTTAGTAGATTTTGGAAGACTAAGATTTGTAAAGCCCTTTGAAATTCAAGATGATGTAGATATGTAAAGATCTCCCTCTTGCTCTCTCTCTCACACACACACTCTCCAGGTGATAAATTCCATTTACAAAATTTCAGTTCCAGAGCACAAACAGTGTAAACTCAAAGTCCAGTTTTTGAAGTTTTATTACTTCTTTGAAACAACAGCCCTAACATGCACATTCAAAAGAAACCCACACACCAGCAAGTTACTGAACAGTTGGTTGTGAGCAAGCAATAAAAGCCTAAACAAAGCTGAACTTTGGATTATGTGGAGTTATTGAATTTGACAGATTAATTTGTTCATTTCTTTGACCTGATTTATACACTCACTGTATCCTTGCAAAACTCCTCCTGTTCAGGTTCTACTTGCCCTGTTGTAGCCTCAATATTACAGAGGCAGTCATCTGCTATGAGTGCACAATTGCAAGCCTGTGTCTTTTATTAAACTAATTGGTACAGGTGGAAAAAAAATTAGTTTTCATGCCTACAGCCCCAAAGCAAAGAATGACTCTGTTCCCAAAAGAGCATCTTAACTTTTTGCAGTTTTAACAGTTAGTCTACTAAAAGATTCTAGCTTTACCTACAAATCTTGTCCATGCAATGTCCTTTGAAAAATACACTTACCAAAAAGTACTAGGATAAAAGCTCCAACTTATTACTTCTCCTCACTGGAAATAACAGGTGCACAGGTTTTGGCTGAGATAGAGTTAATTTTCTTCATAGCAGCTTGTATGGTGCTATGTTTTGGATTTGTGACCAAAACAGTGTTAATAACAGACTAATGTTTTGGTTAGTGCTGAGCAGTGATTACACAGCATCAAGGACTTTTCTGTTTTTCAGGCTGCCCTGCCTGTGAGGAGGCTGGAGGTGCACCAGAATTTGAGAGGGGACACAGCTAGGACAGTTGACCCCAACTCACTAAAGAGATATCCCACACCATATGGTGTTGTGCTCAGCAATAAAATCTGGGTAAGAAAGAGGGAGAGGGGACATTCGGAGTTAGGGCATTTGTCTTCCCAAGTCACCATCAAACATGACAGAGCCCGGCTTTCCCGGAGCTGGCTGAATACCACCCTGCCGATGGGAAGCAGTGTCTTCTTTTGCTTTGCATGTGCATGCAGTTTTTGCTTTACCTATAAAACTGTCTTTATTTCAACATGCAAGTTTTCATTTTTACCCTCCCAATTCTTCTCCCCCATCCCACCTGGGGGAGTGAGCGCGTGGCTGGAGGGGGCTGAGCTGCGCGTTGGGGCTAACCCACAGCAATAGGCTATTTCTAACAACCTATATACATCCACAGAAGGCTGGAGTCTAGCAGTGATGCTTTAACCAGAGCAAACACTGCTTTAAAAGGATTGAAGCGACAGGTTGAACATTTTCCAAAATTGGTTTTAATTTCTTAATGGGAAAAAGAAAATTTAAAAAAAATCAAGGGATCTCTCTAGGAAGCGTGCTAAAAACTGCCTTACAAGAAAACCTCAATATCCTTGCACAAAGCAGCGTCTCTCTTCCCCTTCCATGTTGTCACAAGGGCCATAAAAGAGCTGGGGGTCTGTACCACCACACACATGAAGGGAGTGAAAGGCATACTCTGATGATTTTTATTATCCTTCAGTCTAAACCAATGATACAACTCCATACTTATATCTTCAGTAGAGCCTGCTGGTAAGCCTTTCCTACACAACCAGATGCATGAAGAGGGCAAAGGGGAACCTAATGAAGTTCAGCAAGAGCAAGTGTAGAGTCCTACCCCTGGGGAGGACTAACCCCATCCACTAGCACAGGTTAGGGGTTGACTTGCTGGAAAGCAGTTCTGCAGAGAAGGACCTGGGAGTCCTGTTTGACAATAAGTTATCCATGGGACAGCAATGTGCCCTGTGGCCAAGAAGGCCAATGGTATCCTAGGGTGCATAAAGAAAACTGCATCCAGCAGGTCAAGAGACATTCTCTTCCCCCTCTGCTCTGTCCTGATGAGACCATATCTGGGGTATTGTGTCCAGTTCTGGTCTCCCCAGTTCAAGAAGGACAGGGAAATACCAAAGAGAGTCCAGCGGAGGGCTATGAAGATGATTAAGTGATGGGAACATCTCTCTTATGAGGAAAGCCTCAGAGACCTGGGGCTGTTTAGTCTGGAGAAGGGAAGACTGAGAGGGGATCTTATTAATGTTTACAAATATCTAAAGGACGGGTGTCAAGTAATAGGGGCCAGTCTCTTTTCAGTGGTGCCCTGTGATAGGACAAGGGACAATGATCACAAACAAGAACACAGGAAGTTCCACCTCAACATGAGGAAAAACTTCTTTACTGTGAGGGTGAGGGAGCACTGGAACAGGCTGCCCAGAGAGGTTGTAGAGTCTTCTTCTCTAGAGATATTTAAAACCTGCCTGGATATACTCCTGCATGGCCTGCCCTAGGTGATCCTGCTCTAGCAGGGGGATTTGACTTGATGATCTCCAAAGGTCCCTTCCAACCCCTACCATTCTGTGATTCTACAAAACCTGGGAATAAAATAACTCTTTTCTGCATATGGAAAGCTAATTTAGGCACTAGGCACTGAGGCAGGACTCAAAGGATCCACCTGCTACACTCATACAGCCTCTTCCCTCTCCCTCCTTGAGCCCTCAGGGAAGGACCACAGCCATTTCACAGACATGAAGGTGAGGCTCCAGTACCATGGATCTTTTGGATGTGTAGGTACGCTGCGGAGATTCCCTGATCTCCATTGAATGTGTAACACTCATAGGCAGAAATTGCTTTCAGAGGTACAGCCTGGGCAGACTTTGGGCAAGCCTCCACACTTGGGCATGGAGGAGAGCCATGTGCTGGTTTCATCTCCACAAGGCACAGGTGAGACATTGCTGCTAAGAAAGCCATGTGCCCACACTAAAACAGAGTCCTTTCCAGGGGAGAAAGGAAGGGTTTGCTGTGGGAAAAGCAGCCAGAGGAGCCTTGGTGAGCTACAGCCTCCCAGCAACACTATCCCAGCTATTTAAGAGCAAGTAATAGCTCTGGAGAATAATTACAGTAGTGGGGAATTTGCCCTGGTTTGTTTGGTGTGCATGTTAAATATTTGCTCTGCTGGAAGTTTTGAACATTAAAATTAAAGAGAAATGACATTTTTGAATGATAGATGAGGCAAAGGTCCCCTTGGCAATTGAGTTTTTGCAATGGCAAAGGAGGAGCAGAAAGACCACCGTTTTACAGGAGATGAAATCAGATTTACGTCTCTGATCAGTTTTCTGCCATTTGTTTTCTCATTGAACCTAATTGCATTACTTTGCATTTAGCCTTGGGTAAGGAAAAGGAAAGTAGATTTAAGGTTCGATTTAAAAGAAATTAAGTAAGACGAGGAGGTCGGAAGTCTTTAATTGCAGCCTTGTCTCACCGATTGACTAGCTTTGCTAACCCTTTGCACTTGCTGTAACCCCTCAGAAACACAAGGAAAGCCCTCCACACCTTTCCAAAGTCCAAAATCTTACCTCCCTCTATATTCCAGAGGAGTCACAACGCTCTCACAGGATTTCACCACTTTAGGAGCAGATCTCAGCCCATTCACTGGATCCAGGGGGCTGCAGGCCTCTGAGCTGGCACTTCTTTGCCTTGATGGGACCAGGGATCTCTAGCACAAACCCCTTGCAATGTGATTTGGTGAGAAGGTGATTGCAGAACAGTAGTTGGCTTTCTTCTCCTGTCATCTTCCTTCCCATGCTGCTGCTCACCCACCCTATTGCTGCAGGGCTCATCTCTCTTAATGGCAGTTGTTGACCATGGAACCAAACCTATAAGCAGGCAGCAAAGACATTCAGGTTAAAAATAAATGCCAAAAAAAAAAATATCATGTAGGAAGAGTTGCTGAGGCCATGCAACACGTGGCAGAACCAAGGAGGTGGTGATCAGTGAGAGTGAGCATGAGAAAGGATGGGGCAAAACCCTGTGTCTCACATCATATCACCAGAGGAGTCAACTGCTGTCCATTCCCACCACTTTCTGCCATAACCTACCCTGCAAAAGCAGGCACTCGTGCTTGAAACCCTGGAGGGGTCAGCACCAAGCCGTCCTTGGTAGAGACAGGTCTTTCTCTAAAGGCAGGGTACTCTGTTCTGAGAAACAGCCTTTATAGAAATAAGATTTTGTCCCAACCAGGGGCTGGCAGCTCGCCACAGTGTCTCTCTCCAAAACAACTGACCCCCACACCATGATAACACCCATGAGAAGCTGTGTGCGACTGAGGCAGGGGTGGTGCTGAAGGAATCACCTGGACTCCTGTCAAGGGAAGTAGACAAGCCCGAGGTCCCAGTGCCTGAGGGAGAAAGCGCTGCTGGCAGCCAGGACCTCAGCACAGGGACCACAGAGGGAAAGTGGAGCTGGCAGAGCCTCCATACCCCCTGCTCTGCCCAGTACTGAGCTACCCCTGCCATGTGTGATGTCTCCTGGGAGAGGACTCCCTCACTACATTATGTCACTAAGGTAATGGCTGACACATTTAGAAATGTCAAGAATGGGTTTAAGGCATCTTATCCCCCACTAAACAGTGGTGCCAGCACCACTCCTCATGCTGTAAACTGGATGTAGACCAAAACTGAGAGGAGATTGCAGTTCTCCTTCCTCCACTGCAAAAAAACCTCATCTTTTTCCTTCCAGATGGAAATGAACCAGTGTGGGGTAAGGCTATTAAAAGTCCCCACACAGCTTGCAATTACCAACACAGTTGCGTTGCCTGCTTCTGGAGCCAGGACGCTGGGGTGTTTCCTACCTCTCAGGCCCAGACAACTAGCAGGCCCACCCACTCCTACCTTAAGGGAAGGCTTGTTCCCTGCTAGGTGCATGAGCTGGCTCTGCATGCATTTGCATGTCTTTTGATAGCGCCCAGAGAGTCACTTTTCCAAAATCCTCGCACTAGAGAGACCGGGAGTCTAATGTGATGTTATGATGATAAATACCAAACTTGGTCCCCATCACACAGACCTCTATTCCCCAGACCTCTATTCCCCTGCGTGCTTCATGAACTTGCACACAGCTCCAGGATGGGCTGTGTGTGGTGGTACGCTTTTCCTCACAGGACAAACAGCACGTGTTTGCCCTTCAGCCTGAGCCCTCCTCACGCACACATTCGTACAGACAACTCCGGGAGTTGTGTCACCAGAGAGCGTGTTGGGGTCCGAGAGCATCCTCACAGGCAAGCTCCTGTATGGCCCTGGAACACTGGAGGTGCTTTGGTGCTCCTCGGAGAGCAGGAATGGAGAAGCAAGAGAAGGTTTTAAGAACAACGCTCTGCTCTCCCCCCTGCTGAGTATCTTTTTCACTTGTTCCAGGGTCCCTCCACCTCCAAACCAAAGCTTAACTCATCAGGAAGCAAAGAAAAGCAACAGGGAGAATGGGAACAGAAGCGGAGCAGCAGGGAGAGCCAGGACCACGGCCTGGCAGGGCAGGGGAGAACAAGCTGAGCCATGTTGCTGAGAGCTCCCAGGCTCACATCACATCCCGTCCGCTTCTGTCAGTGCACGCAGGGGCTCTGCTGCTAGCAGTGCCAAGGCATATCCCCCACCATGTGCCCCTCCTGCTCCTCACCCATCCCATCACAGAGCATGCCAAGGCAGACAGACATCGAGCTGCAGCCAGGTGGAGATTTTTTTTTTTTACTTAATTTATCCATCTTCTGCTTAGCAGCCCAGTCTCCACAGTTGCAGTTTAACTATCAATCTCAGCATCACAGCCCATCCCCACCCCAATCAACCACAGGGCACGAGGGATCTGCAGAAAAGGGCACCCTGGGTATTTTTCAAGGACATTGTGTATCATACAATCTACAATTGGTATTTCCAAAACTGTTTCATGAAACCTTCTTTTTTGGTTAGTGTGCCTTGAGGAAAAAAAGCAAAAGGTGATCTTTGACACCACTGGAGAACAGAGTGCTGCGGTTGTGACCTCTGCAAGAGCAGAGCAGGAATTCCTCCCCCACCACTATGGGTATTGTCAAGGTGTTGTCGAGCTACTCACCAAAAGAAGCTGGTGGTATTATAAACTGGATATGAGGATGGTTACAAGAGCTGCAGTATTTCCTTATGTTGCCTTCGCCTCCCAAGGCACCTCCACTTGGAAAGAAAATTCCGGCCGGGCTGACAGACCTGGAAGCTGAACTTCTATTTAGCAAGAGAATAGGCTTAACACAGATTTCCTCAGAGTTTTCTGATAAGGACATGACAGTCAGGAACCACACCTAGAGAGGCTCTTTCTGGGCTTGTTGCAGTCTGCAAGGTCCCTGCCAACCCTGGCCAAGGACAGTGCCTGTTGTGTGGAAGGCAGCTGCACCATACTCTCTGCAGCAGCCTAGCAGGATACCCTCAGGCAGCAGCAGCCTCCTATCTATTAGGGTACAGCTGGGGCACCACGGGAAGAGCCCGGCACCACATTCGCTATTGGGCACGTTTCTTCTAAATGGGAGTGATTTCCACATGGGTGTTTTGAGAGTTTCCTAAGATTTATTGTTAAGTCAACAACTCATTGTGCATTAAGTCAACAACTCATTGTGCAAGAGGCCCTGCGAGATGTTACAGGAGCTGGTACCTGCTGTGGCACTACAACGGGAGAGTCAGAAAGCTGTGTCCCCTGCTTCAAGATAACACAATGTTTTTGATAACTTCTGTCATGCACCTGACATATTTCAAAGGAACAAACGCTGGGCTACATACTGGTGACCCAAGATGTTAGCACTGAAGATGGAGACTGAAGACGGGCAGATATAGACCTTCAGGGAATACCTTGCTTAAAGAAAAAAAAAAAAAAGGCAGAAAATATAACTTTTTGTGGGAGACAGTCTCCCCACAGGAAGAAGTAGAGGTTTGTTTTAAGTGGGTTTATTTTTTAAACATTACAAGTATTTTGTTTTAAAGGAATGATGTCTCACCTGCAAAACCAGAGTTCATTTTATCTCCACCCACTCCTCATTAATCAACCTCAAAGAGCATTTTTACAATGAAAAGATACAATACTAGTTAAACTAATGACTTACCTAGGCAGAATCATTCCCGCAATCTTGCTGAATGCTTGGAGCACACAGACAGGTCCTGAGAACTGACAGCACTGGCTGGCAGTTATAAGGCTCTTGAATGAGGGTAGCACCATGGAGGACTTCCCAATCCCAGCGAAAGCCCCCAGCCTCACCAGCTTCCATCAACAGCATCAGTGAGGCACGTGACCTAGGTCACAAAGATGTGGCACACAGAGCAGCTGGAAATTTTAATGGCCAAGTTTTGGGATAAAAACAGCACTGTCAAGGTAATTGCTAGCCGCCCTGTCGAGAGGAAGGATGCAAAGCAAGGTGGAGTAGCTGTTCTAGATAAAGTCCCACGTGCAGGGTGGGCAGAAGGGTGAGCTGCAGGCTGCGGCCAGCCTACAGCATGGATGAACAAAAAAGCGCAAGGGTTGCGGAACGTCATGAACGCAGGGACCTGCACATGGGGGAGAGAAGCAAGCACTTGACATTTCAGCAATGGGTTACGACCAGAGGAATTTGAAGAGGAGACTGAGATGGTAGTACAGGTTCATTCCAGGCATATCAGCAACGTTTGGCTGTTTCTAGCTTTGACTACTTTTTCTTTCTCTTCTAGTCTCCATAAGTTTCAATTTCCCTTCTCCACAGCCAACACTTCAGTAGTAGCAGACACAAATGGAAAAAACTGAAGCTGGTAGGATTTGCACAGTGGGAAAATGAGCAGGGGAGAAGATGGCTGCAGTGGCAAGGCTGGGAACAGATGTGACACTGGGAGCAGTAACACAGAGCATGACAGAGGGTGGTGATGGAAGACAAATTCTGTAATAATGCAGGAAGCCTGAGCTCCACAGAGGTGGAGCACCCAAAGGCATCAGGAGAGGCAGAATCTGACTGCCTGAGCACAGGCACAGTGCTCCAAGAAGATGACTGAGCAGGAGACACAGAAAAGCAAGGACTAGAGCTAGATGTGGTGGACCAAATACAACAGGACAGAGGCTTTTAGGAGCTGCTCAGGAAAAGAGGTATCAAAAAGTCACCAGCACCAGTCTTGAGCAGAAAAGCAGGTCTCATAATGAAGTTTGGCAGCAAAAGGGAGGAGAAAGCTGCAAAGTGTATCCCACCAAAGTAATCGAGACACCAGCAGGAAAAAAAGCAAACCACTAGCAAAGCAAGAAATAAGGAGAGATGGGGGAAATTGGACAGGCAGAGGACATCAAAGCATGAATAAAAGCAGAAAGAGAGAAGACATCCAAGAAGGAAATCCACCAACACCCTCCAGCCCCAAAATGGCAGATGTGATGCAGGCTGTGGAAAAGAGAGGCAGCAGGGTGCTGGTGGCACTGGACGAGCCAAGGCGGTTGCAGTAAGACCATAAAAGGCTCACAGGAAAGAATGGGGATGATGCTCCATAGTATCAATGCAAGACACAAGGAGATGTGGAAGGAGGGGCAGGAAGAGATGAGAGGATGGCCAAAGCAAGCTGAAAGCAAAGCTAATGGTTTTAACAAGGGCACAAAGGAATCTCCACCAGTATGGCAATGCTAATTAAGAGGATGTGGCACCAAGATGTGATGACAGCAAATAATTAAAGGTTGGTAAGAGGTAGTAATTTCAGGCTAATAAAAGGCAGTAATTTATCAGGAGTCAACAAGAGTAAGGAGTTCAGGAGCAATAAATTCAACAATGGAGTAAAAAATAAACAGGCAGGGCGAGAACCAGAATCACCAGCCTGATACCAAGGACAATGTCACAGCGGCATCTAAACTCATACACAAATGGCGACCAGCTGATGGAGGCCCAGATGGAGCTACCAGGCCTCCTTCCTCCCCTATTCAAATCTTTCCCAAATACCCATCTGCACCAGGAACCCTTTAGGATCAAGCCAGTGACCAGGGAAGACATGGTTTTTGAATTAGGGCCCCTATTACACTTGTCCCTGCACCCAGTGTCTAGACCAAGAGCTCTTTGGGGCAGAGGTCATCACAGGATCTGCGTCATGGAGTAGACAGAGTAGGAAAAGACACAAGGCTGCTGACAGGGGCATTACCAGGGGACAGCAGCCGCTAGTAGATCCCTGAAGGAAGGTGCCATCACTGCACTTGAGGAGCACAGGCAGCACAAGGACGGGGCAAGAGGGCTTAATAGTTGCAGCCCCAACTAAGGAGTGTCAACCAAGGATCTCCCTGGAGAGTAAAGGATTGTCCTCCCATGGGAGTGGGGAAACAGGATCCCAGGTACCAACTGGGGAGCAGAAGGGTAGGAGGAACAGGCTGCCTTTGCCACAGCTCTTGCTTAATCTTTCCACTACCTTCCTAGAAAGCACATAAAGCTTATTAACCATGTTCCTGGTGCTGCTGCTGCTGCTCTCTCCAGCCCAGATGAACAGGAGACAACCATCGGCCTCTCAGTTGGTCATGCCCAAGGACCAAAGCCAGTCAGAGGTACACACCCACTCCATTGCTCTCTGCTTCCAAGCTTGAAAACCCCAATCCTGAGCTTGGGTCACTCCAAAGGAGGGCCAGTGGCCAGCAATTGTGCGCTGGCAGTCAGGTTTGCTCCAGCACTTTCTCCCATCAGCCATCCCTGGTCTGACCCACAACACCACAGCCCAGCCTGCACTTACAGCTGCAGATGCAAGGCATGGAAGGAGGCTGCCATGAAATCAAGAGAAGCACCTTGAGACACTGATGCAGAGAGCGTGAGAAAGAAGCTAACGACATTCATGTTCATCAGGAGACAGATGAAACCACTACAATAATAAAATTTCATTATGACAGCTAAGGGAGAAGAATCAAACAAAAAAAAAAACTTTGTTTGCTATGTCTATAATAAAGTACAAAGGTATCTGCCTTTGCACTACTGGTTGCACAGGCAGGTTTCAGCCCTGGGTGAGGGCTAGAAGTTGCTTATGCATTGTATGTTTTCCAGACAGCAGATCAGCCCTTTGCACCATTAACTTAGCCCTCTGTGTCACAAGGTGCACACAAACCACCTTTACTGGGGTCCTTTTCCTTACAGAAGCAGAGAGGAGACTGAAAGAGTTACTAGCTGGTGTAGATGTATGAATTTATAGAGAGAGAAAGAGAGGACATTAGGATCCTCACCGACGGCTGAGGACTGTGCCTCATCCTTACTAGGCATGGGAGAGTCTACCTTGGCGTTCATTCTCAGGGCAGAAAACCATTAGAAAGCTGGCTTTTGTTCTCCATAGAGCTTTGTTTTTTTTACTACAGGTTTTCACTAGTGCATTCAATTTGCAAATCCAAGGGAATAATATGGGAAAAGTTTCTATTTTTAACAAAAGAAAGTGAAAACTTCTAAAGTAATGAACTACTCCTGGATAAAAAGATTAATCTTCTTTAAAGAGTTTTGCTGCCTTATGTACTCCCACACAATACATTTTACATACTTACATTTTGCATGCATACATACATACAATTCTCCTACAGAGAAAGAAAATTGATCCATAATATAAACTTACTCTACATATGCATGTTTTTTATTCAGAGAGATGTGTGAGAAAGTTTGAGAAAATGAAAAACTGTACCAGCCTGCAACTAGGGCCAAGGGCAAGGGCATAGCTGGGTAAAGCCTGGATATTCTAGGCAATAAAGCACTCTCTCCTATCTGCTCACTTTTAAGGACACTCTTCCCCCTCCCCTCCTTATTATTTTTGTTAAGCGAAGGCCATCTATCGTGAGCACCAGAGCAGCTGACCCAATGGCATAGTTATCTCCTGGTGAGTCATCCGTGTCCTGAGTTGAATCTTCCCACCCTGATCCCAACAGGAAGACTTATTTTATACAGCTCCACCAGAACGTTCATGGTGTTTGATGATTTAAACACCATTAAAAGCTCATACCAGTAAAACAAATGTTTGTTTCTCAGTTTGAATCATCTCCCTTCTTTTCAAGAAATTCATTAATGACTAAGCATGTTTTGTGACCAGCTTTTTAAAATGTCTCTATATGATTTCACCTCACTTAAAAGGGGTTTCATAGTTTTACCTCTAATGTTCACAAAATGCAGTAAGACTAGAGACATGGGTCTAGCTCTGAGTTCCCAGCAGTCGTAGCATACTCTTTTCTCTGGTGTCTTTTCCTAGTCTGGATCTGCTTTTTCTCTTCCTGTTCCAGCAATCACAGCTTAGAAAAATGAAATTTTTCAGGGAAAAAGACTTTGCAGTTAATTTTTGAGGTTTTGTCCAGTGGCTGATCTGAACAGTCTGGCAAACCTAGCAGTGAGCAAAGGCAGTATCGCAGGCAGGAGCACTAAAGACATGCACTGAACAGGAATGACATAATAGGATCATGAATGACCTACAGATCAGTCATTGCTGACTGTTATTCCGCAGATATAGAAAGAGCCCGTAACAAGAAGGATAATTGCAAACCTGCACTGTCTTTGGATGAAGCTCCTGTAGTTCTTTGAGTATCTTCAGAGGAGCTTCTTTTCTTCACTCTGCCTCTGATTTCTTATCTAGCTGATGGGATTAGTGATTACTATTGGCTTTTGAAGCCACCTGGAAACCTCCTGATGAATAATTATAATAGCATGCTACTATCTTGATGGCTTGCTTCAAATTCCTCCTAGAATACTTCCCCTCAAAATGTACATATGCTCCTACTGGTGGCCCAGTTCTTACTCTTACACAGTACACTCAACTGCAGCGCAGTGTAAAAGGTAGCACTGTAAGCGTCTCTCGATCTTTCATTGCTGTGCCCTCAAATTGCCAATTCTTCTTACAGAAACCCCAAATTTATTGTCATCACTTACTGGGCTGTTTTTAAGGGAGTGAAAGTCCTTGGGCAAGGACCTGTGGTCTGCCTGAGTTCTGCAGGATTTATTAGCTGGCCACAAACAGAAGTGTTTATGTAGTTCCAGTCCTCTTTTATGGCAAGCCTGAGTTTGAAGCTTGCAGGGCAGCTCTGGGCCTTCCCAGAAAGGCCTCAAGAGCCACATGAGCAATGACTGAAGGCCATCCCAAGAAGCCACAGACTGAAATGATTAATCTCTACCTCTCTCCCAGGTCAAGTCGATGGGAAGAGCTCAGCACTACTGAAGAGATCTTTTATTTGTTGCCTAAAAACCAGCCACAGGCAGCCAACACATAACATTTGGTACCATGGCTTACCATGGTACCAAATGGTCATATATGTGACCAAGATAATCTGAATAGAGCTACAAATTGTCATTAACCATATACAAAAGAATCTCTGCACTGCATCCATGTGAGGACATTTTGCTCAGACTCCTCATATTCAGACTTGCAGCCCAGACAAGTTTACAGAAGCAATGGGCAACTAAGGACCACCTTCGTCATGTCTCCCTCAGGCTCTGACTGGAAAAGCAGAAGAGAGAAATTTCACCAGAAACAAAGAAGAAAGCCACGTGTGAATTATACGTTGGTTAGTGCAGCAACCACTTTCCCAAAACACTCTAGAGAGCATTTTTCAGAGCTAAGAGTAAGGTTTACCAGGTAAAACAAAGACTTACTGAGTCAGCCTTTTAATCGCAAGAGCTGAAAATAAATACACACTAAACACAGACCAATACATATTACCTTTCTCCAGCAAGACCAAGATAGGCACTTAAAGCAGAAACCAACCCCCAAGTCCAACTATTTGACAAGACAACCTCTGGTACTGCATTAGGTGAGTTTCCAATTTCATTAGTGCTGCCTTGAGTTTTTTGTTAATGGTGACCAGATCTAAAGAAACACTTAAGATTAAACACTAGTCTATTAGCCAACAACATTCAAGAAATTTTGCCAGGAAACAGAGCTGCCCATATGGGCTTTGTAAACAGATGAGCTTTCCCAAACAGCAAGTCAGCTGGCAGGAACAACTTCATTTAGGGGCTAGTTCTGCCTCATATAGAGGCAGAAATATCAGCAGACCACCCCTTGAATAAACTAAAACTTCCTCCTCTTAAATTAGTATTTCATCTTATAGAAGAAATTCAAAGCTGCTAAGAGAGACTTCCTCTCAAATTAGCGAAATACTGCAGCCTCAGAAGCAGTGGAGAAGGGAGGTGGGATGCTGTTTGAAAGGTGCCCTGACATCTGGGGCTGCCACTTACCTTTGTAAACCCAAGCAGAGGCCAGTGTCTGCACCAACAATGCTGGTCCTTGTCCTAATCACGAAAAGAGAAATGTAGCGCTACTGGAGGTTGAATGTCACTTAACCAACTTGATGAGGAGATAGTTGTGTGACTTTACCAAGCCTTCAGTATCTCAGACCAAGACCATAGAACATTCAAGAAATGTATTTAGATAGCAATAGAAGAATTTGTTTTAAATGCACTGAAAGACCAGGTCAATTTTTGGTAGATATTTGCAGGAACCTGTTATCTTCCCCTGTTCACTGCACTTTAATCATCCCCAGCTCTTCCCTCACACAGGAGAGCATATATATTTTTCACTAAAAGACAACCAGATAAGCAAACTGTCAGGCAAGAAGAACAAGCAGTTCATGTTGCATCTTTGCAGTTGCTTCTACCACACCCAACCTCTCTAAGAATAAACTTCCTGGCTATGTTTCCATTTTCTGATAAAAATATAAAACGAGCAATAAATGTGGGAAATGTACATTTTCCATCCCCAGAAGCCGAACACATTTTTTGTAAATCATGAATTGCCACCTTCCACAACTCCAGCCCAATGAGTAGCCCACAAAAATCAAAAAGCAATCCTTTCCTGAGGTTTGGCTTGCTTAGACAAACAAATCAGAAACATCCTCGGAACAAAGCTCCATGTGTCTTAATATCCCTACTTGGACCCAAGCCAGAGTCTCTTCTGTCTCTACTACAACCAGAGAAGTGGTTGATGCAGATGCAGGCACACAAAAGCTATTCAGCACTTTCCCAGCACTATAAATTTTCAGGTAAACATTAGCCTGCTAAATAGTGTCACTTGCCCTTCAGTAAAAAGGGGTTGTTTCTAACAATTAGTTATATCATGTCAGATATACCAGAACTTCCCAATATCACAGGACAGAAAAGCGAGTCTTATACCCAGAGTAGGGATGCTTTCTTATGAAACTGCCTACCGAGCTCCTGAGACAATGAAATTAGGCTCTAGGCAGATTAAATTAGCTTCCAACACTTGTCTCCCCTGAGGAATGTCCTAACTTGGAGTGCCAGGAGTGCCCCTTCTGGAAGGGCACAAGTGCCACTGAACACACAGCTTCCTAAATGGCTCTCACCAGCAGCACCTACTTCACACTAAAGCACTGACTGAAGGCATGCTTATGCGCTGCCACCTTTATAAGCCCAAGGGACTTCATTCTTTTGTGAGATGACTCAGTCAATACCACCCAGAAAGAAGTGGCAGGCAGTTAGATAGGGCTGCCTACCCCATCAGCAATTCTTTTTCCTGTGTAATCACCTCTTATAAAGAAAATGGAAATTAAGTGGAAACATACATAAAAAAAGGCAGGCAGGGTCACTTGCAGTGAGAGGTGCAGATGACAGCATCTTCAACATTAGACCCAATTAGCTGCTCACATAAGAAAGTAACATTTCATCTTTGCATACCCTGACTAGAAACGCAATTCCATATTCAGTCTCCATCATCATTTCCCATTCTTATCTGCTAAACAACATACAATACCCCCTCTCCATCATCTTACTTCAGTACCAAAAGCCATTTTTGAGATTTCTAAGCACGAGTATTTGTACAAAGCAGGAGCAGAGCAAAAGATCTGCAAGCACTGTCCTGACACACTCAACTGGCTCCAAGATTATTTTCCTACATCATCTTCTCATGAAAAATGCAACCGGTACCAGTAGAGCCAGACAACCCATGAGCCACTAAAAGCCTAACCACACTGCTTTGAGTAAAAGATATTATCTAGTCTGGTATTAGGTCTGCAAGTGTCCATTAGCAAGTCCCCAGGGAAGAGCTGAGAGCAGGGAAAGCCTGCAGTACAGTATTCCACCCTTCAACACAGAGCAGATTGCATCACATGGTTAAGCTGTTCGGTAATTCTGTACTAAAAGGTTGTAAGGATGCACCCAGGCCCTCCCTGAATCAACAAGTGTCTTGTTTCTACTACATTTGTCCACTAAATCAAGGAATTGCATCCTGTTATGTAATTGGTACCTTCACTAATAGCCTCCTGCTCTCATGCTGGATGGGACAGTGAGCAGTTCATCCGGATCCAGTTTCTCTGGCCTGACATGACTCTGCAGGCCTGTCATAATGGCTGACAGCCATTGCTTTTGCAGATGAAAAGCCCTACTTTGCTCTGTTGCTCCCTGCAAGGAAGTTCCACCACACCTCTGGGCCTCTTCCAATCCTAAAACACTTTTATCCAAGGGGACACCCTAACCACACACAGCAGTAAGGCAAGGGTGGACAACAGGCTTACATAGCAGCATAGAAGCGCTCTTGTTTTAATTCACTTCTCCTACAGATCCTAATGCTTCATTCACTTTTCCTGACTGTTGCCATCTTAACAGCTCAGTGCTCAGCAAGGACAGTCTGTGACAACAGTTCCTCCTCCTGAAAGGTCATGGCCAGCTCAGAGCCCATCTTTTTATTTGTGAAGCAAAGACCATCTTTCCCCATGTGTTTAGCCTCATTCGCTCATGCAGACTTGCACCTGTGTTAAGGTGACTGCTTGTACCTGAGCTATAAGAACTTAGGATCAAAGCAAGGAAGTCATGAGGAAAGCATTACTTCAGAACTGCTACCATTCTTTCAAGTATACAGGGACAAGTGTTCAAGTAGCAACCTGCAATTTGGACAACCTTGTGACTATTAACTATTTGGCACACTAAATACACAGGCAAGACAATTGCATAGAGCATGACCCAAAACACCCAATTGCCAGCTTCAAAACTAGCACCAAACAAGAGAAGACATAAACAGCATGATGATAGAAAGATTTCATTTCATCCTTAACAAATGGACCTTTACCAATCTCACATTACCATGCTAAATCAAGTTTTGTCTCAAGCTTGGTTTCACCACCATTTGTATCATAGACAGTAACCAATAAAATTTAATTAACATGTTTATTCTAACAAAAGTTACATGAGACCCTTCAAGAAATACATTGCAACTAGACCTCTGCATATCGGATTTTTTCACTTAGCTTGTCTACAAGACATACTTTGTCAAAACAGCAAAATCAGACTAATTAAACAGTTACGGTAGAGAATTGCACATGATGCAGAACCAGTTTAAGAGCAAAGATCATACAGAGAATGTATTACTGGATTACAGTCCAGCATGGATCGCTTAGAAAGTCATGAGAAGGAAGTTTCCTCCAACAGAACACAAGTATACAGCATCATTAGTATACATTTTGCATTAATACGCACAATTATTAAAAAATTGAAAAATGTTATCTTCAAATATTACTTGGCTAGCCACTATACCTATAAGGTAAAACCACAAATGGACTAACTCTGCTTAGGAGGAGAAAAACAGTAAGTCTCTAGAATTAACTAGAGCCCAACTCAGCAAGCTACTTACGTATCACCTTAAGTCCTACTGACACTAGTGGGACTTACATGTATTAAAGTATTACAATTAACATGGATAGATTTCAGCATGCATCAACAGTCAAGTACATGCTAAATACTTTCACTGAATCAGGATCATATTCCTTAAAGTACAATAAATTTATACACACACTATAAAAGTCATGTTCTTTCAATCTATTGTCCTGTCAAAAGAAAAACCTCTACTGGGTACAAGGAAAAACTGATACAGTCCCCTGAATAAGCATGGCTTTTAATGTTTTATTAACTCCAAAAGCATGCACAACAGTGCTAGGGACAATCTACCTTAGCTGGACTTTCAGTCTTCACACTGTCGAAACAACAGAATTTATCCAATTTATACCAGTATAATATTAAAACTTTATATGCAATTTGCAAGTTCAAGATCAAGGAACTTGTTTCTTAAGCTCATTCCCCCAGTGATCAGATCTTCGCATTATACAACTATACAGTAATCCAGAGACTATATACAATCCTGCACAAGATACTGGAAGAAAGCTACCAAGTTACATAAATAAACGTTCAAGTTCAAAAATATTTCATTTCTCTTGCACTTAATATTTAAGTGTTATTAAAAACGCAACAAAAAAAACTCTGCAATGTTGACATGTATCAGTCTTCTCTAAATAAAAAGACTTCCTGTAGAATTGTCCTTTTCCAGAAGTTATCTGCGTGGCTGTTTAAATAAAATGCGTCTTGCCGCAGCTATGAAATCCAGGTATCCCGGCAAATGTTCCATGTACTTGGGAACAAAATATTCCCATTTGCTCAGAGGAATTTGATTGTTGTGTTTTGTTGTTTTGTTTTTTTTATATAACCCACTATATGATAGTGAACAAAATACTTTTGTTTCATAGAAACAACTAACATTTGCCTACACCAGGCAAATGGTCTATTTACAGATACATTAGGACTGCCTGACTGACAGTGAGTGTGAGTTGCTGAACTCCAAGAAACATGGAGCTTAAAACGGCGACACTCTCTGCTGAATCGCCTTCCCTTTTAGGATACGTCTTATCTGAAGAAAAGAAAAAGACAACACATTAGTACTTATCATCATAATCTGACAAAAAAAAAAAAACAAACACCACACAACAAAAAACCCAACCCTAAACCAAGTTCCACATTCCTCATTTATCTGAGCCCAGGTTCTAGTTCAGTTACACCAGAATTGATCCCTTTTTACAGCATCTGAACCAGTGAAAGGAAACAGAAATCAACCTTAAGTTATTCGCTTCTTAGGTGAAGAATTCTTTTTCATATGTTTTCATAGCTCCCAGGAAACAGGGATTTTCTTCACCTTTTATCCAGGCCTAAAAATGCCATTACTAATTATGATAAGAACAAAAGCATGATCTCAGGCCATACTGAGATGAACACGAGAAGGGATATTACCTCCAGTATGTTGCAAGGTTACAAAGAGAAAAACGTATGTTGATAGGAAAAAGCTTTTGAGATGGAAAAAATAAAAGCTACAAGTGAAACCTATAATTTCAGGTATTTGTACATTCTGCCTGATCCTGACATTAAAACCAAAGATCTCAGAGCAAAACGGTATTTATTCAATCTTCTCCTTAAAAGCTGCAACTCAAACCCCAAAGCAGACTTTTGAAGAGGAATAAAGCTTTTTTGTAGATGGGGACAGATGGAAACAGAGGAGAAGTTTTCTTGTTCTTTTTTTACCTGTTCTCCTACAAGGCCATCAGGAACCAGATGAACTGGCTGCTCATTCTCCAAGTTTCTGGCACTTGGATCAGCTCCCTTTCGCATAAGCAGGCGCACAGCATCCAGCTGACTCACCCGATACTGCAGACTGGCAGCCACGTGGAGTGCTGTGTTGCCATTGTAAGCCTGGGTAAGACAAAGTAACGCCATGAAGGAAAGACAGGGGCATGAGTCTGAGGACACTTGCAGTGCCACACATGTACACATCCAGGAGTATACCCGCTTTCCTTAAAAATCACTGTACCTTTGCGTTAACAAAAGAGAGATAGTTTGGCAGCTCCAGAAAGAGACGAATGAGCTCCAGGTTTGCTTCTTCTGCTGCCAAATGTAGAGCTGAGCGACCACTTTTGCGATCCTATCAAAAAAGGAACTGTTAGTCTTCCCTGCAGGTGCGTCACCTATCCAGGGTGAACACGCAGACAAAACAGAAAGCAGAGTAACTGCAGAGTGTTGAACAGACATATATACTACAATATATTGAAAGTCAATTTGAATAAATCTTTTAATATGACTATCTAATGAACAATGGACCAGATCTCATTTGGCAGTAAGTTTACGTAGCCACAGTATCAAATTTTATCTCAGGTAATAGTCTGGCCCAGCACAGACCGAAACTGGGCAGGTAAGCAGTGTTCAAGTAAAATTTGCAGTTCAAGAACAAGGTATCATCAGCATCCTATTACTACAGATACTTCAGAGCGCTCCAAACATATTCTTACTTTCTAGACACAATCAACTGCAGCCAGCATAGCATCACTCTTAATCCAGGAGTTATACTGGCACCTCCCTCTTTCCCCAGGGTTCATTTGCACTGATAATACCTTGTTCTGAATAAATGCAACATTCCCCTTCCACCTGGGTAAATTAAGCTGTAGGGAAGCTTTCAAATTAGTCTACTTCCTTTGTAATAAAGCTGAAATGTGGCATGGGAGAAAGGAACATGTTCTGCTTCTACATTCTCCCTGGATCTGGCACTTCAGACAAAGCCATTTTACTTACTTTTGCTTCAACAGAGGCTCCCATTTGAATCAGAGCCTTGATGGTTTCTACCAGGCTCTTGTTTCTCAGCAGAAGCTCCTGGACCTCAGGGGAGTGAGGTGGCTGACTGTTCTGCAGTTCATGCAGCACAGCATTATGGGCCAGAACAGCACAGTGCAATGCTGTCAAACCTTAACGTTAAAAAAAAAAAATTATCATTAATGAACAAATGCAACAGAGAAGTATTGAGTGGCTGCTTGTTTCAAATACAGACAGAGGAGTTTCTACCCCTGTGAAGCCGAGGGACAGTTCCATATTCATAAGTGACAGTTACTGCTCCCAAATGGCTTGAGATTTGGGTTGTCTCCCTGAGGATTGAAGTAGCAACCCACTGTAAACTCTCAGACAGCAGATAAAGAATCAATTTCTAAGATATTTTTTTACAAAATATACTTTAGAAAGAGCTGTTATATGGCAAAGAGGTTACATAAAAACAGCTCTCTGGTGCCAGAGATTCTAACTTCTGTACCCATTGATCTATCACTGGCACTCAAATGCTTTAAACAATAGCCAATTACCATCTACACTCTCCATGCCACACATGGCAATCACACGTAAGAGGAAAGAGATCCTGACAGGCACAGATTAATCACATTTTTATCTGAAAGATACACCAATTGTAATGTAATTTCAACTGTAATTGTAAATTTCAACCTGACAAAGATACGTTCGATTTTATTGCTTCTCAACCTGGATAACACATCAGCAGCTATAAAACATTATAACATCCAGTAACTCTGTAAATTATAAACCCTTTACTCACCATCATAGTTTGTTGCCTCAAGGTCCACATACTGGTTGCTTCCCATGGCTCCCTTTTGGATCGCCTACAAAAGTGGAAGCAGGTATGCATTTAGGTCTTATCCAAACCACATACTGCTTCCTCAAGCTTGTATACAGTCTTACTACAACAAAGTTGCAATAAATGGCAGTAAGAAGAGACTTATTGTTTTAGTCAACAAGAGAATTCCACCAAATGACTCTGAAGTGTTGGTGAGGACCTTAATGTGAAATTCAACCTCAATTTAAGCCATTACTGTCAAGGCCAGAGACATGCTCACAAGGCTATACAGAGAGAAAGGTAAAAGGGAGGAGTAGTGTTTTCAGAGTTTCTTCAGACAACTATTAAAAAGTATAAGCGTTAACGGTCAGGGCAGAGCTACACCTGCCTGGTTCTTACCTGAAGGACCTGGGCATGCCCCTTCTCAGCACAAACATGCAACGGCGTTCTACCCCAGCAGTCTGTGGTGTTGACTTGAGCCCCCAAGCTAACCAAGTCCTGCACAATGAGATGCTGGTTGGCAGCCACAGCCACCTGGAAAGCACTCTGCAAACATTGAGAAGAAAATTTAAACTATTAGTCATCTGATCCCTAACAGGAAAGAGCAACGAAAACAAATAAAAATTCTAACTACTTGGTATTATTTAAGCAGCGATTACAAATACCAGGAAGCCAGGACAAATGAAGCAGAGCACATAGTTTTACCAGCTCAAGGTGATCCCAAGAAGTATTAATAGCTCAAGGTTAATATTAGTATGCAGGCTAAATCTCAGGGTTAATATTAAATAAGCCTTTCACCACATCTTCCTCAAGGTCTAGACATGCAGAAGCACTCAGGTGCACAAAACAGGTGCAAAGATTTTGCAAACCTGACCTGGCCGTTGTGCTCTTTAATATCCAGCATGTGCAGGGCAGCCATCTTCCTTGCAAGAACGTAGGAGAGTGCTCGCCGGCCCTGGGCAACAGCAATGTGAAGGAAGCTGCGGGATAGAGGGAAAACACAGAGTTACACCACCATACAAACTAGGGCTCAAGTCATGACAAGAGATCCAAACAAATGGGAGGGGTGTTGCGTTGCCAGCTACTGTGTGACTAAGACAGGAACACAGGCACCTTCTTCCCAGGGCAATTTAAAGCATCTAAATTAGAATCTTTTTCTCCCTATTTACTAGATAAAGGTCTAACGATTAGTACCTGAAACCAGGCAACACAAGTGCACCATCAGCAAGACTACGTGTTTCATTTGATGAGCAAAACGGCTGCACTCGGGACACACACACTGCTACTGGACTGCTTCCATCACAACCCTGTGGTCCCCCAAAGCACAAACGGAAGCATTCCCCAACCTTCCACAACAGAAACACCAAGATAAACAGCACTCACGTATCTCCGTCCGAGTCTTTTGCAAGGAACTGGTCTTGAGAGATATTTGCCAGTTTGTTTTCCTCCTGCTCCACCTGCCATTGAAAAAATGACTTGCCCAGCTGTGTTGTGCTTCTGGTGATGTTTTGGTCAGGTAGAGAGACATTCAAAGTAGCCAAAGAGACGCTGCGCTCCAGATTACCACAGATGTTATTGGAAAGCAAGCTGAAGTTTGGAGCATGGGAACTGACATCAGCCTGTGGGAGGGTGCTGGTCAGCGGCTGGAGGGGAGCGGAGATGCCCTCCGAGCCTTCAGAGTCATTCAAGAGGGAGGAGAAGCTCTGCGGCGGACAGTACTGCAGTTCATGGCTCTCAAAGGTATTCTGTTGGTAGCCAGGAGACTGGTCATTGGCAGAAAATGGCCTGTACTCCAGGGAGGAATCTGAAGGATAGCTCTGTGACAAATCTTGGTTCTGGGATGGAGGGAATTGATAATGCTGTGGTGGATCAAGCACATGCTGGGAGGTGTGATCTTGGAATGCTTGGTACTTCTGGGATGGGGAGAAAGCCTGTGTTCCTGGGCCATCCTGGTACTGCTCACCAGGTGAGCTGTGGCTGGAGACAGTGTGCAACCAGCTAACCTGCACTGTGTTCAGAGAAACGGGGCTTGACTCGTTCTTGATGTTTATAATATTCTGAAGCAGATCAGAATTGCTGTCATGCTTTGGGTCATTTTTATGAGTCTCCTCCATGTTATCCATAGAAGTTGGTGTCTGGGGTGGTGTCTGTCAGGAAAAAACAACAACAACAACCAAAACAAGTCACAGAAAGTTAGAAGTATAGTTATATTTAGCAGCTTCTGATCACATTAAAGGAACCTGAAAAATAAAGGCAGGGAAAAAAGTCACTACAAGCTTACCAGGAGGTGTGGGTGAACATTAGCTTGCCGTTTGAAAGAAGGTCCATCAGAAAGCAGCTCAGAAGCCTTTCTTTTGCCGCTGTGACCTAGTACACTCTTCAGCTCTGCTCAAAATAAAATTAGAATCCATTTGGAGGTTATTCTTACAATCACCTTCTAAAATCTTATCTCATAGTATTTTTTAAAAAGGGTGAGGTTTTTTACCTGTGTACTGCTCGTAGTTCACCAAACCTCCTTGTGCCTTTTAAGAATAAAACAGATTATTCCATTACTATAATGTTATTTCAGGGGAAAAAAAAAAAAAACACACAAAGAAAGCAGTAGTGACTGACTTCTATAACCCACCCAAAACACCTTAGAACAATTCTAGTACATGATTGCCTAACCCTAACTTCACTGTTTTCAATTAAGTTTTAAAAACTGAAACACTTTTATGGAACTTCAATGAAAACCACCATTTTTTCTTAAGACTTTTTAAGCTATTTGTTACAATACCACAAAACTCAAGAAAAATCTAGAGAAACAGGCCATTCCTTACCAAGGTCTGAGAATTATATTTTTTTAAAAAACATAAATAAGCTAGCCAATTTTACACTTCTTAAATGTCATGAATTTTTCTATGAAAAAGATTTCCTGTGACAACACTTATCTAGGAAGCTTGCAAACACATGCTTAGAAAGACTATTCTAAAAAAAATAAAAGACAACCCAAAACAAACACCTTTAATATTCCCAGAATTTCCTGTATTTTTTCCTATCTTTCCAGACCGGAGGGGTCTGCCTTTATGCTGTGTACTGCATACAGAGCACAATAGCATGACAAACGATTCTCTCCTGAGAAGATTCCCCAACTCTTACAACGAATGACCTCATTCGAGTGTTAACAGGGAGTTTCTGTGGTTTCATAACAGGAACGTATCTTCAGCCAAACTCTCTTTAGAAAACAAAGCTTAGTAAGAACATTTTTCAGTGCCGCCTTCTCCCGCAGCAAGCCTTCTTGCTAATTCCTTCCCAGCTCTGTTCTTCCATTACAAATTGTAAAGGAAAAACACTTGACTCCATTCACATCATGTAGAGCCACAAGCTCATTCATAGCATTATTACCCTTTTTTTTCGCCAACTTCAGTAACCTTTAGAAGCAATTATGTCACTGCTGAAAAATGCTGGTTACCTTGCCTTCCTCCGTGGCAGAGCCCGAGGACATCTGTTTGCTGCTCCTGAAGTGCAGCAGGAGCTCCTTCACCGAGTTCTTCACCCGGACCCCCTGGAAAGGTCCTCTGTGCTGCTTTCCTCCCCCCATGTGTTGTTCAACTGTTGAGATACATTAAAACAAAACCCGACTTTAAGCCACCGACTTCGCATTCGCTTAAAAATGAAGAAGAAGCGAGAACGTTTGTGGAGAAACAACCCAAATTACCGGTTTAGCAGAGGAGAGCCGAAGGGATGCCTAGCACCCCTCTGCTCACATCTGGCGGGGGTGCGGCTCCCTCTGCTCCCCTCTCCCCCGGGGCCCCCCCCGCCTCAGCCGCTCCGGCAAGGCTGGAAAGACCTCGGCGCTGGGCCGAGGTAACGCCGGCGAAACGCTCCTGCCCGACGCGGAACTCTTTGCTTTTCACCACTTCAGGGGCTTCTAAACCCAAAAGGGTGCGCGACCGGCTTCACTGCCGGGGAGGGGAACGGAGCAGGAACCGCGACTTCGCGCCCTCCTTCGCCGACCTCCCGCCGGCGCCGCTCCCTGGGGCGCAGGGGGCCGGGACCGCG
>VWZK01002652.1:24279-63451 GCA_013396935.1 Baryphthengus martii | reverse complement strand
GGGGGGCCGGGCAGGAAGGCATTGCAGGGCCATGGTGTCCAGGCAGTTTCAGCTTTGACTGAGCTCTAAGGCAGCACAACCCATCAACCTCCAAAACTGGAGAAGGCTGTGAGGGGAGCACGGAGGAGGATGTCTCAGCTGCCCAGGGCGCTGACTTCCCAGGTTTTTATTGCCTCACCTCCATTTACTGGCATGCATCAATAATGCCAACTAGTGGCCAGTATTAGCAACATTTGTCCTGAAACCTCTCATATACACCTGAAAATAGTGAGATGTGCTTATCCTCATATCTCAAACAACTGGGAAAAGAAAGAAACAAAATCCATTTGTTCCCAAGAACTGCTGCTCCCCTCACTTTAGAATACAGCCTATACAATTATTATGTAACTAAAGCTAATTGGTCTTGGATTAGGTTATAGAGATACAGTTGATGACTAAAACAGCTTTGGAGAGTGTGACTTGTGCATGTCCATGAGCTACTTTGAAGGGATGTGAAAATTTGGTTAAGCACAAAAAAGTCCTGTTGTGTTACTATTTGCACTCACTGGAGAGTGGTCTCATTCCAAAAGTTAGAGAGGTTGAAAGCCAACACCTTAGATTTTCACCACCAACTAAACATCTAGGTTAATCAAGGTCATGTGCCTCCCTTCTGCTATCCTAATCAGCGCCAGCATAGGCAAAAGATGCACTGGACTTGCTGTGCTGGGCTTCCCTCTGCATTAGATCTATGGTAACTGTGTCCTTGTTACATGGAAATAGCAAAGCCCTTGCACCTCAATTTAAGTTGAAGCAAGATCAAGAAGCCTGCTGAGTATTTGGGGGTTTCTCTATCAAAACAATCTTCCATCTTTTCATCGTTCTTTTTAATTCTAATTACGAGATTTTTCTCTCATACCTGGGCCCTCATACTGAGAATAGCATTTCAATGATAGCACAAATTCAGGCTGAGGGAGAAATTTTGCTGTTCACCTTTCAGCTGTCTCTGGTTTATCATTTCTCACATGAGTTTTGCAGTCTGAGCTGCAATGCCACAGGGCAAGGGACTTCTGGGCCGTCCTGCTGAGTGGCAGCAAGGCGGTTAAGGGGAAACCTCCAGCAGAACTGCCTGTGATCAGTCCAGCAAAGCCCACAAAGGGTGCAAGGGAGAAGGAGGAGTACCAGGTAAACAGGATGAGGACTCTTAGCTCAGAAAAATCTGGACTGCAAAGCTCACACAGAGATTTGTGTGTGCTTGCAAAGACATCCTACCAACACCCTATGCCATCCATATAGCTTTGTGTGTAAGTGGTCACTGCCAGCCGAATCCCTGATTTTACCAGTTCCTACTTCTATACGGCCAAATGATGTGGCCCCCCAGTTTACCTTCAAGTCCTGGTCCCAGAACTGGTAACAGTGCTCTTACATGAGCTCAATTTTGGGATCTCTGGTGAGAGAAACTTATCTGCTTTGGGTGAAATGCGGGTATGGTTTGCTCCAGGACTGCTCCCTAGACACATCACGAGCAAGACTCTGCCCATTCTCTCCCTCTGTGTTAGCTTACTCTCCAAAAAGACATCCTAGCTCCTCTTTCTCCTGATAAAATGTCCTTGAAACTGTAGCTCCAAGTCACACAAGCAACAGCTGAAAAGAAAAAACAACAACAAACAGAAGATGCCTCCTGGGGAGGCCACATGCGGCTTAGAAGAGACGAAGGCTGAGAAAGGGTTGTTCCGCTGTCTGGATGTGGCCAGTTTGCAGTGATGAAAGAACTAGCCTTTACAGTGCTAGTGTGCCTGCACTGTTTGGTCTCTGGGGCTTGTACTGGGCTGAATGCTATAGGGGATGTAGGCTTTAAATAAATAGATAAATACATACATAAATCAAGCCCAGAAAGCAGAGCTTTGCCTTCTCTATAGAGCAGCACGTAGTCACTCTGCCAGTCACAGAGTCCCTCCTAACCACAAGCAAGGAACCTGCCAGCTCCCAGAGCAGACCACAGCTCAGCAGGCACGGGAGCAGAATAAACAACCTCGCTTCGATCCATCTCCTAAGCTGTAACACGGGACAAGGGTCAGCCTCTAGGTAAAGTGTCAGAGCACCAACTACTAGTAACAAGAACTCGCTTTTGCAACATATTTCTGTAGCAGCATAACCTCCGTGCTATTTCTTAAACTGGAAATCAAAATGGCAGTTTACAACCCAGTTGCTTAATGCAAGTGAGTATTTGCTGTAGGGATGTCAAATGCTCTTTATTCTTCAGTGGGTGTAATTAACCTCCTGCTGCAGACTGTGAGTCGAGGTGTACGGACATTGCCACCACACCTCTGTACCCTAGCAGCGCTTCCACACGACAGCAAACTCCAACCCATCTGGCATAACGCTCGGTTTGCTTTTAGAATAGCATCAAGAAAAACAAAAGTAAAAGCTTAGTAACTCTTCCACTCCTAGAAACCGTTCAGGATCAGTACCTATGTTTGTTTTAACGGTTTAGGAGAGCACGTGTCAGCAGGTTGGAAATAGTCCATGGCATGGTTTTGTTCTGAAAGCCAGTAGAGAAGAGTCAGTGTTTCTTCCCTCTTTGCTATACCTGTATTGCTACATTTTTCCTCGATGTTGGTCTCCAAGACTGACATTCTGCAATTAGCCTGAATTTCAAAATGGGGCATGTATAATTCTTCATATTAAAGGAAAACTCAGGCTATTTATTTAACATATGTCTTTTGGAGTTTGCTCCTTTGATCCAACAAATGCCCTCAATTCTGCTTTCTTCTCCCAGGCTGTTTGATATTTAAAAAATAAAACAAAATAAAATATATTGCTCCTAAGTAGATCTTTTCACAGATCTGTGTACATAAAGCAGCTGAAATCAATACAGAGGAAAAGAAATCCCAAACCCAGCAAGTGTCACAAAGCTAGCTAAGCGGATCTGATTTCTGTACAAGCAAAAAATTTCCCGGCACATACACCTTGTGTATGTGGACATTCCTCTCAATGTGCTCACTGCCGTGGTTAGTCATGGTTTCTCATAAGCTCACATATCTCATTAGTTCATTAGCGTCTTGCAGTAGGAACGCATGGCTAAGAAATCTACGCACCACTGATGTCACAGCGTGTAAACAAGGAGCAGAAGGCCATTTCCCCATAGCAAAGGGTAACATCATATATCACCTGTAAAGGATACTAGGTGTACATAGATGAGGTAAATAGTGTACGTCCTTGACCAAAAATATTTTGCTTGGTACAATATTCTGGCTTACAAAGGGCAATAGCATAGCTTCTCGGTCCTGTTAGGGAGTTTCAGAGTAGGTCTGAAGGGGTAAGCATCAGTTTTCGTTGTGACTCACACCGAAAACTTTTTTCCACCTAACTCAGATGATCAACCTCAGCCAAAACCTCTTATTCTGAGCCCACTTTTATGTTATTTTCTACTGTCAGATGTGGGAGCCTGTGCTGCAAGCATGGCAAGTGAGTTAGGCTCTCGTGGACTTCAAGGATCACTTCAACCAGCTATGAAACACCACCACTTTCTAGCAGGATTGGCAGAGTTATCCCAATGCGGCATCGCCACTCAACTCTTAAGTACAGGAATGGAAGAAAACACTGCTTTATCTCAGTGAGATTTTATCTCAGAAAAATACGATTTTTCAAACTGCAATCTACCCAGGACTGTGCTTTCCTACTCTCTCAGTTTGTGTGGAGTAACACTTAACCTATCTAAGGTTAGGGTTGCCATACATCCAGGCTTCCTAAACACGTAGATTTTTGCTCCATTGTCCAGGCAGGTTTTGAAAATTTACCCGCTTCCTGGACATGGTAAACCAATCACATCTACCAGACAACAGATCTAACAGGGCTGACCAGTCCAGAAATCCCAGGCACAGTGTCAGCATGCATGCAGATCACCCTCGCTGTGGTTGCATGGCAGGAGCAACACCTGTAGGAAGCCTTGTCACTGATCTGCACAATCCTACACAGCCTGTGAGCGCATCATCAGCTCAAAGGTGCAGATCAGCCTGCAGGAAAGCCCAGGCAGAAACGAGACAACCACGGTAAAAGACACTTGTACCATGCTAACACTGGAAAGATCGTTGAAGGAAACACCCTCATCTTATGTCTTGGTCTCATTTCACTGTGTTTTCCCGTTTATGGAGTTTAAATGCCTTCAGTTCAGACTTTCATTCACTAGAGAAATCCCAGCTTTCAAGACACATGGTTCTCTAACCTTGGGAAAGTCCTGAAATTCAGCTGTCCTCCATTAGTCAGACAAAAACTCAATACACAGGAAATTTTCTCATTTGAAAAAAGCACCTATACCAAGGCAGCACCTATAACATTTTCTTTTGGTAGGGAAAACATTAAGTTGCTTCCAAGCATCAGTACAAAAACTTTTCTGGTGCTTGGGATGAACTGCATATACTGGGGCAGGTTTTATCTACAGTTAAATGTGTGCTTGGACAACATTGCTCCATCTGTTGGTTAGAATTTGCTGCCACGTAAGTCTCAACCACAGATGTCCTATATGTGCATAAAGGATATTAATATCATGGAAAAGATACTGTTACCGCATTCTTGCCTGTACAGACAAAAGCCAGTTGCTACACATATAGAAAGAAATTCATGACGGTAATGACAAATTTACAGTAATATGTAAGTTGTGCACGAGTTAGCATGAAATATCAAGAAAGTTGGGAATAAACTCTTTGATTTGGTGGGGCACAGTACAAAGTTCTGTTCCCAGGCGTTGGCTCCCCTCCTCCAGTTCTTAGCTGGGAAAAGGCACAGACCTAAGCCAGACACATCCTGTCTGACAGGACGCTGCTGTTCACAGAAGCTGGCCCACGGATGTTTGCTCTTCCTTTTAATTTCCTGCCAATTTCTTAAAAAGAAAGAAAGAGTAAATGCAGCTCTTGTTTCTACCTTGCACATTTTGTCTCTAGAGCTTGTGACTAGGAACGCCAGAAAAAAAAAAAAAAGAAATCACACAAGGCTTTCTGAGCAGCACAGTCAGGATTGAGTTTTTCTGCCCCTGAAAGTCCAGGGGCTAGAAGCAAAGCCAGATCAGGCCGTCTAGGCTGCATCAGGAGGCAGAGCTGAAGGGAGGGATAGGGCTATGCCTGCCACCCTGCTGTTCTAGGCAACCCAGGGGAGGGAACGGAAGCTTCCCTGTATCCAGGAGAGCTGCTGGAAGCCCCTTTCCAGCATCTGGTTGATGATGACAATATCTCAACCACTACCTCTGGGGCAGCAGTGGGGCTCTGGTGCGGGGCTGAGGCTGTTTGGCTGACCTAGGCAGCCCAGAGCTCGGCTGGTGTCCAGGCCCTGGAGGCAGAGGGCTTTTCCTGCCCACGGAAACCCTTCTCCTATCCACTGCCATTAAACACAATGGGAAACACAGGGCTTGCTGTAAATAAAGTCAATAAAAGGTCTAATTTGCCAAAAAGAAATCACTTGCCTCAGGAACCAACCTGATACTGGATTTTTTTTTTTTTTTTGAGCAGAAATATGGCCTTCTTCCCAATATCCCTAGGTGACATCTGTCCCTGACTGCTGATCACCCATTCTGGCTGAGGGAGAGCGCAGAGTATCACCTTTTCTCTGTCCTCCAGGCAAGCAACGATGACCAAGATTAAAATATCTGGTTTCCATCTAAAAGTACTCGCAAGATACCTGTCCCTAGCTGTACATAAGTCTCCAGTGACACCGTGGCACAAACATGCCCCTAAATTTTGGAAGTCTAAAATCCAGACCCCATTTCATCCTCTGCAAGAAGCTTAGTGCTGAGCTGCCTTCTCTGCCTCCCAGATACGGGCACAGGTAATGAACCAGGGTGCTGCATAATCAACTTCATGTGGTAAGCCAGAGAAACCCTAGCCAGGCAATGAAAAGAAGTTTATGGTTTGGTTTAATAAACCCCTTAGCATAACAAATTTTAAAGTGAAGTTTAAGTTCATTAAACTTACTTCTTTTCATTCCCACAGACTTTTAGATGAACTACAAGAAAGTAGGCGTAGAGCCCTATTTTTATATATGTTTCCCTCTGCTATCTCACACTGCATCATGGAAGTTTACTCCTGTCCTGTTGAAGCTGGCAGGCTTGTATGCTGATGGTGTTCTGCCATTCCAGAATTACTGATGAGCTGCCAGGAAATAAACTGTAATCAAGACTACACAAAACATCTGCTTCCACTAACAATGTTTCTTCCATTCAGTGCTTTCAGAGCTTAGCTTCCCATTTGTCCATCCATCCATCCACCCCTCCCTCCCTCCCCCCTCTTGAGAGCTACTACATCCTCCCCTGAAAAAAATAATACTGTTTCAGAGAGAACTGCCCAAAACAGCTGAGCTATTTAAGAGTATTTTGCTCCTGGATCCACTGAGGGCTTTCAAAAATTCCACCATTCATTGTGGTTTCTTCACACTTGGTTATTACCCATTACCTTCCCAAAATTCTCTATACTTCACCCCAAAACACACACAATTATAGCATAAGCCACTTGCAAGACTGTTAGAAGTAAGAAAAATGATGAGAAGCCAATATTGTTCCAATTAATTACAGGGTTTAAGCAATAAGGAAATAAAATTATAATATTGTACCTTCATGTCGGAAGAGTGAAGTTAGAATTAGCTCTATGAAAAACAAGGCAGTTCTCTTTATGGCCACATCTGTGAGAATGATTGAAAAGTTCCTCTGTGGTTTTAATGCTATGAAGCGGAGAAGCAACAGCAAGGAAACTTTTTTTTTTTTCCCCCTCTCTGACAAAAGTCCTGCTTACTCTGTCTTTCTGGTCACAGAAAAAAAAAAAAAAAGAAAAAGAAAAAAAGAAAAGTCACTCTAAACAGTCCCCGCCCCACCCCGAGTTGATTACAGCTCCACTCTAAGTACTCATAGGACTCTTTTTATTGTAGAGGATCACACGCCACTTATCTTTCAGCCTTGGTTAACCCGGGGTTGGGGGGGTTGTTATGACACGTGAGAGGAAGTAGCAGGGTGGAGGAGGAGGATGGCGTGAATGTGGCTCCCTGGACTTTTTCTGTGCAGTGGAATTTCCCAGGCAGGGTAAGCCCTGGTGGGGACATTCCCCTGCCAAAGAGACTGGCAGGAAACCCCAGGCTGGCGTAATGCTGCCAAAAAAGGATCTAAAAGACACTGATGCGAGGTTCACAGCAAGAACAGTGAAAAAGGGCTGTACAACAAAGGGGAGAAGAGAAACCTGCAGTGTACAATGTGGTGGGGTTTCTTCCCTGAAAGGGTCAGATTCTCCTTCTTGCCCACCTCCTGCCTGCAGTGCTGCCTGTGTGGCCACAAGCAGTTAAGCTGCATCCTGTAGCCCTTTTCTGTCTTGGCACTACAGGGAAATCTGGGCAAGCAGGTGCCTGCATAGTGGTTGCATAGGAAACAAGAGAGATGCTGTGTCATATACAGGAAAAACCATCTCCAGTCTTTGGGAGGTGGAGCAGGGCAAACATCTCTCCTTGGTGACTGCCTGGATTTCAGTGGGATTTTGCCCTCAGAAACGTTGTGATAAGTTTCGCAGAGGCTAGTATCTGTTAGCATCAAAACTCCATACAGCCAGACGCCTGATTAAAATGGGGAGAGGTGTAAAAAAAACAGGCAAAAAACAAGCAACCAAAAAAACCCCCATACTTGCCTTTGTCACAGATGTAAGATATATCAGATGTTAAATAATCACCTATTTCAGTAGATATGATATAACCTTCTGAATGGAAGAATTTTCCAGGATTTTCCTAAAAGGCGAGCAGATCCATCTGAATCATACTCTCTTCTGCTTTCAGCAGTGGCACAGACCAGGATTTACCATGGATATCAAACATGGCAAGCAAGGACAGGACACCCAAGTCTTCTCAGAGTAAACATTCCCTAGCTTCAATGCCTTTTGTTACTCCTTCCCAAGCCAGTCAATGCATTAAGGTTCTTGGAGACTGGCACCAGCAAGGTAAAAGCACTGAACCACTTATCCTCCCACCTGTTGTGTCCCACCAGTGCCTCCTGCACTGGAATGTAGATGTTAAAAATCAAACAAGCAGAAACCCCTTAGACTTTACCACCACCCTCACCCTGCCTCAGCAAACTACAGGAGGGAGGTAAGAGAGAACATCTCCTTCCCAAAGATGATGATTTTGAAACCTTCCCCCTGCAGTCAGGAAGTGCTGCGTGGGCTCCATCTTCCTGTTCGCAGATGTATTATATCACTGGAACATGTTCAATTGATAATCTTGATGGGCTCAATACTTTTCTTTGAAATAAGGGCAGTTTGTTCCAGTCAGGGCTGGTATTCAGTTGTTTGCTCGCCGAGGGCCTGTTGTGCCCTCAAGTCTTGTCTAACGCATGGCAGAGCAGTGCCCCAGCCAGACCCTTGCCCCACTCTCTTCTGCAACGTCTGTGGAGCAAGGTAAGATGCCATCGAGGACCTGAGATGTCCCTAGGTGCATTCTCAAGGCACCAAGATCTCTCTTTGGAAACAGAGGGAGTTGCAGACCCAGAGGGGCACAGATGCCCAACATGATGGGCGGCAGGAGCAGCACCTGGAGCACCCCTCAGCTCATTCAACTTCTCTACCCGTTTCTCCCCAGGTGTCACTGCCTTTGGAATCAGGACAGCTCAGGTGCTCTGGCTCCTAAAGCCATGGGGGATACTCCTTATCAGCTGTATATGTGCTGGAGGTCAGCACCCTCCTAGGCACCACTCACCTGTGCAAACAGGCAATCCCTTCTGCAAAGAAAAAGAAAATTCGAATATGACAAGAAACAAACGGAGAAGGAATAACAACGCCATGGACAAACAGCTGATATGTGGCAGGGCAGGATGAAAAGTCATGACTTCAGTCAAATCAAAATATCTACTTGCAGCAATGTCTGTTGCACAGAAGAACAACAGGACATCAGGAAGAAATTTGTCGATATAGAGAACCTGTGTTTCAAACAGCAGATATGAAACTGTTGACATTGGAAGAAACACATACGTTGGACACGTTTTGCAACAATGCAAAATAATTGTAATATCTGCTTATTACTCAAGGTTTTGATTTTTTCCATTGCATTTTTAAGACAGTATCTTTCTTTTTCAAAAAAAATAACTCTTTTTTTCCTATTTTTACTTATCAAAGCAAAGGCAAAAACAAGACACAGCAGAAGCAAATAATAATAAGAATAATAATAATAGAAATACACAGGGTAAAAAAAGACAAAGTTGGAGCAGGAAGAGAAGTAACCATTAGAAGGAAGAAACAGCTCAAGACTGAAATAGATGTCTTGCCAGCGGCAAGTGACAATTCCCTGAGAGAATCTGATTCAGGCAGAGAAAGAGGGCAGGCGGGACTGGAAAGAGTGACTCACTCAGCCCAAGGAAAACCAGAGGGTAGGAAGGAGTGGAAAGAACTAAGCACAGGATGGTGAGGGGAGTGGAAAAAAACATGAATTTGTCATGGTTATTTCACTGGAGGTACTTTTCTCACCTGCTGAATTCCAATGGGCACATCCTGCCTGGAAGATCTTTTGTGAGATCCTTCAGAGCAGGTTGCCGTGCTGCAGCAGAGCAATAGTCCTTGTCATGTGAGTAGTCCCGACCATTGCAAACAACCTGCAGCAGATATTTAGAGTGAAAAGGGAGAACGCTGTATCCAGCTGAATTAAAAAGAACACCTTTGTACAGAGGGCCCAAGCACAAGGGCATCAGGTGAAAAGCACTTATCTATTTTCAGAGCCGGGAAGGGAGAGAATAAGAAGTGGAGGGGTAGGACAAAATGTTTAACCCATGGTTTAAATAGGGAACACTGACTGCCGTAGCACAGTCTTGCTGTTAGACCACACAGTCTGCTTAATTTTCCACGTTGCACGAAATGGCAAAACACAGAAATTCAGACTTGAGATGGACTGTTTTATCCCAGTAAAGTTTACTCATCCAGATCCTTTTGTGACTTAGAAAAAAAAAAGAACTAAAAAATTTAGATTTAAGAGAATATTTAGGAAATATAATCATCCACTGAAGGAGTCTTAAAGCCAATATAAGAGTTATCAAAGTCTATGTCATCAACTGAATTTCACTTTAAAATGAACTCCAAGAACTTCATTCAGTGGTGTTCAGGCCATTTGTTTTTAAAACCTAACTACCCAAGAGTTAGAAACCAAACCACCACCAAGGCTATTACATTGTGGCTTACATTTTTTGCCTGAGAGTCATCCCAGGCCTCAAATTCAGTGCCTCAAAGCCCTCTTCTGGCCACACTCATTAAGGATTCACTAATCTATTAAGCCCACATCAGCTGACACAGTCAGGATGTGGGGGAGGGCACGTTGTACTTTCACTTGGGTTTAGTGATGTGTTTACTTTTCATCTGAGGTTCATATAAAATAACTCACACCCTCTTAACTCTCTAGCATCCTCCCACAAAATCCCTCTCTCTCATTCCAGGCAGAGTAGCTCCTGTACAATTCACCATGACGGACCCACAGAGTAGATCACCTTATTTCACCTCAAAAGGCTGCTGAATATGCCCATGAGAGGCTTGTATCACCAAAAGTGAAGGAGGACACAGTAATTTGGACAGGATTTTAGAAGGTCACTGCCCAAATATGAGCTTGGTCACCTTATGTGAGCATTCAGATCTGGGTGCCAATCACCACAGTGAATTAAAATTTGAGAGACTCACAGGTGGAAATTCAGGGAGATAATAAAACACTTCCTAGATTTCACATCCATTTTTCTCACATCATAAATAGGACGGTTAATGTTAGAAGTTATGTAATACCCTGCTAACTGGGGATGCAGTACCAGATCATGGGATGAACAAGAAGCCCCATTCCAACCAGATTGGAAACCCTGTGGTCTTGCAGTTCCAGTGAGCCTTCTATTCCTCTGTCTGGCAGTATGAGGCTCAAGCTCTTTCCCTGTCAAGCTCCTGTGTCATCTCAGGTGAGTTACATGCCTTCTGTGAGTCACCACAGGCCCTGAAGCGCACATGACACATGATGAATGCCTGGCTGTGCACTCCTCCTTATTCTGGTTATAAATATTGTAGCTTTGTTTTAAAAAGTTCCCCACCTATGATATTTGTCACATCTACAAATCTGCGAAAACCCAATATACATAGCTTCATACCAACTGTAAGCAGAATGTTTGGAATAGTACCTAACACATGACTGCTATGGCATTACTGTTGGGAGAGAGTACAGGAAGAGGTGGGTGAGCAGCCTGGGTGGGAAGAACTTCCTTTTTTGGAGAGGATGTATGTATTTGGAGAAATATATGTAGATATATTTGGAGAAATGTGTATGTATTTCTCATTTCAGTCTGCTGTGTCAGAGGAGTCTGTCCTACACAATTGATACTGCCTTTGGAAACCTCCACATGACCAAATCCTCAACCTTCTTCCTCTTCTTGGTGTCACAGGGCAAGATGTTTGCACACTGTCCTTCCTTCAACCCCATCCTACCCTTTTTACTTCCTGTCTCTTTTCTACCCTGCACCTCCACTTCTTCTCTAAGCACACCTAAGGTCTAACCTCATACCACACTGAAAAGTAGGTCACGCTTTGCATCCTCTTTCCTTTATTTTTGGGCAAATTAAAGCTCACATAGATGGGACACAATGGCAGCACACTTCATTTTCATTTTCCAGGGCAAAGAGCTGGGAATAAGGTACTTTGTCTTTGCCCTGTTACCTAGGAGCTGGTAGGTGGCATTGGCAATAGAAGGCTGGGATGCAAACTCAGCTCTTTGATTTAGAGGAACATAAGAGCAGCATACCTAGATCACACCACTGGCCATTGCCCCCTACCCTACTTCCTTCAGTGGTCACCATTGAATGAGAGGGGAAACAGAAAAACAGAGCAAACAGAGATACTGCCTCAGTGTACTCTCATCTAGTTTTCAGAGATTTGTAGTTCAAGGATTTTTCCCAGTGAAACAGGCTATTTTGGGCTATACATATAGCAAATCATCACATCAGGCAATGCACTCTACTTACTTCTTTACCAGCTGTGAATCCTGGCTACAACCTAACTCCAAGGCTACCCTGTAGCTGTCATCCAATTCCTCCACTCTGGCCCTCCAGCCTTCCCTGAGGCTCCCCAGTCTGTGCCATGCAGCCACTCTCACCCTCTCCCCATGACCCTGCAGACACAGCTCTTGGGCTCACGTGGCAGCAGGCACGCAGCCAGGCAGCATAAGAAGCCCTACAGCCTGTGAACTGACTTATAGAAGAGATCTCTCCTTGATTTTTCTTACATTAATTCGAGTAAAAACCATTCATAAGCTAGGGAAGCCATGACCACACCATATCATCTCTGCTCTTCACACTGCTTTTATAAATGAAGCGGCTTAAGGATTTCCTGTTGGCTAGTTGGGTTGTAAAAGCCCTCAAAGAAGGAAGCCTAGACTGTGTACAAGCTTTTATTGTGTGTCAGGTCTGATACACTGGCAACAAGAAACATCACTGTGCTTCAGCGCTAAGTCTCAAGTCAAGTTTCTGCTGCTTCCACAGATCATTCTCCTCCAAATACACACCATCAGAAAAAAAAAAAGAAATTAAAAATCACTTTTTAAAGTGATTTTAATGTAGAAGCCATAGCATGAAACTTCTACCCAGCACACAGCACAAAAATGTAATAGGCAAAACTAAGGGAACTACCGTGCAACCATAAAAATATAAAGCATGTGGGGTTACGGCAAACAAGACAGATTAAATCAGATGAAACAGTTCAAGTAAATTTGCCCTCTTCATTAGGAACTTTTTATCCTTTGAGCGTTTTGGCTATTTAAATTGTTTATTCTGATCACATAAGGAAATGAAAGACAATAGAGCCTTCTTTTGTATTGTACACATTGCAACAATATACACGCAATAGAACCAAGAGCCTTTGAAAACAAGTTCTTTATCACACAGATATGGAGAGTCCTTTGCTGTTACCAACCGATGAAGTAACGTGAGCCTTCTAAACAGTCTAAACATATATGAGTAGAAACTAAACATGACGATCTGGGCTTAGCCAAGTAAGTGCTTTATAAATTAAAAATGTATTTGTGATTAAGTAACAGCAAAAAAACTTTAAACTGTCAGGAGTGGAACCATGTCTTAACCCATACTTCTGCAACAAAACCCCAATACTCTCACCCTTCTCAGCAGAAAAATTCTAAGTTTTGGGTTTTGTCACATATACATGAAATTGTCACCTGCAGTACGTAAGTCACGCAGATCCTTCTAGGAAGAAAAGCTCCCATTTTTAAATGTTTACCTCTAACAAGTAAAACAATGAAAAATGGTAATGTGAATCTTGTAAAGAGCTGAAATATTGTAACATATCAGATAAAATTAGAAGCAATTGAAAATGTGAAAAAAGGGAAACTTTTGCTTTTTATTATTTTCATCAACAGTTCAACTGATGTTTTTACTAAATTTCCAGTGAAGAAATCAGCCTAACACGATTGATATGATAAACAAGATTCTTAAAATATCAGGTGCAGAAAACCACCATGTATCTGCTTAATCTGCAAAATTACTTATTTTATAAATAAATTACTCTGATACTAAACTCTTCTGTTAAACACCATGAAAATACAGTCTTTTTCACTGGGATTTGAGTGAGCTGTATTTTGAATAAAGAAATTAAACCCAAAAAAACCCACAACTGAATTGAAAGGTTAGTAATCAAATGTCTCAGGACAAGAATGAAAATACCAAAAATAATTCAATTTCTTCGCTTCAAGTGAAGAAAATGGAAAGAAAAGAAAGACAGGGCTTTGTAAAATCTTGTGAAATAAATTTTTACGTGTAAAGGAACATACTTAACTGACAACTGAGAAATTCCTTCCCAGTCCTGTTTCATATTAAGTAACTTGAAAAATAGGCAACCTCTTAACCTATTAAAATCCATTTAGAAGCTTAGAGGTTTTAAGAAACTGATTTTTAAATACTTTATGGCTTCTGTGTTTCCGTGTACAGTACATACAGAACTGATGCAACTGGTAACAAAGTCAAGAATAGAAATGAAAAATCATTTGTATTTCAACTGAATGACATATAAAAGCAGTGTACCCATTCTTCATCTTAAAACATGATTGAATCCTTAGTTTCTCCCCTTTCTCCTCCCTGTCTACTCCAAGGCCCACAAAAAATGAAATATTAGCCCTCACTCTAAATCAACTGGCAATTTTCTTCAAATTCATTACCTTATTTTTTTTAATAACAGATTAACTAACGTTTATCTAACTTATCTAAAAAGGACAGCTTCTACCAGAAGGTAATTAGACATCTTTGCTAATAATAGTCCTGTTCTCATTCCCTCAATTGTCAACTCACACACACAAACCAAAAATGTTCTTCTCCATCTGTTCTGGGTAGCTAACAGCAATATAAAGTTGGTGTTTAAGAGCAGCAGTGAGTACCACAACCTTCAGAGAAGAACCATGCTGCCAGACTACTCTCACACATGATAGGTGGAAAACCAAATAGTTAGTTCACAAATTAAGCAGTTTCCTTCAAAGTCAGAGTTTGAAGTCTTACTTTCATTAAAATTATTTGGAGAGGTTTGTTATTCAAGATGAAAGCCTTATACTCTCTCTACTTACTTTCAAAAACACACCTGGAAAAGATGAAAGGTCATTTTGCATTGTGGTGGTTTACCTTCCCAGACCCAAATTGGTGCGGTCTCTTTTTAGCAGAGGATAAATTTCCATTAACAGATTAAAGTAAGAAAGAGTTACCTAAAGCTAATGCATGGGCAGATACTACGTGGGACAGTTGTCAGTAGGAACTGGCAAATTGGACAGCCTTAATTCTGATTTGAAAAGCTAAGAATAAATGCTATTTCAGTGTATGTGACTCCTTGACTCATATTTATATAATTTTTAAAATTGCTAAGTTTATAGATGGATGCTACTGATGACTTTCACATGCTAAAAGCACTTATCTCTGTTTTTAATCAGTTCTCAGATGTCCTTTAAAATGAGTAAGTCAAAACCCACTGCTCCTGTAGCTGGTAGCATTAGCTCTCTTGGGGCCTCAACAATAAGAGCACAAACTTCCTAACATAGCAGCAAACCCAGCAGAGTAAAACATTTATAATTTGAAGACATTTCAATTATTCCACTCTGTGCAACCTACCAATTTGCCCTATCAATCTTCTCAGTTTGCTCACTGAGAAGCTGGGATTAAACTTGCTGGTTTAATCCCAGCCAGCAACTGAGCACCACGTAGCTGATCACTCACTCCTCTCCCATTTCCCAGTGAGAGTCAAAAAGAAAGGGAAAATCCGTGTGTTGAGATAAGAACTGTTTAATAGCTAAAATAAAACAGTAACATTATAATAATTGTAATGAAAATGAATATAACAAAAAGAGAGAAATAAACACCAAGAAAACAGAAATGATGCACAATCCAGTTCCTCACCACGGGCTGACTGATGCCAGAGCAGCAATCGGCCCCTTCCCAGTTTATATACTGAGCATGACATCCTACGGAATGGTCCTATCATGTCCTATGGTGGAGCCTCCGGAGACATTCAAAACCGACCTAGATGCGTTCCTGTGTGGCTTTCTCTCCGTGAACCTGCCTTGACAAGGGCATTGAACTAGATGATCTCCAGAGGTGCCTTCCCACCCCTATCATTCTGTGATTCTGTGGAATATCCCTTTGGCTAATTTGGGTCAGCTGCCACGGCCACGCTCCCTCCCAGCTTCTTGTGCATCTGCTCGTGGGCAGAGCACGGGAAATTGAAAAATCATTAACTGAGGATAAGTGCTACTTAGCAAAATCATCAGTGTGTTATCAACGTTATTCTCACTAAATCCAAAACCCAGCACTGTACCAGCTATTGGGAAGAAAATTAACTCTATCCCAGCTGTAACCAGGACACTCAAAGACTCAGCTTTCATATTCTCCTTAAGCATGATGAGCCACTTCAGAAGCACTCCACTACTGTTTTGACAACATTTCCCACTTAAGCCACTAGTAAAGACTACCTTTGGCCTGAGTGAGACCAGAAGTAAGACAACACGGAGCACTTCTCTGCTGTTTAATTTGGGGGCTGAATTTAACCCAAAACGGTTTTCAAAACATTACTAGCTAAAACTCTAGAGAGCCTCAGTCAAATTAGCAGCAGGAAGCACCAAGAACCACCAGCAAACCCACAAATTTTTATCAAGCATCTGTATGAAGGACAACCCTGTGTATGTGTTTGCCTTTTGGGTGAGATTTTTCTCACTTTTTATACAGGCAGCATTGAAGCTCACAAATAAGTGATGAAACTGTCAAACTCAAAAAGGGCATCATTGCCTGGCCTTGACACTAGGGAGTGCCAGTTACTCTTACCCGTTGCCAAACATCGTCAGGTGTATTCAGGTCACTCGGTTTCTCCATAAAGACACAATCTAGGAATGATGTATAGGAATAACTATCAGAGGCCCAGCTTTGCAGGAGCATAATGGAATAGCTTTATCTTACAAGGAAGGGATATCCTTTAATTAGTAGGTGCTTCAAGCAGGCAAGACTGCAACTTGAACTTGCCTGAGATAGTATCTTCACTGAGTTCATAATATACACATTTCTCCATCTCCTACAGATAAATCAAGAAGTAGACAGTGTATCAAAGCTCAGAAGAAATTCAGTAGTACAGGAAACCAAACTGAAATATTGGCTATTTGTATTATTCAGCAGCCATCCGTAAACACTGAGGGTGCTTAACTAGTGTGCTCTGTTAAATTTCAGCAAATTCTTGATGACTTAATATTACAGATATTTTGATAGTGCATCTTGTGATTGATACTAGTGACTTTGGTACTCTCACTTCATATTTCTTATCAGGACTTTGAAGCAAAAACAGACAGTGTGCTTTTCTAACATACAACTGGAGGGGATGTCCCTCAAACTCCAGAACGCTGAGAGAGAGACCACTCCCAAAATCTTTCCTAGGTTTCACACACAGTTCTGAGCAGCAAGACACAGGCAACGGAATCAGTGTCATATGTATTAAATTAATCATACAGTGCAGACAACTAGTAAAGCTAATAACTCGCATCATTTCTTACTGAATTCTGTCAGTTTAATTTAAGGTGCTCTCTAACAATCTCAGATACGAACGATAAGGTTGAATGGAATCAACCTTGAAGGAAGATACGGCCCGAACAGTCAACTCCTCTTTACCACCCTTTACAGTTACCCGGAGTTAAGGCCACCTCGCTTATACTGCACGTAAGTACAATCCATTACCATCCAGCATAACTTGATAGCTCCAATGAGCAGCAACTTTACTTCAGCTAAAGCAAAAGATGACGCAGGGATACCCACTTGTGCTATGTTTGCAGAGGGCATACGTAAGATAAAAATGCATCTATTTGATTCTTAACAATGATCTCTTTTGGGTGCAAGTTATGTGGTAAGTAATGAGCCAGAGACATCTCCCAAGCATCCACAAAGTGCACAGCAATTCCTGAGAACATTTTCCTCATGACAGAATCAAGCTGAAAGGAATACCAGTCACTGTTAAAGAGGCTCACTTCTGGCCCAAGCTCCTGAACATTAGCAGTTCTGATGACGATCAAAGTCTTGGGGCTGCGATCCAGCAGTCGAATAATTGATCTCCGGATGTTCCTCAGCCGCCGGATATACACTTCCACAGGGAAAGTGCTGAAGTGGGACCATATGGTTATGGCTATCACTGTGTTTCTCCCACCCACTATCCCATCCAGTTCATTGGCAATGTAGCGCAGTTCACTGCTGAAGACTGTTGAGAAGCGAATTGGCGGCCCGTGACAGCGGAACTTCACTAGGATATTATGCTTCAGGTCCACAGACATGAAAGGACCCACGTTCTTAGGACTCCCCAGGTTAAATTCCACCAGATCTGAAAACCCAAGAGCAAGCATTAGCGAGAGACAGCGTTAAGAGATTAAAACTATCAACCAGATGCTAGGACCACAGGGTGAAAGTAGCAGTACTTCAGGAAAGGAAAGCTGAACATAATCATAAGAACTCTAAAATGAAACAGAAGATGAGTTGTGCGTGTGCTAACTGCACATTTCAGAGTGTGTGCAGGTGTTGAAGTTTGCAAGACAGCACACTTCGACTTCAGAAGGCTGTGAATGCCTTTTCCAAATTTCCCAAGCTATTTTGTTCTCTCTTTCTCATAAAAAAATATTTTCCAAGTAGACTCCCTCAGTCACTGCTGCCCTGTGAATCCAGCATTCATGGGAATCTTTCTGGCAAGTATATGACTCTGTTAAATTTAAAGATGACTTCAACTTGTAAGCACTAAGGAGTCTAAAAGTCTGTGTTTCAACACAATTAAAGTGCTTCATAGGTAAGGGGTGTGGGAGGAATATCTAATGGACTACTGAAATTCTGTTATTTAAGTTAAAATAAGGGAAATACAAGAAATGGCCCAAAACCAGTAACAAAAGTAATTTGCTACTTCAGTCCAAAGTCACTTGTGCAACTGGGGTGCTGCAAGGCCTTACACAGGCACCCTAAGTGACGTCTGCCATGCTCCCAGGGTGCCACCTTAACTCACAGCCACAGTAGTGGTCCTCAGTGGTGAAAAGTTTTACAAGGACAACTTTGCAGATACCTTGTGGCCTCATTTTTAAGGCCTACATGTTTCCAGTGTCTGCTCAAACATTTGACTAACTGCCTTTCTGCCAGGACTTCTGATAATGTTTTGTCTTTCCTCTTCCTTTGTTTTGTCAGTGTCATTTAGTAAGATCAACTCTGCGCCTGAGATGCGAGAAATAAAGATTTGCAAAGGTCTCTAAGGACAAAACCAAATTTAAAAAAAAAAAAAATAACCTGGAACAAATGAGGTCAGATATTCAAACCACTGCCTTATAGTAGAATCTCCAAACAAGTGGATTACTTTTCCTTGTAAACACTCGGTTATATCGTCTGACTTGTTAAAATGACGGATCCAGTGTGTTCTGGACCTCCACTGGTCCTCGTAATAATAACCAGAAGGTGAAACTGTGGGATCTTCAGCCCTGTCCATACTGCTTGAATCTGGAAGAGAAAAATTTTTTGAAATTAACATGCAACAAAACCCGCCTCCATAACCATAATGGACATATAGTCAGTATTGTATGAACACTTTCCCTGGTATAAAAAGAAAGAGTAGGATGCACTGTGTACATTAAAAAGTTCAACACTTCGCACTTCTGCAAGACCAAGTGTCTCATCTGCTGTTTCTGCAGAAAAGCCTGCAAATACTGACAGAGTTGGCTGAACAGCCGCTATTTAATTCAAATCAAGTTAAACTGCATCTCTGATAATAAAGTAAAAAAATAGTACCTAACATCTTTCACACTTAGAAGTGCTCAATCGTGCATGCTTGCAAAAGGTACAAAGGAGCACAAGCAGGAAGATCAGCAGAGCATCTTCTCTCTCCGGGCTGGTCCGGACTCCAGCATCCCCCAGAGCCACCACCCCATGGCCGCAGCCCCTCTGAGCCACAGCGCGCTGCTCCCCTCTAGCGGCCACTCTGCCACTGCAGCACAGGATGCCAACCCCAAGGTGACAACTTGGTGCCATTACAAAAAAATAAAAAAAAAAATAAAAAATAAATCTGTTTCATCTATAGGGCAACACACACACCGACGCTCCTGCTCCAACACGTATGCGAGAAGAGTGAAGTCTGAAGCATAAGGATGCCAGAACTACAAAATGCCAGAATTACAGGTATGACCAGGAGTGTAAGGCTTATGAGAGACCTAATTCCATGGATTTAATACTTCCTCTACTATCTAGCCCCTTTGCTTTTTACCATCTGAGGAGAAATTAGACTATACCACAGAATCACAGAATGTTAGGGGTTGGAAGGAACCTTGAAAGATCATCTCGTCCAACCCTCCTGCCAGAGCAGGATCACCTGGATTAGGTCACACAGGAACACATCCAGGTGGGTTTTGAATGTCTCCAGAAGAAGACTTCACAATCTCTCTAGGCAGTCTGTTCCAGTGCTCTGTCACCCTAACCGTAAAAAAGCTTTTCCTTATGTTCACATGGACCCTCTGATGCTCCAGCTTGCACCCACTGCCCCTTGTCCTGTCATTGGGCATCATTGAGCAGAGCTTGGCTCCATCCTCCTGACACTCGCCTGTTACATATTTATAAACGTTAATGAGGTCACCTCCCAGTCTCTTCTTCTCCATGTTAAAGAGACCCGGCTCTCTCAGCCTTTCCTCATAAGGTAGATGTTCCACTCCCTTAATCATCTCTGTGGCTCTGCGCCGGACTCTTTCAAACACCAGGGAAGTTCTGTTCCGTAGGATGTCCATTTAGCTTGCAGAGTGGCACAATATGTTGCAAGCAAGGGCCGGAGATGACAGGAGGAGATGTTGCAAACTCATAGTTATGTCAGTCAACGTGGCAATGTTTACGTTTCTCTTGGTCTCCGGTGGAATACTAGTACATTGAGCTTCCATGACATCAGTACAGGTTCCTCCTTTCCCACAAGTATATTTAAATACCTAAACTGAACAAGCACGGAGCTGTCCCCTGGCGCACACACACCAGCTCTTTAAACACTTTTGCCCACCTTGATGTGGAGATTATCTGTTAAGAACAGCTCCTGGCCTGTACTAACTTGCAGCTGTTTGGGAAAGCACACGTTGCCATGGCCAAAATCATGCCAGAGACCGTTATAACTATATAAAAGTACAGGCAGTGGAATTTCAGGGCCCAGAAGCCCATTCCTAATAGGCATTTTTGGTCTCCCTGTTTCTATACAATATTGTCTGTGTCTTGCATTAGTAGATGTTAACCTCCTTAGACCTCAAAGGGACATTTACTATTATGTTTGCAAAACACAAAGACTATAATCACAAGTAATACAGAAAAAGCCATTAGAAAAAAAAAAAAATCTTTAAATAGTTCTTTAAATCAGTCAACAAGGAAAAGGAAAAAACCCAACAAATATTGATGTTGACTCATCCAATATGCACACAACAGGAATCCTAGAGAGACAAGGAAAAAAAAACCACCTTCGAATTGTCATGTAATTAAAGACTAATTCATAATGTGAATTCACAGCTTCAGTTTGTTTCTTAAGTTTTGATGTCATTTCCATTTCACCTTCTAAACTTTATTCTTCGACTACACATACAAAAATGGTACTAGAACAACTCACACTAAACCTAACACCAGCATTTCAAATCTGTGTGTAGTATCTTACCAGTTTCACTCCAGAACTCAGAAAGCCATTACTTTGGGATCTTATGGAAGAGAGCAAAATCTCCAATCTGAATAGTTACAAAGCAAGTACAGGAATAAAAGCCTGTATTTCAGTAAAATAAATTTTTTAAAATCAACTTGATCTACATTTACCCTCAAACAGAAAGGTAAATGTAAAAATAACAGCAAAGCAATGAATTTAAGTGTGCATCAATCCTAACAAAACCATACATGCACGATCATTATACCCACGTATGAAATTTATTTATTGAGAGACTGGAACACTGTGCTGCTCCTACTAATTCTTTCTAACTCTGGCCTAATAGCAGTACTCTTTTATTTACTTTTTTTTTAGCAAACAGCAAAATTATCATCAAGAATTGCTGTAGGCTGTTTTCTCTAAAGACTTTATTGCTCAGGTTAGGAATTTTATCTTTAAAGTCTCTTACCAGCTTACAAAAAAAAAAAAAGGCACCTGAAAGGCTTTCGATTAAGATGTAATTTTCCATGTATCACATTTTATGCAGGCTTTTTAGAGGTATAAAAAGCATGCACATGGATACAAATGAGATAATACCTCTAAGTTTAACTTAGTATGGATTGTCTCTTTTTTCTGTTTTTAGACAGGGCAGAGGACAGTTAGGTTCTGGTCCACAACTGTAGGTTCTGACACCCTGTGGTAACACAAATGAATGACAGCAATACTTGAAAAATATATTGTCAAAATCTGTTCGATAAAATTCTTAAAGAAAGAAATAAATTAAGAAACATCACAGAGCTGGTTTTGCTAGATTGAGAGTCTGATGAGCAGTTACTGTAAGACATTTCATATCTCTGGGTAAATACTAGAAAAAAAACCAACACACTTTTGGCAATATAAAAAACTTTTTATTTATTTTGCTAAAAATTTTATTTATGTAATTTTAGGTAATTTTGTTATTAGTAAAGAACTTCCATTACAGTTAACACCCAAAAGCCTTCATCTTTTCAATACAGACTTAAAAGCTAATTTCTATTCTGTGCTATGAAAACAAATAAATCAATTACCTCATGCCTGTTGTTCTTTTTATAAAATATAATTATGAGTTACAAACAGGAATCTTACAAAGTTCACTTTACCTGTAAATGCCTCGGGCTTTACAATCACTGAATCAGGTCCACTGGAGAGTATTGGCCTTTTGATATTGACATCACTAGAACAAAAAAAATGTAAAATTTACTGTAAAATTTGAAGGTAATCTCATGTCTCTATGCACTTCAAATAAATACATGGGACTCACACTAAGATTTTTTTTTTTTTACTTTAAATTTACTCTGCTTCCTATAGCTGAATTCTTTCTTTAATAATTTCCTCGAGACCACTACCGGTATTCTGAATCAGAATTCAAAATTTCATAGCACTAGAACACAAATCTTGTGCATGCTTTCACTGGCACAAGCCTAGACAAAGCTACCAAGCTCCTAGAGGTCTGCAGAAGTTTTGAGGGATGCACCACAAAGATGGGAATCTCCCTGCTCATGACACAGACAGCTTGTTGTACAGGTACCACAGCCTCAAGACAAACCACTGAAGGGTTTTGCTGCAGCAGCAGCTCCCAGCGCCGCTAGGCGCTTATCACAGTAAATACCTCTGTTGCGCTACTTACCGCTTTCAGCCCCAGTAATGCCAGAGCCCACTCTGCTGCACATAGCGGAGCTTGTGGCAATCCAGCACCACCACCACCCACAGTTCTTGCTCTAGACTAGGCTAGCGGTGTTGTGTCCTGCCTCTGGGGGAGACAGGAACACCAGCCAGCGTTCAATCAACTTCAGAGACCTCTGGCAATAAGGTCTTCCAGTAGGACAGCAATTTGCTGAATAGAGAAACAAAACTCATCCTCCTAAACACCAAGACAACTCAGAAGTACTTGTCTGTGAACATCAATGAATTCTGATCATTTTGTGTTGGACATGTCAAGACCGCAGAGCTGTGACAAAGCAAAGATTTAACAGCAACAAAAGACAGAACAAGAGGTTAGTGTTTTGAAGAGTAGCTCTAATGCTTTTTTTTTTCCATTTAAGAAATAAATTATTTAGAATTCCTGTAAGTCAATTCAGTAAAGGATCTCAGAGCTGAACAAAACAAATAGAAAGCAAAACAAAACATGCAAAATAAATTTCCCACTCCCATTTGGAAATATCACCCATCAATATCAGCTATACTTCGCAGGTGAGCTGCCTAAGGCACAGAAAGTCAAAAGACCCACTTACAACCTTGGTAAGCAATAGCCAAAAAAACAATTCCCCAGGCATTTACTTTTGATTTCTGGTCTTCAGTTACAAACATGCACACATGCTTTCCTAACTAAACTACGTGGAACTGCTTCTCCAAAATCTTTCCCAATTTAAACTTCCAGTAGACATACTGCTGAAACACTTTCCTTCAGTGCCGTTTTTAGAGAGCAAGGCTGTAGCCTACAACTCCTGTAGTGACTACACAGTAACTGTCTAAATTCACCTGAGGGTATCTAAAGAAACAGCTCCATTACATTTACCCACCTACCAAGAGGTGTTTGGGGTTTGTTTAAATGCTGAATACAGAAGAAAAAGATGACTGTGAAACTTATTTAGCTGGATACTTTATATAATATGCACAGATATTTCCACTTGCACAGGTATTGTTCAGCAGTTTGTTCTACCAGGTATTTTCTTCATGACTCAAAAATTATTCCTAAGATTTGACAGTCATACTGAGCAACAAGAAACACATTGCACTACATGTAAGGTGACTTGCTGAGGATAAAAGCAATTGGTATTTTGTGTAAAAATAAGCCTAAACCCTGGACCTTTTTTAGTGTTGTGGTTTAACCCAGCAGGCAGCTAAACACCACACAACTGCTTGCTCCCCCCTGCAAGCGGGACAGGTGAAAGAATTGAGAAAATAATTGTGGGATGAGATAAAGACAATTTAATAGAACAGAAAAGGAAGGGAAAGTAGTTATAATAAGAATAGATTATACAAAACAAGCAATGTACAATGCAATTGCTCACCACCCACTGACTGGTGTCCAGCCAGTTCCCAAGCAGCAGCCCCTGGGCAGCTTTCCTCCTAGTTTATGCGCTGAGCATGACATCCTATGGTATGGAACATCCTTTTGGGTAGTTTGGGTCTGCTGTCCTGGCTGTGTCTCCTCCCAGCTTCTGGTGCCCCTCAGTGTACTCACTGGTGGGGTGAGAAGCTGGAATGTCCTTGGTTTAGTGTAGACACTGCTTAGCAACAACTTAAACATCAGTGGGTTATCAACATGATTATCATTCTAAATCCAAAAGCCCAGCACTGTACCAGATACCAGGAAAGCAAGCTGAAACCAGGACATTTAGGTAGTTCAGACGTGGCCAAAAATACATCTCAAAGTATTGTTATTGGTATTGTAAGCATAGGCACGGAAACAAAAAGTAAGGAAACAGTCCCTCAAACCACCACTAAATTTAGACAGCATGCTCTCCTGAAATATAGCAAGTGTACCAGGGTTGAATTCAAAGCTTACAGAGAACTACACCGCAACTTTTTTAAGATTACACAGCTGAATGGAGCAGAAGAGATTATTCAACAACTCACATCAAACACCTGCTCGTGCAGATACAGAGCTCCTCTTAAGGCAACCTGTCATATCTCATCAATAACCTAAAACTGGCATTTAAAAAAACCCCAACACATTACTTGACTGAGTAGATATAAATTCAACATACCTACCTTTGGAAAAAGAGGCTTTCCTGTTGGGTCAGAAGACCTTTTTGATATCCACCCTTGGCATGGCTGATTCGGCTAGCACAGGATAATTTTCGAGGCTTGTAACAGAACCATGGTTCACCAGTGTAGAGATCTGTGAAGTTACAGACCGGGAGATCTCCAGGCAAGCAAACATTGCACTCAGTAGTTTCTGAATACCTCCCAGATTTGAAGGAGCTTTTGAAATAGACTCTGTCTGGCCTTTCTTCTCGTAAACGCAAGAGGACTTGGATTGCTTCACTCGGATGGACAAGTGACACAGAAACTTTGACCTCTCCGGGCCAAAGCAAGGTAAAGAAGACTTTGTAAAGGCCATTATGGCAATCTACAATCCTTCCTGTTGCTCCAGCTTTCAGCAGAGGAGAGTGAATTCGTGCCTGTAGATAGTCTCCGCCATACTGCTTGGGTGTTCCTTGGAAATCCCTCATACGAACAAGTATCTCTAACTGATCACCCACCTTGAAGAAGCCGCTGGGTTTGGCAATCAGAAAGTCACTATGTGCAGGATCGGTGCTTTGTACAAAGGCAATTTTGCCATCACGGGGGGTTGGCCACTGTATTGCAGTAAGTAACGATTCCTGTTCCACTTGTTCTCTTTTGGACAAAAGCTGCTGCTTATAACCACAGTAAGGCTTCTGGGTAGTTTTGGTTGTCTGTGATAGAGAATGCTGGACATTGTTTTCTGTTATCCAGTTTGATCCTGAAACTGTGTCATCATCCAGGTGCTAGGGAGAAAAAAAGATTACCTGAAACTGTGCTATTAAACGAAACACTATGAATAACAGATGCTTCATCAGGAAACAATCCGTGGAATACTTACTGGGGGTGACTTAAAATTAAATTTATATTAAAGGCACAGCATTGCTCACACATTAAGGAAAAGTGTATCAAAGAAGCTTCCAGGATGGAGTGCAGCTGGTATGCAAGGAATCGATTCCATGGTGGTTCCCTGAAAAATATGGCCTGCAAAACAGCATGGAGAGTGGAGCAGAGTGAAGACTCTGTGGCCAGGCTCTGTGAATCACTACAGAGATGGGAACTCTATGGTACTATGGAACCTGCGAGCTGCATACTTGCCAGCCTGAGCCAACAGTCTGTCATTTTTTGTCAAAATGCTGTCCTTTGTGTGAACTTTATTCATTATAAACTCATCACAATGTCAAAACACATCTCCATCCGAAAGGCTACCCACCTCCAAAGTGCGACCACCCCTCACTGAGCTTCCACCTTGAATTTTTTAAAATCTATACCTTTAAAAGTGAAGTGGGAGAATTTTGCACCAATCATAACAAAGGTATGTATGACTAGAGTCACTCAAGCTCCACCTTCAAGATAAAAAAATAATATAAAAATAGCTCAAGAAAGGGAGAATATTAGGGATGGTATCATCACAAACGAGTCAGCAAAGATACTATTGCAGATCACCTCTGACTTCTTGGGATCAGTCAATGGGCTGAGCTTCTCTTCTCCCCCTAGGGACACCTTTGGATGAGATCTGGACTATCCTGAGTGCTTTCTCAGGAAACTTAGAAATCTCTATAGAGTTGTTTTTAACTTACTGTGTTTTGTAACCAAGCTATATTACTTGCAATCTTGATACTTGCACATGCTTTTGCAGGCAGTATATTTATCACTGGCAACCCGTAAGAACCTGTACTCCTGTTGCTTCAGTAAAACTGTGCTGTTCACGTAGCCAGCTGAAAAAGTCTCTCCTTGGGCACTGTGTGAGTCCGTAGAGCACGACTAGACAGGAGGAGCAGCGTACTAGTAAGTGCAACCGTGATATCAGACTTGTAGCACCAAATTGGACATCACTCAGAATCTAAGCCCAGTTACCCCTAGCCCCTCCGAATCCGAGGACAAACTGGAATGTAAAGGGGTTTATTTTCTACCACATTGCTTTACCTCTTAACGCAACACGATCCCAAGAACTGGGCTTCGCTTTATAGAGCTTTGAAGCTGATCAAATGAAGCAACTTTACTAGAAGGCACAAATCATTACTTTGACCATGGGTTTTCTAAAGAAACAGATGGTCAACCTCTGGTTCCTCTGATTTTTCAAAAAGCCTGATATAAAACCCGAACCAATATTTTCTGTGGCAGTCTTTTGGCTACCAGTGTATTCTGGAAATATCAGCAATGTAAAAAAAAAATAAATGCAAAAGGTTGCATGATTAAACAGTAAATTGTAACTCAAGTTTTATTTTCTTAGTGTAGTAACATTTTAGTCTTCAAGCACAATGAGGTCTAAGAGCTGCCCAACATAACGGAAAGAAACAGGGCTTCCTTGTGCCACTGCGCTGCAGATGAAGCTGATGCAGCCCCCGTACCTGTCTTCTAGAGAAGTCTGCTTCTTGGAGCAGCTGTGGTCATTTATCTGGTCACACTCACATTACTTACATAACTATCTGAAATGTGGGTTTCCCTGTAATGCACAGACTGAAAAAATTGAAGAAAAGAATGCTTCAGGGGCAGTGAATTCATGAACTGGTAAGCAAGTAAAATAGTCTAGGACAAACTAGGACTAAATAGGCAAAAAAAAAAAACAAAAAAAAATTAAGATTAAAAAATATATATAGCTTCATACAACACTAGACTAAGAGAGGAGGCTTCTGCTGGGACTTGAGATCGGTGTCCAAAACTGTATTTTGATGCAAATAAATCTTCTTCATGATATAACACAATTTTGCAGGTTTGCATTAGGGAAATTTAAAAAACAGCACAGTCTGAGATTGTGATATTTCTAATCAGCAAATCCAAACTTACACCTCAAATATGCACAAAATGAGCAGTTGATGAGTACTTACTTATCAGGTATATATAGTAGATTTCATCCATATTGTATTTCATAGAGAAGCAAAATGTTTTTTCAAGCAGAGATTAAAATTATACAATGTACCATTCATAAGGCATCAGCAAATACACTAGTTTAGATTTGAAAGATTGCTAAAAAATTAAAACCAAGCTACTTGAAATTTTTTAAAGATTACTGTACTTAGTAATAGTGTTTTCCATTTACTTCCTCCATAATTAACCACTCAGTAACGTACTAAAATTCCCAGCACTTACATTAAAGCCTTTTTTGTTTCTATAAACCTTTCTTAGTCTATTGAAATATCACCTAGAGTACATGTACATACTAAGTAGTTTCCACTCCTGCTACATTTTACTTGAATTTGCCAGTATATTAAAGTCCTTTAAACAACACAGATTCCGTATACTTTTTGAGAAAGTTAAACTTAGCAAGCAGTAGAAACATAGGGTTTTTAAGGCTGTTTACGTAAGAAGCAGATTTTGATCAGCTTAAGAGGATAATGAGCACACTAGAATGTAGGATAGATACACAGAAATCTTCTGTTTGACATCCATGTTAACTATAAAATTTCAAATTGTCAATTGTTACATTTTTAACTATAAAAAGCAAATTGACAGGTATCCACAGATACACAATATGTTATTATCACAATAGAAGCTTTTGCTTCTGTTTTACATTTCCATCCAGAATTTAACAAATTTTCCCTCGAGGTCATGTGAGGTAATTCATTATTATTGCTATTTTCCATCACAGTAGGCAAAAATGCAAATGTATCACTGCACATCACTTGCATTAAACTGGTAAATTTCAGGCATGTCTGAGAATGAATCTCAGACATAGTTCTACTTTTAAACTTGCCTACATGCATTCTTTGATTAAGCCAAGTTTCTATTTTCAGATACACTCACAACTTCTTCCTTTCACTTCCTCGTGCATATAAATAAAATACTGCACAGAAATATTTTTCAAAGTTTGCTATATATTTTGATGCATCCAACACACTGGTAACCATGTCTCAGTGAGAAAAAAAAACATTCAAGCTTTTTCCTAAGGAGCGGTGGAGAGGGAGAAGAGGTGTGTTTGATTAATGCTTGTGTTCAGTGTAAGGTCTCAAGAGAAAGTTTTTTATATTTCAGTTGGTCCTTCAATAGTCGGTACTTCAGGGAAGCGGGTGGTATGGAAAAAAAAAAATCCTTTCAAATTAAGATGAGAGATACGTACCTAAGAAAATCTTAAAAAACAGACATACCACTATTTTTAACCTTCTATAAATTTCTTCAGAGTTTTTAATCCAGTTTGTCAGAGATGTAGAAGGTGTCATTCCTGGTCTAGCTAGCCTTTCTGAGGGCATTATCTATATCTTTCAGTGGAAAAGAGCGCAGAGAACACCAAGCCAACAGACTCATACATTCAGAAAACAGAGCAGAGAACATAGTTCACTGCCGCTAAAGCTGTCCCCCTGACAGCCTTTTTAAGCAAAGCACAAGGCCAAAGCTCTTCACTTACATGCAGCTGAGGTACTGAACAAGCACAGTCACTTCAACTCCAGTACCACCAGGTTATAGCTATTAAGCAGAACAGATCATACCATAAATATTTCCTCAGTCAATCTTCAGGGGGTGAGGGAGTTGGAATCTCTGTGAAGGTAAAACCAGAGCTTCTTCAACATCTTGAGGGACCATTCTTTCTGTAACATCCTTGCTAATCTCTACAGTCCTCTACAATGTCCAAAAAGGACCATGTATTATGTTGCAGAATTATAAACTTACATGTGAAAGTAAAGTACAGCATGTATGCTATTCACAGAAGAAAACACTACGGAAATTCCCTTTCCCAGTTGTGACAGGGAAAGCTTCAGAGTCAATTCATATACCAAAGGACCTTCACTGGAATAGAAAAGCTTTCTAAACCATCTGCCTTTAAGTGCTTCCCAGGCTCATCTCCAAACAAGTGCTGAAGTTCTCCTATGCCTGAGGACACACATGGCTTGCCCTGAGGCAGGTTAATAGCTTAGTCTGTTCCCATTCCATTTCTTAACCCCTCTTTCACTGGCATTTCCAAATGTCTCTGGCCCCTGTATGTTAAGAAGTTATACTAAGCCTATGCAGAACTATGGGCTCTCTTCTCCAGTTAGTGGCCAAAATAAAATACAATTTATTTAAGTAGGGCAGATAAAGAGTTTCTCAAGATTTATCGAGTCCTCTTCCTGTATGCCACAGATTCTTTTAATTTTCAATACAGTCTCCACATTGAATAACACTTGCCCTGCGTTGCCTATTTCAATATATACTCCATTCAAAGTGTCTTGATTTTGAGTGCAATTCCCAAGGAGTTTTTCTCTTGTTTGAGGCTTATTTGCTTGATTGTTGGTGAGGTATGGTTGGGTTTTTTTTGTTTAGAGGGGGTTTAAATTATTGTATTTTATTTGCTGCATTCTGAACTTAACAAGAACCCAAATGTGACTGAAAAGTAATTGAATGGATGTCTGCCAAGTAACACAGGCAGGACAGAATGGATTACATGTCAATTAAGCACAAACAAATCCCAAGCTGTTCCTGGTGCACGAAAGCTGTCATAAAACGGGAAAAAAAAAAAGAAAGCTATATTTTCAGAACTACTGAACATTTCAACTCTACTCAGCTTTTAGCATTCTCACTGCCAACTGAGAAAAATTAGATGGAACATACAGCCCCTGACAGGCAATCATGTTTCAAAGATTTTTTTAGAAAGGTCACACAGCAGTGATGTTGGTGGCTGATAAAAAAGTGTTGAATATTTCAAGTGTTACTGAAAAGGTAAAAAACCATCTCAAATCCCAATATCTCTGAGGTCACAGCTAGAGTACTGTGTTCAGTTTTGGGCACTGCAGTATAAAAAAGACATTGAGGTGCTGGAGCAGGTTCAGAGAAGGGCAACAAAGTTGGTGAGATATCTAGAGAAAATATCTTACGAGTAGCGCCTGAGGGTCCTAGGATTGTTTAGTCTAGAGAAGAGGAGGCTGAGAGGAGACCTTATTGTTCTCTGCAACTACCCTAAAGGAGGTTGTAGTGAGGTGAGTGTTGGTCTCTTCTCCCAGGTAACTAGCTATAGGATGAGAGGAAATGGGCTTAAGTTGTGCCAGGGGAGGTTTAGGTTAGATATTAGGAAAAATTTCTTTACTGAGAGAGTGGTTAGGCATTGGAACAGGCTGCCCAGGGAGATGGTGGAATCACCATCCCTGGAGGCATTCAAAAAACATGTAAATGCAGCATTTCAGGACATGGTTTAGGAATCATGATAATGTTTAGTAGATGGTTGGACTTGGTGGTATTGAAGGTTGTTCCCAACCTTAATGATTCTATGATCTTCCACCAGCTGTAACTCTTAACTTGGTCTAGTACATTCAGAACAACTGCTGTAAACCTGCATATGTCACTAACATTAGAGTAGGAAACATCACAGGAGCTTCTCAAGTAAGAGGTAGGGGTGGGGAAATTCTAGTTTGCCCAATAGAGTCTTAATTTATGCAGCAGACAATATATGGAACTGAACAAATACTAGATACTGAAAGGTAAGTAAGTGATCTTATTTTCAGTAATTTTACACTCCAGGTACTTTATCCCTATTTGTTGTCTAAAGCACAATACTAGTTCATAGAATGTTAGGGGTTGGAAGGAACCTCTAGAAATCATCTAGTCCAACCCCACTGCCAAAGCAGGATCATCTAGGGCAGGCCACACAGGAACGCATCCAGGCGGGTTTTGAATGTCTCCTGAGGAGACTCCACAAGTTCTCTGGGTAGCCTGTCCCAGGCTTGTCATCCTCACAGGAAAGAAGTTTTTCCTCATGTTGAAGTCAAACTTCCTATATTCTAGCTTGTATCTGTTATTCCTTGTCTTGTTACTGGGCATCACAGAAAAGAGATTGGCTTCTTCCACTTGACACCTAATTCTCAGATATTTATACATTAATAAGATTCCCTCTCAGCCTTCTCTTTTCCAGACTAAACAGCCCCAGGTCTCTCAAACTTTCCTCATCAGAGAGATGTTAAGTCACTTAATCATCCTCACAGCATTCTGTTGGACTCTCTCCAGTAGATCCCTGTCTCTCTTGAATTGGGGAACCCAAAACTGGATTCAGTATTCCAGGTGTGGTCTCACCAGGACAGAGTAGAAGGGGAGGAGAACCTCCCTAGACCTGCTGGACAGAGTTTTCTTAATGCACCCCAGGATACCATTGGCACTCTTGGCCACAAAGGCACAGTTCACTGCTTTTACTATCTCACAGCACTGAGTGGCTCCTAAGTTACTCTAAATGTCAAAGGCAATCCTAAAAAGCCATCACCTGACAGACAAATGTTCCAGCAATAATTCAAATAAGATAATGCAGTTATCTATTGCAGGTACCTGCAACTTAGCAGCAAAAATAAAAGCCTTTGTTACATAGTTCTTATGTTCAGTTTCAGCTGTTTGATTCCATACACCAGTCCTTTACCCTTGCAAGAAACTTCCCCTTTCTTTTCTAAGCACTTCTAAATAAAAGCACTCACAACCAGTCCTGAAGTGGTCCTGTCCCTCTAAGCAATTGTTACAAAAATATGAACTCTCCTGTATCCTAAAGAAATGTTGCTCCTCAGTAACAATCTGATACTTTGTGGGAAATTGCTGAACATTTTATCTGTCTGTGCTTGCAAAAAAATATAATAAAATTAACCCACATTTATTCTAGTACTGTAATGCTGTGGATCTCAAGGGAAGGAGTCACTCCATTCTGAAAAGCAAGTTAAACAATAAGCAGGCTATCAAATATTTTGTGCATGGCTCGTTTGTTGTTGGGTTTGGGTTTGTTTTTTTGTTTGTTTTGGATTTCTTTTTGCATGCTTTGGAGTTATTTATTTATTATTTTAAACACAACATAAGAAAAGTAAAAATCTGACATGGGCAGAACTGCTGACAGGGTATCATTAGCAGCTTAAGAATTCAAGAGGGAAGATTTCAACATAAAAAAGTGTAAAATCCTAAAGACAAAAAGCAGGGAGGCTAGCTAGGGGCTAGCTGATAATTGCTTTATCTCCTTAGCTTTAGTCAGATAGATTACATAATCTGGGGATTAGCAGCATGTCTAGTGCATTTACAAACACGTTTTCTACAGTATCCAACAGTAAGCCCTCCTTCCAGAGCGTGAACAGATTTGGTTATAGATATTCTGCGAAAGCTTTCTAAGACTTTTTCTGGCTTTGGTCTCTAAATGAAAAGAATCAGCGTAGATACCTATACTAGACTGCCTGAAAAGCTATGCCAAAGACAGAAATAAATACCAGAGCAAGTAAGTCCATTCAGAAGAGTCAAAATAAAAGGGGTTAGAGTTGCGTGTTATGGAGTAACGATTTACTAGCAACACAATACTTAACTGAGTTTAGAACTGGAGAAAGAGATATGTAAAGGTCAACAAAGCCATGTAGATTCTTTTCATGAATAGCGGCAAGAAAAAACACAGCGTGAGTACCCATACTGCATTCTTCATTTTACTCCTGAAGTTCCGACAGAGCCCTTTTCTCTAAGAAATGTAATGTTGTCCTGGTTTGAGTTAGAACAGAACATTGCTGTTCAGTCATTTTTACCTTTCAGCTCAGTTCCTTTAATTAACTGCACTTTCTGAAATTAGCAGCACGTTTTCGCAGGCAGTGCCTGCTTCTAGCAGTGGTAACACCCGATGGTTAGAGGTAGCACCAGGGTGTGCAGACCAAGGCCACTGCTAGATCCTGTGTACCACGGTGAGGAGTATAGAAAGTGAAAGCCGCATCTGCAGGGAGGAGCGGACAGATCGGTTCCCTTAAACTGATCTATGGGGTATTCCACCCCATAGATGCCATATTTGGCTCGGGGGTTTTGACTCTGGGTCCTTGCTCGGATTCTTCCTCGTTCCTTCAACGGTTGGAATCCAAAGAGGACACTGTTCGTTCTGCCTTTGATCCTAATCTGAGTGTTCCTGAATCCAGTACCAGAATCCAGCTCCTTGAACTTGGTTCCCAGCTGCTGCTGGGCCCTGTCTGGGACTTTCCCAGTGCCTGCTCCACAATATCAGTGGTGACGGTGACGTACTTGCCATCAGGGGGGTTTGGGTTTGATACTGGTTTTGTATATATTCCATTTTATTCTTATTATTTTCCCATTCATTAAAGCTGTTCTAGTTTCCTTTTCTAATCGATCAGTCTCTCTCCCTTATTCCTTTTCTCTTCCCCTTTGGGGAGGGAGGGAGGTTAAGAGAGAGCGTTTATTAGGTTTTGGGGCTGCCCTGACCCTAAACTGCGACAAATGTGAAAAAAATAAGAAAATCAAATTATCTAAGACTCAAAAAAATCAATGCTGTTCTTCACGCAACATCACAGGCCAAAAAAATACAGAAAGAGACAACAGAAGAAAAGCTACCTTTTATGTTACACAAAAATGATCATGCTAACTCAGACCAAAGGTCCACAGTGTTTTAATTTCCAGGAGTTTGCAACAGCAGGTATGTGGGAAAGAATAGAGGCCAAGTATGTTGTGATACTTCCTCCTAAGGATTTGATCCAGTTTCTAGCACTTTAGGGCTTAGAGACTTCTTCAATAGTAGGGTTAAAATCCTTAAGATTTAGTACCCTCTAACGGATTTTTCTTCTATCAATTCATCCTGACTTTTTTAATATTTGCTTTTAGCAGTTACACAGTCTTACTGCAAGGACTTCTGCAGCTTTGCTGCAGTCCACAAAAAAAACACCCCTGCTTCTTTTGAATTCAGAATCTGCAATATTTGTTTAATGTCTCCACTAGAGCTGGAATAAGCAACAAACATTCATTCTTTAATTATTCATCCTGTGTCACTTGTGATTTTAGACCTCTCAAACATCTTCCTTGCCCTTATCTGAACCTCTTCCAATTCAATTCTGTCTTTTTCAGGGTGAAAGCCTCTTCTGTGGATCATTCCATTTGGGCATCACTAGTCAGGAGGAAAAAGACTGCAAGCAGGATACACACAACTCAAAAGCATAACTCAATTAAGAAGCACAAAAGATAGCTATAATTTAACAAGGTATTAGTCTAAGCATTAGTATGCTTACCTACCAAATGCCGCACTAGAGAGCCTGGCCAGGCAGGCAGCCAATGCACAGGGGTTCAGCCTTCAAGGCTCCCTGGAAAAAGTCCTCAGTGATTTTATCTGTCTTGACTTTAGTGTGGGCTTACTCACTAATGCAGTCTAAAAGTACCTCTGCACTGAAGTGCTAAGTAAAACCAAGAAACACGCAAGTCAGACACAGAAGAGAGGAAAAAGGAAAAGGCAATGAAATGTTGCATCAGTGCAGGCTGGAGATCAACTAGCTAGCTAACAGCTCTGCAGAAAAAGACCTAGGGATTTTGATAGACAGTGTTGTGGTTTAAGGGTTAATAGATTTGCAGGGTGGGGGGGCACAGGTGATAACCCTAGGACCCTGAAGACTCGGAGGGCAGTAGAGGCTGGAGATCAACTAGCTAGCTAACAGCTCCGCGGAAAAACACCTGGAGATTTTGACGGACAGCAAACAAACAATGTGTCAACAGCAGGGTTGTGGCAATGAATTAAGAAGAGCGTAACCAGCTGATTGAGCAAACTGGTAATTCCCCTCAACTTGGCCTTGGTGAAAGCATACCTAGAACACTTGTGTCTGTTCTTTGGGCATCTGATACCATAGTCAAACTGGAGAGACCAGCTAAGTAAGAATTCCTGAGATGATTAGGGGGCTAGAGTACATAATGGAAAGGAGACACACTAAGGGAACCAGATTTTTTTTTTTTTTTTTTAACGTCTGGAGAAGACCGAGAGAAGATCTAACTGCAGTCTTTCACTACATAAAGGGGAGTTACAGAGGAACTGGAGTCAGAAGTACACACGAAAAGGATGAGACACAACTTCATAAGTGAAACATACTTCCTAAGAGAGGTGCAGCACTGCAACAGGCAGTCTAGGTAGGTTGTGACATCCAGCCGTCCACAAAGACTGTCAAAACTCAGTAATACTCAGTGTAGTTCAAGATAACTTTGAAGTTGGCCTTTTGAGAAGGATGCTGGATCAAATACCTCCAGACATCCTTTCCAGTCTGAATTTTCCATGATTCCAAGTTGTAGCTAAATGCCATCAGTCACAATTCTAATCTTACAATTCAAAACCCTCTTGGACAAGAGACAGGCTCCACTTACCTCTAACTGAAAAAAATTATGGACCAGCACCACAATAGCCAGTACTGCCATAAGCAGGCAGAAGATCTGCAATCTGAACGAGTCGCGCCACATTGTCCATTCATGTCTTTCCCTCCCATGTTAGACGCTGCCATGACTTCCAGTCATCACAGACATGAAGGTCATTTCGTCTCAGTAGTGAACAAAAGAATTCAGTTGACTTCCACTTCATTCCTGCAAATGCATTTACAAAAATTGTATTAAGTCCCCGAAATATTATGAGAAGTAAAGTTGAGTTTAACATTGAAAGCATGTAAATAGCAGAACTTCCCATGGTGACAAGTGGTACAATAGAACTGTTTAGACATTTTTGTGGCATTAATCTGAACAGTATTATCTATTATGTTACTCAATTCTCTTGGGCATATCAAGACAAAACCTTATCATAAAGTCAGTCTCATCTACATTTGAGATCAATTAAAAAAAAAAAAGGGGGCAGGGGGGGATGTGCATGCACAAAAGAAGAGTGTAAGATTTCTTTCTGGCAACCAGAAAGCCAAAACAAATGACAACTATCCTGTTTATCCATTAGGTCACGCTATCACCATTCAGCCATCAAAAGTCCAAGACTTCCAGCAGAAGTTTGTGTTTTTAGGTATTTCCCTATTTACCTGATTAGGGATTCTAGTAAGTTGTTATTAAAGACTATGGTCTGAAGCAAGTCTAGATAAGCAAGATGGAAAATACTGTCTCCAGTGTTCTGTTGCAGAGAAGGGAAAAAAAACCCCAGCTGTAACACCTATCAGTTAAATAGAAGCTATCTAAGAGTTGAATTCACTAATACAGAACTTCAGAAGTATTCTGTAACATCAGACTACATCCTCTTTTTTTTTTTTATCATTCTTGTTACATCACGTGCTGTTCTGCAGCTCTCAAGGTAAAAAAATGTAAGCTTCTGGAAAGAATGTAATGTTTTGGTTTTGTTTGTGATTTTCTTTTTTAAAGTAAAATGTAATAATGGTCATGTTTTTAATAAAATTCAGCTTTCATAAAATACATTGTTTCTTTGAGGATGCTTGATAGCTGATCTGTTACAAAATCATAGACTCAATCGTTGATAAACAGTTCTCACAGCTCGACGCTTCTTCAGTTTGACTCCTATATCTCCTTTTTAAAAAAGAGGGATAATTTTGAGGCAGTCATTTTGCAAGCAAAAAGGGTACCATTCCTGCAGAAGGAGAAGCTCTCAACTTGGAAATAGACAACAGATGGCAAGGAGAGACAGTCAAAAGACACCAGTCTCTTCAAACCTAATATTCTCAAAGCAGCGTTACTCATAAAACCAAGAGCAACAACATGATCAAATCATTAAATAAACTTTGTATAACTTCCTATAAATAGTGTAACTGAGAAGTTGTACCATTTATTAAAACTAGATAAAGAATGCTGTGTAAATTTAAATTAAATACAAAGATATACATTAAATATCAATATTAGCTAAGTTATTAAATGAATACAGACTAGAAAACTGAAATATATTGCTGGTATAAGCAGGACGGTCTCAAAATAGACCACATATGAAATTGCTTCACAAGGATTATAGGGATTATAACTTCAAATGCTTTGCAGAGAATTACAGAGATTGTATTTCTGGCTGATGAACAAGCATTGAAAGAGCAAGACATCCATTAAAGGAAAAGCATCCAACCGGCAAAACAGAAGAAAAATGCAGCTTTATCGGAACAGCTCTGCCCTAATATAAAGTATTAAATGTATATAAAATATCAGCTCAGGTTTTAAATGGTAGCTGATAATGAATATACCTAATTACATTAAAATTCTAATTTAAGGCCATATATGATAACTTGAAGAACAGAAACAAATACATTAAAGAGAATTTCCAATTTTGTTGCTGAGAATTCTCTTAAAAAATCACTGAAAAGCATGACATAGTAAAAAGTCACAATGTCATTTCACAGACCTAAAAAGGCCACAGAGGCTACTCCCATGTATTTTTGTTCCAAAGATTTTGTTCAAAATTTTCTGTATTTCTGTAAACATCACAAGTTCTAAAATATTCAGATGTACAGGTTTAGACCTTTCTTTATATTAAAGGCCTTAGCATAACTTCCAGTTTCATTGCCCTTGAATTATTTTTTTATATAATAAAAGCACATAAGTATGCCAAAGAGAAACTTTGATTCTTACCCTATTCTGGAGCATTCTCTGAAGTCATCCATGCAAAAAGCCAGAAATAACCTTGGAAACAATACAGGGAAAAAAAAAAATAAATCAACACACACATATATGCATATACATGCAATTTTATTTTTTTTTTATAAAGTCTCATAGATCAGTGGTTTGTTTGCAGTAACACACACTAACATGGCAGTTTAGACTTCTTATCCATAAAATTAGCTTTGTTTCTACAAAAATACAGGGATTTTAAAGCATTTTGTTAACTTCAGTCCTATACCTTTCACCTTTCTGCTGCTTATTGTTAAGAATTACCTCTCCCAGATTTGTTCTATGTTATTACACGCCCCATTTTGCCCAAGGTTAAAAACAAAAACCAGCTCAGTAACATTTTTATGTCTTCAAGTCCTCTTATGCCCAATTATAGGATGGGGTTTTGGTTGTTTTTTTTTTTCCCAAGTCATTAACTATTGTCAGTTCTCCATCCCAATACTTCTTCAAGCCTGCAGCGTTACAAAACCACGTATTAGTGCAACTGCTTCAAAAAAAACTGTCACGCAAACCGCTAAGGCAGACGACCAAACTCTGGCGATATCAAAACCGTTTCCCTGAGGCACAAGACTTGTAGGCTAGACACTCGCGTTGCTGCAAACACAGAAACTCCGATTTGCTATCGCTTTTCCTCCTTCAGCCTCGCTCCCTGAAGAGGAGCAAGGGGCTGACCAGCCCCTCCAGTAGCTGACATTCAGAGGTCAGCACCGATCCCTCGGAGGGGAAGCCCGGTTTTGCTGCAGCTCCCTGCAGCAGCTCAGGGCTAGGAAAACAAACCTGCTCCCACAACGCGGTTATCAGCGCTGCCCGACTCCAAGGGTTAGGAACACGCAACCCACAAGGGAATGGGAAGAGGGGGAAACACAAATCGAAAAGCCGGCAGGAAGTATTGCTGCCGACAACGTAAATTGTAAAGCTGCCTTTGACTGCTTTGAAGCTACTTTTTATCGCCTTCTTCCCACCCGGCGCACACCTTCGCCTGCGCCTCCGCATCCCCAGGCGGCAACCCGGGCATACGCCTC
>VWZK01002652.1:0-24226 GCA_013396935.1 Baryphthengus martii | reverse complement strand
GGCCCGGCCCGGCCCGGCCCCGCCCCCGGCCATCTCCGGCAGCCGCCGCTTCGCCAGTGATGCGGCACCGACCTGGGAAGCGAGCGCAGGCCTCTGCTGAGGGGCCTGGCCCCGGCGAGGGAAGCTCCTNTTTTTTTTTTCCCAAGTCATTAACTATTGTCAGTTCTCCATCCCAATACTTCTTCAAGCCTGCAGCGTTACAAAACCACGTATTAGTGCAACTGCTTCAAAAAAAACTGTCACTCAAACCTCTAAGGCAGACGACCAAACTCTGGCGATATCAAAACCGTTTCCCTGAGGCACAAGACTTGTAGGCTAGACACTCGCGTTGCTGCAAACACAGAAACTCCGATTTGCTATCGCTTTTCCTCCTTCAGCCTCGCTCCCTGAAGAGGAGCAAGGGGCTGACCAGCCCCTCCAGTAGCTGACATTCAGAGGTCAGCACCGATCCCTCGGAGGGGAAGCCCGGTTTTGCTGCAGCTCCCTGCAGCAGCTCAGGGCTAGGAAAACAAACCTGCTCCCACAACGCGGTTATCAGCGCTGCCCGACTCCAAGGGTTAGGAACACGCAACCCACAAGGGAATGGGAAGAGGGGGAAACACAAATCGAAAAGCCGGCAGGAAGTATTGCTGCCGACAACGTAAATTGTAAAGCTGCCTTTGACTGCTTTGAAGCTACTTTTTATCGCCTTCTTCCCACCCGGCGCACACCTTCGCCTGCGCCTCCGCATCCCCAGGCGGCAACCCGGGCATACGCCTCGGGGCCGGCCGGCCTCCGGCTGCCGGGGCGGTTCGTACCCCTCGGGGGAGCGGCGCAAGAGGCTGCCAGGGAAGGTGAGCAGCCCCNGGGGCCTGGCCCCGGCGAGGGAAGCTCCAGGCTCAACGACGCTGAAAACAGTGACCCTAAAGGGAAATAAAAAACCCAACATAAACACACACGTACATTTCTGGGCACCCTTTTTGCTGAGAAAGGTGCCAGGTAATGCGAAAAAAACAATAAAGTCCTGTAATTTTTGAGTCACTGAATAACTACTTCATGTGCTTAAGACTCTCAGCATCCGTGAGGAAAGCCAGAAATGTAAAGATCAAAAAGACAGCCAATCTGCTATAGAAAAGTATCTAACTTGGGAATGAGGAAGCTGCGGTGAGGAGAGGAGAAGTGAATGAACTCACTCACCTCGGAGAGCTCACCACTACAAGACAGCTGTGGAGTGGATTTTGAAAACACAGGCTCCAATAGCACATATATTTACCTTTAACTTCAAGTTGAAGGGGCTCTAGGAGCTAAGGATGGAAGGAAGACAGGAGAGTTTAGGTTGTAGAGTCTTCTACACATATCAGCGGTGTTAACCTCCTCAACTCATTTACCATGCACTTCTCACACCAGAAAACAAGCTGCAAGTTCTCAAGGGACTAGAGAACTTTATCTGGTATAACAAAAGTGGGCAGGAAGAGACATCACAAAGGCTGCTGCTTGAATACCGTTAAATAGCCCTGGCTGCTAGACTGCAGTTCCTCACAACCCTGCATTGTTGAGAATTGTTTGAGCGTTTGTAATGGTTTATTGCTTTCAGCCCAAAACATGAACAATTTCAACACAATGTGCCACAGATTTTACATTTCCAGGGTATCCTTCATGATCACGGGTTTCCCAGTTTTCATACAAAGAACTTTAGAAGTCAAAGGCTGTGACTAATCTCATTTGGGCATCCTGTACACAATTTTCTGCTATTTCTACCCTTGATCAATGTTGTCCTGCACACAGTAGAAAGAGCAGCTCTGCCAGTTTGGGCTGGGAGAAAGTTAATTTTCTTCATAGTAGCTGTTAGGGGGCTATGTTTTGGATTTGTGCTAAAAACAGCATTGATAATTCAAGGGTGTTTTGGTTATTGCTGAGCAGTGCTTCTGCACAGTCAAGGCCTTTTCTGTTCCTCATACCACCTCACCAGCAAGTGGGTGCACAAGAAGTTGGTAGGAGACACAGCTGGGACAACCGACTCTAACTCATCAAAGGGATACTCCATACCATATAAAATCATGCTCAGCTGGAGGAAAGAAGCAACAAGGGCAACATTCAAAGTGGTGGCATTTGTCTTCCCAAGCCATTGTTCGGTGTGATGGAGTCCAACTTTCCTGGAGATGGCTGAACACCTGCCTGCCATTGGGAGCAGTGAACAAATTCCATGTTTTGCTTCACTTGCATGCACGGCTTTTGCTTTATCTATGAAGCTGTCTTTATCTCAGTCCATGAGTTTTCACACTTGTACTCTTTGATTGTCTCCTCCCTCCCACCCAAGGGGAGTGAGCAAGTGGCTGGCTGGGGCTTAGTCAGTGGTTGGAGTTAAACCGTGACAGCAGGCAAACAGGGTCTCAGGAAGGAAAAAGGAGATAGTCTTGAGCACTCTCAAAGCCCTCACACTCACAAATACTACCAGAAATGGCTTGGTCTGTACCTGAAAAGGTCCTAGCAATCCTCAAGAAGTCCTCCCTGGGAGAGCAGGCACAATTGCCCAGGATGGCACATGAACTCCATAGGCCTTGATGCTCCTAGATCAAGGAACATGCTGGGTTACTTTCAAGACTTGTGGCAGTCACATGCGTGTTTCCAGATCCACAAGTTACGATGGAGTGCCACAAGGGACATGCCTGAACACACTCCTTGTGTATAGGCAAAACCTGTGCCAAGCTATAGCCAGAGACGCGGACACGGATAAATTGAAGAAGCCTGTGTATTGAAGTCTGGCAAGTTCTTTCATGTGCTGTCCCATGTAGGCCAAAGTAATACTTCCTTCTACCTATACGCCAAATTGATGCATTATATTGCCTCAGATCCTTCACAAGCACAGTACCATGGCTTGAAATCAATGATGTATTGATGCAAGTTGTACTTGGACAGAGTGCTTTGTGTTTTTGCAAAAGTATCAATACAGTAGAAAAAAAATATAATACTTTGCTCACTGTAATAACTGAGTGAAGGGGTAAAACATCTCACCTATCATCTGGACGTAATGTCACACAGAATTAACATGAGTTTTTCAAACCACACCATCATACACAAAAACTCAGCTCTTAACGTGTGTAAGGATTTCAGCCCATCGAAAACTGGGTCCATCCACTAGATATTTATCCCTTTATTTTCCAACTCTAGCTAAAGATTCTAATGTCCAATCTTATGAATAAAAAATAGGAACAAGTGAGACCTGCAACCTGGCCTCCTGAAGTGTTACGGTTACTATCCCTACACCACATAACATTGAAACTTAGTAGTACAGCTTTAAGGTCTTTACTCCAAGAGAAGACAGCACTGCTCTTTTATGACTTGAAGTCAATTTAGCTATGTCTATTACTGTGTTTCAAATATCTTCACAGAAGAGTAAGAAGAGTCTCAAAAACCTTAGCTAGTTTCTTTGGTGTAATGAAGTTGAAATGCTTAGCAAAGAGTTAAGAAATGAGATCTGAGCAAAACATTTTTGGATGTGGGTTTTTTTGTTGTTTTTTTTAGTTTGTGGGGTTAGTTTTGGGGTTTCTGTGGATTTTTCGTTCATTTGAGGTTTTTTTGGTTGTTGTTTTTGTGGTTTTTTGTTGGTTTTGTTTTTTTTGCCTTTGGTATGACTGTCCTGCAGTGAAATATGACTTTCATACATGTCTGAGCTCCTGGACTGTTTGTCTGTTAAAGCCTGAAATATGTTTAATTAGTCTTCATTTAAGCACACAGCAGGAACCTGACCAAACCAAAACAGGAGGAGAAAGAACAACATGCTTTGCAATTGCATTTCTCTCAATAAGCCTATAGCCTTAATTCTCTTTCTGGAAAGCTCTGTACAGAATTCTGCTGCATCTTTTAAACACAATAGTTCCAGAATTAAGAACACGAAAGAGAGGGCCAGTGATAGAAACATAAGGACTGCAAATCATGAGCACCAAGTTCAGTGGCATCTGCTACTCAACTGGTGCATAAAACTTTGAATACCCCACTACACTCTTGCTGTCGTGAACACCAAAACAGCGAGCCACAAGATGCCTCAGCTGTACCAAGTCATGAAAGCCACAACTGGTTTGCATTTCTAAACTTTCTATCTCCATGAGAGCCCTTCAATTGTAGGAGTAGGACAACGACCATCGGCCATAGAAGACAACATCAAGTACAAATCAACATTTTCAATAAACGTACAAATCATTTATTTGAAATTCAAAACTCAGAGGTACAAACAAAATATTTAAGAAACAACAAATCCAGAAATGTAAACACTTATAGAAAATATATGAACTGTACCAATTGAACCATTCACCATTCTCCAAAGAAAATGGTGAGAAGTAAAAAGACAAATCAATGCCTAATTTTTCTTTTTTTTTTCTTTTTTTTTTTTCCTCTCCAGATTCTAGTTTAGAGGTAGAATACTACTGTGAAAGACACAATAAAATTTAGTTCAGTAGAATTATGCTACAAGTGAATTTGGCCCATATACTTATAAATGTAATGAAGCCAGAACCGAAGTTTCTCACTGAGAGCTCTTACACAATAAAATTTGGTGTGGCACTTTCCAAGAGATAAAGCACCTTTCTTGATAAATACTGGTTTATGCTTTTGCAAGTAAAGGATCCTGTGCTTTTTCCATTACTGACATAAAGAAAGCACATAAAAACAGAAAGGCCCATATTTTTTTTGGCAGGCATACAGAAAGCAAGTGTTTCTCAGTAACTTGTCCTAGAAAGACAAACTGGGAAAACGTATGAAAAAAAGACTTTTTGAAAGACTTCATGAATACTTGATGGTTACTTATTTGGGTGGCACAGTCCTCAAGGAGACAAAAAAAAAAGTTAACACAACAGGAATAAAAGGTCTCTTTTCCACTAGCTAAAAGCAGGGGAGCTGACCAGTTTTTACGTTGTTAGTCAGTCCCCATTAAACCCTACAATTCTATCCTCTCATGAAAAAGTGTATCTGCGTGAGACACACGACAACTTCAAGTCCAGTAAAAAAAGTGCCCAGGTAGTTTCAAAAGAACGTATCTTCCATTTTCGTTCATTCAATAATCTGCTACAAGTAGAAATCAAGACCAGAGTTCTTCAGACAATATATACAAATTCATAAAAACGAGGAACAATTTGCAAGCTCAATGACATATAAACATTATTTAGAAAAAAAAAACCACACCTTGGTTTTTATATACAGACTGGCTACTAAGTGCATTATTTAAATTGCTGCATGCAAATAGTAGGATCTATGGTTGTTTAAGAGACTTAACTATGATGTTAGGCTTTTGCAATTTAGTTTCACAAGGACTTTCTCAAGGGTTTGCTGAAAGATATTTGTATTTTAGAAGCAACAAAATAAAATTTGCAATCTTAATGCCTTCTTGCTTTGTGGTATAAGAACACTTCTGGAGATGCTAGTATGATAAAATCACATTTTAGAAAGCTAGTTCACAAGGGTTCAACATAAGCACGACCCTGTTTCTCTTTTAAGGAAATGACAGCAGAGTTAGGCCAATGTTCAGTGCCTTTTAAAAATTCTATCCTTGCCACACACAGCTCATTTACAAAATAGCACCACAAAGGAATAGTCACCACAAAAAAAACCCAAAGAAACGATCCCCACATTACAGTTGCTGCATTCATTTAGCAGCTCAACCTCCCATTCATTTATTGACAGTTTCAGGTTCTAAAACCACAGTTGTGACCACCAAGATCAGTTCATGGAAGAAGGCAGAAACAGAAATTTACTTGCTGTTAATGAGGCATTATCTTACATAGTTCTTTTGTAATAAAGTTACCTAACAGAGAGAAATCAATACAATTCAAATGCCTTAAAAAAAATCCCTTGAAATATAAAATGGAACAGGTTTCCAAATGCCATCTGAAACAGCCTCTATCAATTACTACCTGTAGTAGAAAAAAAATGCATTCTTGATTACGTTAAAGACTGAAATGTGTAAACTGTAAGAGTAATTGAGAGAAAAATGAAACAACAGTTATAAGAGTTGGTGTTATCATCAGACTAAACCTTGAAACACATTGTAATGCATGTCCACCTTCCTCCTTGTCCCTACCTACCTTCAGAAAAGCAGGCAAGAATAATTTCTGCCACAGAGTAGCTGAGAAAGGTTTCTATGTGCCAACCACACCATTTAAGGCCAAACTACTTGTGTGGCACAGTTTAAATAGTTAGTCTGAGCTATATTTAGCTGGTTTTTCTAAAGCAAATTACAGAAGTACTTACACTGCACTCATGGCAAAGCTGACAATATTGCCTGACAAATAATCATTAGAAATCTCTTCCATCAACACTGGAGGATCAGCCCAGGACAAAGTACAACAGGGAAGCTTTCTTTCTACAAAGTACACTCTTCTGTTGAGTATGAAGCCTTGCTAAAAGGAAGATGCTGAAAGACACAATATTAATACGGAAAACTTCAGACATGAATTTTCATCTAGTTAGACCTTCTGATTCCTTTATGAAATTTCCATCATCTCCAAAGGAAGCCATGAATCCCTATCCAGGTAAAAGAATACTACATACCTAACTTATAGAGACAAGGAAGAGTAAATGTTAAACTATCTATTAAATGACGACATTTCCATGTCATGATTCTTTGAGAGCACAAAATAGACTGAAAAAAGCCATTTAAGTATACATCCAGTTCGATTCCTTATTTTCCACACTCTATTCCCCATTATGTATTTCCGCGTATGTAGCTTAACGATCAGGATGAAAATACTTTGTGTATATACAAACTAATTACACTTATTCCTGTAAAAACTAAGCAAAAACTTCACTATTCTTTGTGATTTCTGTATATTTAGGCAACTCATCTTCTACACATGCAAGGCATTTTTCAGAACATTGGGAAAAAAAAAAAAATCTTTCCTATTTCACATATTTCCCAAAAGAGTAAGATAAAACTGATTATATGTCAGCACATACTTTGTTGTACCTTTTGTAAAATCACTTTTGGATATACAGGTTACAATTTCAAAAAAGCCAACAGTTGACCTAGGTATTAGTTAAAATAAGTCATCTTATGCTTGCATTTGCAAGCCCTGATAACAGAAGAAACGTCAAGAAACATCTAGGACTTCCACGAAAAAATTAAATTTCACCAAGTTTTCCCCCTTTGACACCTTCAAAATTAAAGTTGTTTCTCCTCTTCCTCATTCTGTTGCAAAAGTGACAATAATACAAAATAGCAAAATATATATGGTCCCTCAGTGTCGTCAGTAAGAGAAACATTTTTCTGCAGACGTGGTTGTTTCTCCCAGGCCTCTGCCATGAAAGAGAACTTGTTGTAGCACTACATCTAACCACCAGCTCCAGACTGTAAGGTCCAACAACTGTTTCAAACAGAAATAATTTTTCTCTCAAAACCCAAATAAAGTATCTTTGAAGGCTTATGCAAGATTTTTTTTATTTTCTAATAGACTGGCAGTCAAAGAGCCAAATCCTATGAACTACGGAGATGTCCAAGCACAGCAGACCGAAAGTCAAGTTGAGAACCTTCAAAGGACACGGGTATGATCACGTAGACGACACTTTACACAGTTAGTTAGATGCTCTGATACCTTAAAGCACCTGTACCACTTTCAATGCCCAAGCACACTCATGCTCTAAGATCCAGTTATGAATGGTTATGCTACAAACATGCTGTAACTAGACTGAGTTAGAAGACAGCACATTAAGAATCTACCACCTCAGTTGTTCATTTGTTTCTCAAGTGATCTCACCTATACAAGGCACAGTCAAATGTCAGCTTGAGTGCAGTGACAGCTCTGTCGAGAAGTTAGTGCCCTAGAACTTTTTATTTAGGGTGGGGAAAAAGATGATGGCTACCCTATAAACAAGGCAAGCTTTATTCTTCCGAGGTTAACTGCACCACTGGGCAGATGGCTGGTATGAGTCCAACATACCACTTATGTTCTAAATAAGGGTTCTTTTGAAGCCTCAGGCAGATACAGGCCCCATGCCAAACTCCTGAGTGAAGTCAAATTTTAGCTCAGAACTTAAGACAAGCAATCAAAGCTTTTACGAAAATTAAAATTACACGGTAACATGGCTATAAGTCACTTTAAAACAGCACTAGTTGATTTTTACAACACCATAGCACCAGAAGTTAACCTGTGGCTTCAGAGAACTACAATATGCCCATGTCTATATCTGAGAAGTTAATATTAGTAAACTACTGAAACACTGGCCTTCCAGTACACATTGCCAAACAAAGTATTAGCAAACTGAACTGACCCCTAGAAGTCACAACACCAACTTTATTCTTTTAGTAGAGTCTCTTACAAATTGTGTGGCAAATCAGATTTCCCTTGCCACTTTTGCAATATGCTAAGATACCCAATTTTTTTTCCCCCACTAAAAAAAACTAACACAGCAATGGCTAGGCAAGAGGCAAACCCTATTGCTTGTCCAGTGTTTCAGTGGAAAACATAGCCTAGGTAACTTAGTACATTTGCCAACAGAGAAGAAATATAACTTTTTATCCACACCTAATTGGAATGTCAAATACTGGACATACAGAGAGAAAAAAACAACAAAAAAAGACAACAAAAAAAACAGAGATGTCAAGCAATAGTTTTAAATAATGGCATTTGCTGTTAATACTTATACCTGTAGATAAAAGCAGTTGTGATCCCTCAAATGCACTAGTGTCTTAAAGCCATGCAGATCCAAACCCCACAAGGACATCAGCATCCTTATAAAGGTAAGATGTGTCACCAAGTCTGCTGCTATAACCCAGCAGAGCAGTCTCGAGAATGGTGTTCCGAAATCACAAGCCTTTTTGAAATTCTTATTCAATAAAGGCTGCTACTGGTTCCACTTTTGAGTCTTACCTGAGAAAAGCAGGGAAGATCAACCCCAGGGCAAACAAAGGCCAAAGTTTCTTTGAAGCTTCCCCTATGGTCTCACTCCTGTAAGTCTTTGTTTCAGTGCATATGTAAATATTCTAATTCCTAGCCAGTAGCTTCAAAGAAATGACAAAAAGAAGTCACTGACTTGGACACTGGTTTCATGGAATGCATCTGTGAAGCACTCAAACTACTCTTGTTAAAGTCAAAAGAAGTTTGAAAGGCAGCTGCTTTCATCTTGCTCATCGGGCTGTATCTGTGTACACACACAGAGCCTATATTCACCCTGTTTCTTCCCAGGTTGTTTCCTTCTATTTGCAACGTAAAAACTCAACCCTGCTTTTTACCGAAAAAAAAAAAAAAAAAAAAAATCAAAAAAAAAATCAAAGACTTACTAAGAAATTCACCAAAGTGTATTTAGAACAAACACCACTACCCCCTCAACAGCCTCCATCTTCAGAACTAATTTAATGCAAGTCAGTTATTAGGATATCAGTTTTATGTACCAAAATAAAGTGCATGACTGTTGCTGAGAGCTTTGCTAATTTCAGGTTAGCATAATTTCAGTCCTCAGCAACATCAATGAAATACTAATCAAAACATAAATTTGTACCATGAGTCAAAATCTGAAACAGCATACATGAAAAACAAGTTTTGTATAATTGAATAAAAAAGACAAAGGAAATAGAAATGGAATCCCTAGTCCTTTGTGGAACTGAGCCTACTACACAGCTATCCCAACATGCAGCATCTGAAACGAAGAATCACAGTCCGTTTGCTTCCCTTCTACTATTCCCGAATTCAGTTTGCAGCTTTCTGGTGTCTGACCGATTTCACCTCGGGCAGGGGACGATGTATCTTGAGGGAGACCTACAGAGACACTTTCAGACAGAGTATCTTGGCTTTCTGGTGAAACAGCAATTTGTGGCCAGCTACCCTCTGTTTTGTCATTGTAATTTGTCCCTTCATCAGCCTCTTCCAGCTGCTGAACAGATTTCAAATACTGTTGAATTAGTTTGTTGTCCTGCTCGTTAATAGAACTCTCTCTACTTTGCTCACAATCCCCATGGCCATCCTCTACATCTGAGGAATACGCTGAAACAGAATTGCCACATTGCTTGACAGTTTCCACAGAAAGAGAGCTCTCAGTTCCTTCTGTCAAACTCTTTTCAGAGATACACAAGTCACCAGTATGAGCCTGATCAGTCGTGGAAGAATGAAAACCAGAATCTGGGAATTCCAAAAAAGACTTTTCCTGAAGAATACGACTATCTGGAACCAACGAAACAGAACAAACATCTGGTGAGGTTTCTTGCTCAAGTGTGGATGACTCAATAGATGGTTCAGATGGACTGAAATTACTGGATGACGGGATCCCAGGTTGCCCAGTGGCATCCAAATGTTGTGTCACTGAAAGCTGCCATTGTTGAAGGGATTTAACCTGTAAAGCACAAAGAGAATTTCATTATGAAATGCATCTAAGAAAGTACTTTGATTTCTAGAGTATTTCTTGCAATCAGCAACATGGCTCTAGTATAAAATTTAAGACAGAGTGGACTGGCAAAAGGTTCACTGTACCTTTAAGGAAAATATGTTCTTCCTACTGTTAAGTAATTAACCTAAATACCCAACACTGAGAGCACACAAGCCTCCCAGTTCACATACCTGAAGGAAGGAATCTGCTCTTAAAAAAAGAAAAGGATGGGGAACTTTTATGAAATAATCCATGCTTAAGAAGACAATAAGCCTTGGTTTCAGAAGAATAGCTTACTAGAAGATGTACTAGTAACTTTTCTACTTTAGAAATTAGTTGCTCACAAGCAACAGAGCTTGACACCATATCATTTGCCCATGTCATCTAACAGTCACATTCTTCACAAGTGCTATGTTTATTCATCTTCCCTTTAATAAGTCTTCCTTCACACACACTGTAATTTAGCCTTTTGTAACAAAACCAGCGTTCTTGCACTAACGCTTTTGAATGTTATTTTCCTCCAGAATACCAGTAAAACAACATGGCAATTAGACTCTAATAAGCCACCCAAGTCATCATTAGAAAAAAAAAATTTAAAAAAATGAACCACACTATCTCTTCACAGTCTACAGTATGAAATAATGTCTTTCAAATTCATATGTAAGGAGAAAAATAAGAGGACTAAAACTATTCACCTGGTTCCAAAGAAATCTGACAGCTTCCTCCTGTACAAGCCTCTGAATCTTATCTTCCTCTCTTTCTTTTCTTAGTCTGCAAAAACACACATCCAAATTTATGGAGCCTAAATAAGCAACATTTGGGTAACATGATCAACAAGAATACATAAAAATACCAACTTACGTAACAGCACTCTTGAAAGAGACAACAGAACCGAACATTAAGGCGTTAGTGCAGTCTGGCTTGCTATCAATATTCAGCTGCTGACTTCAAGTTTCTTTTTCAGCTACATTAAGATTCTGCTTCCTTTTGCTGCAGCATGTTTATTGACTTGCCAATACTCTAAGTGGCTTTTTTTGTAAACTGAACCTGAGCTCTGCATTTTAGATAGATGTGCTTCTTTTTCCTACATGAAAAATAAACCCCAAATGAAATAGCAATCCTTCATTTCAAGTTGCACTCTCCTCAACTGATATAATTTGGATGTAGGTACTATGTGTAAGCATTGAGAGTTTCTAGAGGTTCAGCGAGAGCTCTGCTTGATTAGGAAGTATTTTGTTGCTTGTAACAGTAAAAGAGCCTTTAAGATCACCAGTTCCCAGGCTGATTCAGAAAAATATTAGCTATATCTGCAACTTGTATCTTACAAACTGAAGAACTTTGATAATGATCTACTCCAAAGATGGATTCATAGGATCAAAAAAAAAAAACCAAACCAACCCAAAACCACAGAACCAAGCACAGAAATGCATTTTAAAGTTATATCATGCAAGGCAGAGAGAATTCTTCTTTTCAGCAGTAACAGAAGAATGACTCTCAATATAGCCACTGCAGTTATAGGCTCTGTAATTGCTAGGAGACAAGTAAAAAAAATATATAAAAAAATACCACAGTTCGCAATATCTATTTTGGTTATGCAGCGAAACGTGCAAGTTCTGAAGATAAAGGAATAGAAAAATGTATTCTAATCCAACTTACTCATAGAAGGCACTTCAAGAGCATAAACAGCTCTGTGCATAACTGTGCTTATCTTACAGGAAGCGATCCTCTACTGTAATCACAGTTTTATGTTACCAATGCTAGGTTCTCCTGCGAGTAGTTATATCAAGATCCATTTATATCTCTTCTGAAATGATAGTAACATTCATTCAGATTTGAACACACACACACCATGACCTCAACTTACTTTTCTATTTCATCAGTTAAGCAAACAATGTGCTCTTGCATTCTGTTTAGTCGAATTTCATACCGCACTTCCTTAGCTCGGGGATGGTAGCTCCTCGTGTAAAATCCTCTCCAGCAGGCTTGAAGCTTGGTAGCTGCTTTAGTCATTCTTTGCAGTTCAGCTGCATCTTGACCGACAACAGCTAATGAATCAGAACTTTCTCCTGTCATCTGGTCAGGACAGAGAGTTGCAGCTCCTGATTCAGCACCTACTGAGGTGCTGGGGTGACTATGCAGAACTTGGTCTTCAGAGGATGCTGAAGAGGTGCTAGTATTAGCAGTCAGGCTAGCTGTTACAGGATCAGAAGGTGGCAATAGCATACTTTCTTTGATATTCTCTTCAGTTTCCATGCTTCCCCCTGCTCTGCTAGAGTGCTCTCTTGTAACACATGAAGTTTCTTGCTTACTGGCTGTTTCTCTGCTATTAACATCTCTCACACATTCAATCACTGTACCATCATCATCTTCTAAGCTCAAATTGATTCCTTGTAGCTTCAGGTCTGAAGTAGGAGACACTGGAGACAACCCTGAAGCAACTGGCATGAAAGTAGACTCTGAGGATAAAAGGCTGCTGTTTAGTTTGTCTTCATCTGTTTTTATATCTTCAAGGTATAGCTCCTTGTGAAAACTTCTTTCAAGAAGGTATGTGTTCTTTGCTGCATAGGAATGATCATCACTTGCACTTGGTCCAACCCAAGAATTCTTCTGGATGATGGGTTCTAGATACGTAGAAAGCCATATTCAAAAGTGTCATAGTATTTCAATAACATATCTTCATTGAATTCATAGGCATTCACAATTTGGTTTAGATAATTAGAACTTGAGTAAGAAGATCCAAAATGCTAGTAGTGTTATTTCTACATAACAATAAGGACAATAACTACTTATAGTAACATACACAAACTTTTCAAATCCTGGGTACAGTAAATTGCACAAACTGCCTCCCTCTAGAGTAGTTACACTTTTACCATATGAAACAGTCAGAGTAATAACTCCTTAGTTCATTGGATCGTATTTTTCACCCAACAGTCATTTTAAGATACAAATAAGCATGGAATTTATTTCTAGAAAACAGAGTATAACTTCAGTTTAAAATCTCCAAAAATCCATAGAATGAAATAATAACAGGGCCTTGTTCTAAAATTGTCTCTACAAAACTATCTATGCTCAAAGAAATATATTTCTTTCCACAAGTTAGATCATAGATGAGGATCTGCTTCTTACCACTTTCAAGAACTATCTGTGGTGGCTGGGCTGGACTGCCGTGTTCATAAGTAACTGGTGGTGCTTTGTTGGGAGTAGATGATGTAGATGGTCCTTCATTTTGGTTTTGATGCATCAGCTGCCTCTGATGGAGCCTAAGCACAGAGTTCCAACAGATTTTATATTTCTTTTACACTTTCTTGGTATGGAAGACATCTAAAAGAAACTATCAACTACTTTAAAGGAAACAAGTGATCAGATCATTCCAAAGCAGAGGCTAGTTATGCAGATCCCTACAAGACACTAAGTACACCTATAAGACACTACTCAAAGTAGAGTGCTCTTAATCCCTTTCCTCTTATCCCTTTTTTTGTTACATGTATCAAAGAAAGTAAAAAAAAAAAAAATCCAACATGCAACTTCAGAGAATAGACTGAAAACCGTAAGGTATTTCTACACACAAGAAAGGTGTAGATACTTTAAGTGTCTACTGCAGGATAACTTACGTTTATATGCATAGAGGAGTTTGAGGAAGGAAAGGGTGTCCCTGTTCACTGAAGGGACAAAATCCTAATACAAATCAACAAACATTGCCACAAACATAAAACCATCCTTTACAAACTGAGAAAATACATAGGTTTTTTCAGCCCAACTTCAAAGATCATGAGGTAGAGGTCAGAAAGTCAAATTACCTTAAAAAACCGTATGTATTGCACATATGTATAGTTATGGATGGGGATTTTGGAGGTTTGCTTTTCTGGTGAGGGTTTTTATTTGGTTTGTTGTTGTTTTTTTCTTTTTTATTTTTGAAGAGTTACATTTTGCAAGCCAGCTTCCTGAATTTTTCCCAGAAATATGTGAATATCAGAGCACTTAGCTGGAAATTCCAATGCCAATATGCTTTTATTGTAACTTCTCCTCTGAAATGGCCCCAACATTTCTGTAATTTTCTCCTGGAGGTCAATCTACTCTGACAGTAGTGCACAATAGCTCCTTCCAGATGCTCACACGTTTCCAGCCCTCTAGATGAGATGCTGCCTTTGGGCTGCTTACCACACCACTTTTGTTACCCAACTTTCTACCCGCACCATGCCACTGATGTTAGCCTGCTCCTCTGAGCTGATTCTTCTGCTGTGATCTTTCTGCAAAAAAAAGTTTGTCAACGCGTCCTGGAGAATAGGGATACCTGTATTGTAACATTTCTGGCTTTTAATCCCCATCAGCCCACTTTTTTCATGGGAGGAAAGCGTACCAGAGTAACTCTCCCCATCTACTTGCATAGTTCTTAGCAAAACAGCTACTGCTGGCAGAACTAGCAGGCTCGACAGCGGACTCTGCTGACAGACCTGAGGTGCCAGATAGAGGTCATCAAGTGCATCACTCGGCAACAGTGTCCCTCAAAGGACAACCTTAACTTTCAGGCCAAGAAAGAACAACAACAAAATGTCCAATACATCAGTGTACCACAATAGTCTTAATTTATAATTAGAAGAAAAGTTATTCTAAGCTCCTTTTTAAGGTTTTCCTCACTTTTTATGCATTAAAAAAATCTCAGTGAGTATTTTATTTTAACACAGTCCTAATGCAAATCATCTTCAATGTCCTACAGAGCACAGACTGAAAAATACAGAGAATTTGCCCCTAGATGGCTCAGCAATCAGGAAAACACTCCTGCTGCTACTCTCTTGACTCTCATTCTCCTCTAGGACACATTCGGTACCTCCATGACTCTCCTCGTCTCCAGCCCTCGCTGTTGCTTTGAAATATTTAAAAGGAAATATTATATTTAACACATAATAAGACATACAATTATGCTCTCAATTATATTCTCTAACCACAGATAAACAAGAAGTTCTCACCTTTGCTTACTTAGTATTTTTTCCAGTTTGGCATCCTCTTCAGTTTGAAGACCGTATGTAGATATAAGAGGACAAACAGTAGCCAAGTACTGGACAAGCTGAACATGCTGCCCAGGTCGATATGATCTCCCTTTACCTTGACTGTAGAGCCATTCTGCTTTCAAACTGTTAGGAAGGTGAAAAAGGGTCACTATTAATACATGGCATAAAACCTCTAACCATCCTTTGATTACTGTTCGTCTAGCGTGTACTTCAGAGCTAAACTACCTACCTAATTAAAACGAGGAACGTGCGCAGTGTCCAAAGGAGCTGGGAATTTCATTACTAAAGAATATTGTATTCCCCTCACGTAAGCATCAATGAAATAAAAAAAGAAAAACAACCTCTGCCTAAAACTGTGCAGTCTCTGCTTTATCTGTGTGTAGTCTTTGTGCACTGGAAACTCATTTGTGTCAGTGACTTCATCAGACAAGCTTTCACGGAAACTAAAAGCTCACACAAACGTGCAGGATAGGCAGAGAGAGCAAATCTTGCTGAAAGCATTTAACAATTGACGTCTGTTTTTAAACTAAGTGCTCTTCAATATATTTATACATAATAATACAGTTAATACAAAAAACCCATTAGTCATGAGGAAGATTTCTAGAATTCTTACAGGCAACTTTTGGGGAAAGTCACAATATGTTATAGTGAAACAAAATTGGTTTACCTTTGACCAAAAAGGCAGCTTTTTATTTTAGTAACAGGAAGAAAAAAGACATTAATGTTCTGGAATACATTAATGTATTGGACTAGGATGTGTTTATACAGGTTAATAATTATGCTTGGACTATCGTGATGGCAAGAATTTTATGATGACGTTTCTACTGTCATACAGATAGCACAGTGACATAACCACCAAAATGACACAGTAACAAATTATTTGAGCAAAATAGTATTTGTCTAATTGATACAAAAAATGCCAAATCTAGAAATGCACAGGCTAATCAGGACCTTTAGAAAAGGTCATATATGAGTTTTTCCCAAGATAATAGCTTTATTATCTGCTGATTGTCTCATTCTGCTAAGTCAAAGAGGCTGTAAGCTTGGAAGGGGTAAGAGGCCATTGATAAATTGCCACCGTGGTTTCATCTTGTCAAAGTGCTGCTGTAACAACGAAAAAAAAAAAAGCTTAACTTTATATTTCAAATTAAGTAAACTCGTGATCTTACATAATAACGCAAGTGTAATAGATGAAAACTTCAGCAAAAGCAACGTTAATTGGCTTGTATCTCTTAAGGCATTAATAAGACAAACAGAATTTCAGATCATTAGCACTTCTCTGTTGTTTTTTTTATTATATAAAAATGCAATTTCAGGTTAGTCAAACTTTATTAAATAATTTCACAGAATTTAATACTATTACATCACCTTTCCTTCTGAGAAATCACGTATCCATCAAGAACTTTAAGGTTCAGACACCAGCTGACAATATACGGCCTGTAGTCAAAGCCAGGGATAGAAGTTGTGGCCATCACACAAGGATTGTTCATAATTGACAGCTGTTCCAGTTGACGAAGAGAGGCCAGGAAAGAAACCTTGAGGAAACAAGATATGTTTGTTAACTGAACAGAATCCATTACAAGCTTACAGATGTATCACATCTCTCCTAGTTACAGCTGGATGTCTCACACAAAACAACATCATTACAGATACACTGACAATCACATTTGCTTTTTCAACATGAACACATTCAAAGGACCTTCTATCAACTACTGCCATGTCCCCATTAATTCTTCTGTAAGTATTATAGACCTTACAGAGTATTAGTTTCTCTTAAAATCTGGGAAGGAGGCTTTATGTACACAGAAAAGGTACAGTATTTCTATGATTCCAGTTCACTACAATAGGCACTGAGATTCTGACAAAAAAATAAAAAAAAAAACAAACAAAGACAAGCCAGAAAGCTGGAGAAACATTGTTCTGTTTTGAAGAGAATCATATTACCAAAGTAAGCTTTTTCCGCCAATAATGAAGTCTAACTGACAGTTTGGGCTGCTCTTTATATTAAAAAACAAACAAACCAACCAATAAAGACAAAAATCGCAGGCAGAATACTTGTTTCTCATACAGTATGCCAGAAACGGATAAAATAAGACACAAGCTCAAAAATATTCAATTGCAAAAAGTGCAATTCAAACCTCTGTTCTAAACACAGCAGCTGCAGAAGTCTTCTGCAGCAGTTAATCAGCTCCACTTTCAATCTTCAGACAATCATGAAATGCTCTCTGTTAATTTAGTTCTTCAAGTATACTTCTGAAATCCTTGAATAATTTAAAACCATAAAATAAAAGGCAAAGTTTCTTTCAAAAGTAAATTTTAAAAAGGTAACACTTAACTAGACTTGCATTAGCTGCATAAGCTATTACATATAACGTAGCAAAAGCTTCTTTGAAGCAGCCCATGTTGACAGAAGCAGAAAGCCCATTTTCAGTTATATCCTCAAATATCTGCTTTCAGTCTAACTAAAGACAAAGTAATATATCTTCTATAACTTACCTCATTTAGGTCTCTGATTTCGTTTTCTGCCAAAGATAAAACAGTCAGATTCTGAGGTAGGCAAACAGGGGCAGTGCGAAGTGAAGTTATAATATTTCCATGTAGCAACAGAGTCTATAAAATAAAAATACAGTGACAAAATGTATGTTTGGTCAAAACCTCCATGTTTTCTGTTCAGGCAACCCCTGCAGAATACACACTAAAGAACTATAATTTAAGGTTTTCTGGTATTATCAAAAATACTTTTGGTTATTCCAGTCAGGGAAATAAAATATTCTCATTTTAAAAATGCAGAACTAAAGTATAGTCACAGTTACAAAAAATGCATTTGGAAACATGTTTTCTCTACAGTGTTCATGCTGAAAGTGTTAATACTATGCTTTGTCTTGATTTATGACAAGAGAACTGAGAGCTGTGAATAAGATCTCATGATGATATCTTTTATCATAATCATTAGAGTGCTTATAGAAAACACACACCGCTTCACTTCCTGTAACTGGAAAACACAGAAAAGAACCCTTACATGCTTCCCTATGGGAATTAAAGTGGCTAATTAAAAGGCTTTAAGAGCTACTGTTTGAATAATGAATGTCTTAAAAGGCAGCAATTTTCAAAGCAAATTTATTTATGCAAAGAATGTAACAAAACCAGAGATAAAATAGCATCTACCTTCAGCGATGTAAGCTTGGAGAGATCGCCCAACTGAGCTATGTTATTGTCTGACAGATCAAGATGCTGAAGAGATAGACAGGAATTGATTTGTTCAATGGCCTACAAAAATAAAGAAGTCAATTACTCTTAGTCACCTAAATAAAACCAAGTATCAATCACAGAATCACAGAGTGTTAGGGATTGGAAGGGACCTCAAAGGATCATCAAGTCCAATCCCCCAATAACTACAAATTTGTTCTGAAAGCTAAAAAACACTGGATAAGTAACCCAAAACAAATCCCACGGTTTTCCAGCTTCATTTTAAAGATGACATTTTAAAGATTTTACTGTTCGGGAACTATTTCCCAATTCTCATTACATTTTCATATCAAACCTTTTATTTTTTTCCCCGTACAATTCTTGTCCAAAAGTTACCCTGTTCTGTGTCATAAACCAGAAGTTGCAAAAATTTCAACATTTGTTCCAATCAAAACCAGAAATATATGCAGGTTTCTTCACAGCATTTTCCAAATTTCTAAACACTAGTTTCTGCAAAACATACAAAGGCTAAATAATTTACCTTAAGGTTGTTTCCTGCCAAGTTCAGCCATTCCAAGTGCACCAAATCCTTCAGCCCTTCCACGTACCCAATACTATTATGAGGCAAGTTTAGCACCCGCAGCTGAGTCAGTTTTGCTACACCCATCATTCTCACCAAACGATTGTTGGCTGCGGAGAGCTGGAGACAGACACAAGAAAAGAAACAGTTTTAATATTAAACTGCACAGACAGAATAGGCTATTATTTTTAGTGGTTAAAAAGATAATCTAACAGAAACTTCAACCTACACACTCCATTTTCAAGTAACACAGATTAAAAACCTGCAAGAGCCAGGAAATCAATTACTGAACAAAGAAAGTAGTCTTCAGAAGTTACTCTGCAAAATTAAGAGGAAATCCTCCTAGGAACAGCCAAATAAAGGAGATTGAATGAGGAATTGCATCAAATGAAAAGAAGATTTTAAAAATCAGAATTGTCCCATCACTGTGCAAATCACTGCACCATTCCTGGTATAAAAATCATACTTTATGTCAAGATGACAGAGGACAAAACACATTTCACATGATTCTCGGAGAGGTCCTGTGCCAACAGGACCATAAATCATGGACTTCTTAGAGGATAAATCCTGATTAGACATACACAGTAATAAGACAACCACCAAGCTGGCAGACTGGTGAAGGTTTGTTGCAGCAACAAACCCCACCTCCTCTCCTACCTCAGTTTAGCTTGTCTCTAGAAACTATTAGGTAACTTCAAGTCTATCTGGAAGCACTTTCAGTGATAATTAACATGGGCTTGTACAGCTTGGCCCTGGAGGGATTAATACTCTGACTTCTGCAAGCACCATGCACTGGCTTAACATTGTTATCTCTAATGCCCTCGTGAATGGACTGCTGCTAGTATTAAAATTAAGAATAAGCACTAGCATCGGGGCCTACATGATTCAATATGATAAGACTACATAGATCCCTTGTACTTCACGTTTTACTTGATGGTTCTATTTTAACTTAATCCACCTGGCTTCAACTTCTTGTAAATTAGAGCTATTAAGCTTCTTCCTTTGTGAAGAGTTCTGAAACCCATATGGAGAGGACAGTCCTGTTTACAATTACACAGAGGAAAGATGAAGTTATCTTTAAGGTTACAAAGCTCAAGTATTCAAAAGCTAAGTAGTAGCAAAATTCAGGTTGCCAGTGACTTTTCTAAAGTGTTCTTATGAACATCCCTCTATTTATTTATTATTTATTTTTCTGTGAAGACACTAACTGCTAACTTACTTCAATTACGTCATATGGCCTTAAAGCAGAAGTATTTTACTTAGCATCACACTACCATTATTTTATAGCAAATTCAAATTAAGTAACACTGACCTGCATTAGATTCTTGCATTTCTCCAAGTGTTCCAATTTAATTATCTGGTTTTTGTCCAGAATTAGAGTGTGAGTATCAGCATCACAGGGTAAGGCTGGACTCAGTTTTTGCAGTCCTTGACCTGACCAGTTGACCACCAAACCTTAGAAGAGAAGAAAAAAAAAAAAAAGGCAAACCCAACACTTTAAATATAAGAACATATATCAGAAATGCAAAGCAAGATAGATAGATTTGCTTTACAATGCATGCAGCTAATTTGTAAATACAAATGAACTTTATTTTCCAAGTAAAACTGAAGCAAATTATTTCAGAGAAAACACATTAGAGTAATTGGATTGGTTACTGGAACATAAAAATTACAGGCCTTGTTCCAATAAAGAATTCTGGGAAAGTCAGCAACAGCTCCTCTGAAGCAGAGGAAAATTTTAGTGGCTAAATTTAAAGGTGTAATCCTTGAAACCCTACGTTTCAAAAGGCCCTACATGTTTAAATTCTTCAAAGATTTCAAGTGTTGAGCAGCTCGACAACTATCAGAACATGCCTAGCACATATTTCTAGGATCACACTCCACTAATAACAGCAACCATACTTGTCACTAAGAAAAAAAAGCAACAAAATTCAAAAGGGGAAGAGTCTGGAAAAAGGCTAAGCAGCATTCATCCTTTTGTCATTCAGAATGTGGGAAACCTGATGAGAAAGCAAACCTACAGACTTCACCTTCCTGCAGAGTTCCATCAAACACTCTGCAACTGTAATTGAAGATTAGGGCACTTAATGTGTAAATGTGAAATATCCACGTGATAGTCCTTAGCCAGAGGAAAACAAATGACCTTATCATGAACAGGTTCTCAAAAAGCTAGATGATTGAATGAAAGCCTGCATTTTCCTCTTTTCTCCTTTTTCCCCATTCGTATTTCAAAGGAAAAATTCAAAAGAAAAAAAAAGTGTCAATTAGTGTAAGTGCACTCTGGGTGCAAACTCAAAGCAGAGGTTTCAGCCTGGGAAACAAAAACTGACACCTTTGTTGTCAGAAGCTGGATGCTTAAACCTCAGAGAAGAAAAAAACTTCAAGATTCAACCCTCCCTTTAAAGCTTCCTGACAGATATTTTAAGACACATTCCCTTTTAGCAGTTTGGCTGCTGCAAAACCTAACCTTCAATATTTAACTGTCTTGACTTATTGGGTAGGGATTGTGTCTAACTCTGAACCAAAGATTCCATTCCAGGACTTCACTGGCCAAATCCTTGAATGCATCTTTGCCGTGGGATTTTGACGCTTATGTCCCCAAATTGTGATAAGCTAAACGTTCCATATTTCAGCAAAGTACCTAGCAAAAAATCAGAACAAAGAACTCATTCATATAGTCCTTCTACGGTACTGGTGACATTTGGGCAGGAGGATACTGTTAATAGACTAGCATATCCTCTAATTAATGGAACACACAATTAAAATGTTCTGTGCAAAACCTGTTACTATATAAAGTTAAAAGGAAGACATTTGCCATCTAGAGGGAACTCGAATCACTGAGTAACCACGGTGACACCTGCTAATAATAATTTTCATATATGAAGCCTCTGCGGTGTGTTTTGCATATATACACCATTCTAGTGCTTGCTCTTCTCTTACTATCTGCTCAACACATACTGCTGCCTTTTTCAGCAGCATGTTCCACCATAGGGTTCTTACCCTAACATGGACTATATATTACTATTCCTACAGTTTGCAGGCTTTTAGAGTTTAGTTATGCTAAGGATGGAGGCAAACATTTTTGGTGTATCATTCTGACAACTAGACAATATGGTTTTTTTGAAGAAGCGTCTCTGATGATATTACATTTCCACTGCGTCTCAAATCCACAGCCACCCAAAGAGCTCTGAAGAGCAGCAATGCAGAGCCAGCAGTACTAGAACTGTTTTTTCATTGAGAAGGTACTGCATGTTTCTCACTTAAGCAGCCATCTCTGCAACCACTTAGTTCACTTTAACTAAACAGTGAAATTTTGAATCTGCCTATTTATCCAATGGCTTGTTAGGGAAATTCATAACTAGCCCACACCAATCAAGGAGAGAGGATAGGATCTGCAGTACAGAATTATAAGAGCAATCCTTTTATTCATGCACACAGTCCCATTCAAAACTAGGCACCTAGAATGCATTTTTACACATGGTTCTTACACCTTCGAAGCATTCAAGTACAACACGATTTAACTAATCACTAACTTAACACACGCACACTACCATTTGCATAGGAACTACATTTCTACAGCACCATCATTCAGCTGCATCTCTGGAGTTGGTCTTGCTACAATTACTTATCTATGGTACCAGAAAACGGGAGGGTTTCACAGAAGTGTTAGAGGAGCTAGGATGTTGGCACTATCTTGGTTGTCTCCGGGCATCCTTTACAGGCAGCTTTAGGATTCAAAGACCCAAAGGTCCCTGTTTCAAGGGTGTCTGCACTTCTTGCAATAAGCTTAGTTTGCTTCCTTAAGCATGACTATTTGGTTTACAGCATGAACTCTCCCCATAAATATATATATATATAAAGAAAGTTAATACAATTTCATGACAAAGATACATTGAAATAATACTTTGGGAATGAGATTTTCCTAACAGGCTCTCAGTACCCAGAAAAACGTTTCAAAATCGCTTTTTATTTGTTTGGTAACTATGTACATTAGCAGACCTCAGAAGCTCACAATTTTAGCTCAGGCCACTGCTCACTTAGTGAGTCCTTAAGCCTTCTAAGACAGACTTGCATTATTTTAACACTCCATCTTCTCACATGGAGGCAGGAAACAAGAAAATGCACCCTCAGAGGAGGCGTTGCCTCCCAAGACCCCTCTGACTCCTACCACGGGAAAAAAACAGGCCTCATTTCAACTCCTGGTCTAGCTTCTACAGTGCTGTGGGCAAATACCTCCTCAGGGGCCTCAGCGGGACGGATAGACCCTCTCCGCGCCCTCCCGCCCATGCTCAGAGCCAAACCCCCTGCTGGGGGGTGACCCTCGCTCCTCAGGGCAGCCTGCCCGAGCGCAGGAAGCCTCGCCGATACCGGTCTCCTCAAGCCCGCGTTGTCCTGGCCGCTTCCAGCCCCACCGGGGGACCTCAGGTACCCGCCATAAGCGGGGAGGAGCACAGCCCAGCCGACCCGCACAGCCCCAAAAGGAGGGGGCGCGCCCCCACTTCTCCAGTGCCGCCTCAGTTCCCCCCTAGCCGAGTCTCCCTCCTCCTACCGCTCCACATCCAAAGCGGTGGTGGCTTTCGGAACTTGTAGTGGGAACCCGGCGCCGGCCGCCGGCGCACGTCGCTCCCCACACTACAGCTCCCACGGTGCGCTGCGCGCCCCCGCCTCCCGGCGGCACACAACGGAGACCCAAACAAACCCCCGCCGGCGCAACGCCCGATTGGCCTCCCACACCTGCAACCGGACCACGCAGGCCCCGGTTGTCTCGTTGCCTCTAGCGTTGCCCTTACCCGCCCCAGCCGGTGAGACGGCCTCGACTCTCGCCGCAGCCCCCGTCACCGCCATACTTCCCGCTTGCCAACGCCGCCAGGCAACCGAGCGCCGGACGCCGATTGGCGGCCTTGCTCCAGACGGGGGAAAATCGCGTCCTTTGTTCTCTGTAGGACGGGAGGTTCCAGCTTACAGAGCCGCCCGGTGAGATTTTAACGGACGAGCGGGAAGCCCCGGCAGCGAGAGCGCTGCCGCAGAGAGCTCTACCGGCTCGCCCGTTGCCTCACCCTCCACCGCCGGAGAGGTGCTGCCCCGCCCTCCCGTCCCGTCAGGCGCTGCGCGGGGAGGAGCGGTCCCGGCG
>VWZK01002651.1:0-96088 GCA_013396935.1 Baryphthengus martii | reverse complement strand
AATGCTTATAAATATCTAAAGGTGGGTGTTGAGAGGATCGTAGAATCACAGAATGTTAGGGGTTGGAAGGGACCTCAAGAGATCATCTAGTTCAACCCCCCTGCCAGAGCAGGATNATCATCTAGTTCAACCCCCCTGCCAGAGCAGGATCTCCTAGGGCAGGCCACACAGGAACGCATCCAGGAGGGTTTTGAAAGTCTCCAGAGAAGGAGACTCCACAAGGATGGAGCAAGTCTCTTTTCATTAGTGCCTAGTGACAGGAGAAGAGGCAATAGGTACAATCTGTAACACAGGAAGTTCCACCTAAACATCAGGAAAGCCTTATTTCCTGTGAGGGTGACAGCCCTGGAACAGGCTGCCCAGAGAGGTTGGAAAGTCTACTTCTCTAGAGAGTTTCAAAACTCACCTAGATGCATTCCCATGCAACCTGTTCTTGGTGAACTTGCTTTTAGCATGAGAGTTGGCCTAGGTGATCTCCAGAGGTACCTTCCAACCCCTACCATTCTGTGATTCTGATAGCCGCAGTAGCAGAAGCTACCTATTAGCAGTAAATGAATCCACAATGTATCGTAACCTCGAGTAAAGCAACCCTAGAAAAATACTGTGACAAACTTCAGAGATAGGATTTCCTTTCATCTCCTTTCCCTTTAGAGTGTCATCACTAGCCTACAGCTCTGCTTTCTGAATTTCATGGTAGCCTGAAAAAAAACATTTTGAAAAGTCAGCTAAAATACTTGGGCTAAATACTTAGCTAAAATACAGCTAAAGACATGGACTGCATGGGTCTGGAAGCTGAGTTTGCTCATTTTCAACTGCTGTGAAATTTCCTCATCTCTAAAGACAAGTAGGACATGTTTGGGCAAGTTCACATTCTTTAAGTGAGACATCTATGCTCTCTACAGTCAATGGATGTCGCTGCGTGTTTCTAAAGGGAGAGTCACAGAATCTAGTTCAGGTAGTGATTATAGTCTATAAGGTCTGCACAATGTCACTCCGTGTGGTGCCAAAATCTGTGCATGGGCACTTTGTGCTTCCATTCATGCCTTACTTTCTGCCAGGGAGATCCCAGAAGTGAATCAACAAATCCCTGTGATCAGTGATATCTAAATATATCTCTGGTATTCGTTTTAAGTTCAACTTGCTTAGTTTGTCTTCTGAGCTGTCAGGAAGCCAAACAGCCACACCAGCACAGTGCTAAACCTGAGCTAAAAGCTCTGTTTAGTATTGCTATCATATTTACTACAGTTTCATGGCTTCTACTTCAGAAAAGGTTTGTATTCAGCTTGCTTGGTGTGAGCCAGAGTAGAGTCACATCTGCTTGCCAATGACAACATGAGTCATCCCTAAAATTCTTGTTCATTCTAATAATATCAACAGGAACCACCCCAGACCAATTCACCAGCAACTAATCTATATATCTACACAAAAGCTGAGAGATGATTTATATTCTTTGCATTACATAGTGAGGAAAAAGTGGATAATCAGTCTTAGCATTTTGTGTAGTCATATTTTGAGTTTTACTTCTTATCCTGTGACTGAAACTACAATTGGCACTCCTTGTCCCCAGCCACTATGCAGTACCTCTTCTCTATCAATATGAAGATTGATATGAGCTGCTCTTTGTCTCCTCATAGACAGAGCAGGTCTAACTAACTTCATTGGACACACCAAGATCCATGGGAACCATAGGAAAGGTAGAAATCGGTTCTTCAAGTTCAGATGTATCTATGAAGTTATGAGCCCAGTAGAGAGGGAAACTGTGCAAATGCATGATTGTTTATCCATCATATGTTCTATAAATTGTTCCTGATCACATTAATGAGACAATTCTAGTTCCCTTGTTTAGCATACCCTCAAAACCCAAAAATGTCACCTGTTTATCTGTAGCAAGACATTGACATTTGTGTTTCCATTTCTGAGAAAATTTCAGTCTAGTCAATGTGTTATTCTCCATCTCTTGCGTGATAAACCCCCAATTTTTGCTCTAACTGTAACAAACTGCAGAATATAGGAGATGAGAAAGTCTCCTCCTTTTTGAGAGCAGCCTCTCTCCATGACAAGGTTGAATCAACTCTTAATGAATCTGCATTGGCACATTTTCCCCTTTGGTAACATACAATTCAGAAGGTCGTGATTCCTGGACAGAACTTTAATGGAGCTGCAAGCACATACCGAAGGAAGAATATAATCCTCTTTCCACTTAGGCTTACAGCAAAATATGATCCTTTTCAGGGCTCAGTAACTAATTAATAGCAGAATATGTTTAAATATGCTAAGTTGTTGTACGTGCTCTGGAATTCAATGAAACCTAATGATCAAAATCAAGGCTCTTTTATGTAATCACTTATGGTTAAGCTCTGACTGTAACATCTTCACTGCATTGTTCCACAGACAATAAATTGCTTCTTTCAGTGTAGGCAATATTTCTCGATGCTCACATGCTGTAAATCATATTTTCTTCTCAATCTGTCAGTTTTATTTTAAACAATTTACTGAAGTGTACACCACAATTCATATGCCATATATTACCTCCCATCAACAGCTGCCTTAATCACCATGATTCCTACATTCTAGTTTCAGTTTCATATTTATGTATCTTGTCAGTTGGGAAAATAAATACCTTTAAATCACTTCCACATCGAGAGCAGAAGAATATTACATTGGATAAGGCTGTCAGTAGCACTTGGGATTTTTTACATGATTTTTATTGACCAACAACAGCACAGTTGTTAATGATTTTGATAACTAATAATAGATCATATTTCTGAGGCCCAAGGAAATGACTTTACACATTGTTACATGTTGTTTACTTTGAAGTACTGCAATTGCTGCTACGAACAACCTGTTAGATACTGAATTGTCTTACTGGTATGTCATGGAATGTTCTTGCTTCTTATTTGCATTTTCTAGTTGACTGCAATTCTGTGTAGTCTGTTATTGACCTGAAGAAATCCAGAAAACATGTAAATCCACATGTTTACAGAAAAGAAGTTTCATTTAAAGACTCAGCAGACTTTAGGGATGACTAGGAAAACAAACAAACAAACAAACAAGTGACTCCATCTCATAATTGTTCAGAATTATATTTCAGAAGGTTGCAGTTCCTTGTAACATGCATGAAAAATGATTAGGCCCTTGAAATTAAGGAGCAGCCATGCTCACAGTACTATTGTAGAATAGAACTCAAGAACTTACTTTTACTCAACTAATAATACTCCTCTAATAAGAAACATTCTCCACAATGCAAAGAGGCAGTACCTTAGTGGTTAGTGCCTTCAGGAGGCTTCACTATTTCTGTGTGTGTGTTGCACAGGTGCTATCAGGCATAAACAAAATCATGAGTCAGATAGAGAGTTTTATTATAATTACATGAGTTGGGGTGAGGGGGGAGGGCAAATGGCCTTTTATGCAATTTATCCTGTGGTCCAAATATTAGACATCTAATTCATTTATTTAAATCTCATGTTGTCACCATGTAGGTATAACCACTTCAGGAAGACAGCTCAAGGAGTTACAGACCTGGTTTCTATAAATTGAACTTACTATATTTTACTTTATTCTCATTGCTTTTTGTCTTTCCACTGGATACTGCTAAGAGGATTATGGTTCCATCTTCTTTAGTCTCTACTACCTGGTATTTGCACACATTGATAAGATCCTCCCTGAGCCTTCTTTTCTCCAGGCTGAGCAGCCCCATCTCTCTCCAGCTTCTTCTTGTATAAAAAAAGTTCCAATCCCTTAATTGTCTTTACGGCCTTTCGCTGGACTCATCCAGACTCCCTTGCATTGGCGTGCCCTGAAAAGGACACAGTTGATCATGTCTCTGCATCTGCAGACAACATTCTTCCTTACATAGGTCAGCAGGTTCTTGGCTTTCTTTACTGCAATTGCTAATTGCTGTCTCATGGTAAGCTTAGCGTTCACTGGGACCCAAAGGCCCTTCTCTACAAAGCTGCTTTCTAGTTGGTCGGTCCCCAGCCTGTCCTAGGGCATGGGGTTGACTTTCCTGAGGGTCAGAACTTGGCATTTCATTTGGATTTAAATGTTAGCTGCTCTTCACCCTTAGTTCTTAAATAATTCCTTGACATAAAAAATGACTCCTTGACATATAAAGGTAACTTGCGTCTGAGGATAAATTTTGTGATTCCACACTTCCACCAAAGTTCAGAATGCTCTGTAACTCCTTACTTCTGGTACTTTTAAGTATCATCCCATAAGTGGTTTAGTAATTGATAGATCTCTTGAAGGTTTTCTAGATGGGCATATCTAATGATCTGATAGGTCTATTTGAACAGATATGAAAAATTTGTCTAAATATAAATTAGTGGCACCTGAGATTGTACTGCTTTAGTTGGAAGTGGTGCCATTTTGAAGTTTGCATTTTTGTTCTTTTGACTATATATCAAACACTGATTTATTTTTTACAAGTTTGCTATTAAAACTCTGTATTTTCAGCCCTGAAAATGATGAGTGATAAAACACTGACATGATTCCTTTGAAAGAATACTTTTATTAAAAACGTAGCATGCAACATCATCACTAGTGGAATTCCGTACGTTTGAAAATTGTCCTAGAAATATTAGACAGTTTAACAGCAACCAAATTTCTGCCTGATGGAGTATGAACATTCAATTATTTTTTTCTTTCATTTTGTAAAAAGAAATCTAATCCCTATTTAAGCATTAAAAGTAATGATGAATGGACACCTTGCTGGGATAACATCTTCCCATAATTATTTATTTTCATTCTTATGCTACATTTTATTTCCATGAGTATCTGTAGCTCTAGCTCCTTTTCATTGGAATTGAGAGACTGCTCAAATCACCTCTAAACTCTCATAAATAATAATAACTAATAAATCATAGCATATACAGAATGGTACCGTGAAAGACAGTACCAAAATCTTTACTGAAATCCAAAAAAATCCACATCTACTGCCTTCTTTTCATCCATAAGGTGGATAGCCTTGTCATAAAAGGATACTAAGTTAGTAAGTCATGATTTTCCCTTCATAAACCCATGTTGGCTTTGACCAATTACTGCACTGTCTTTCAAGTGTTTTTCAATAACTTCCAGAGTAAACTTACCCATAATTTTAGCAGGCACTACAGTAATGATAAGCTACTTAGACCTTATAGGATGCATTGTATAAGTTTAAATTGTCTGTGTTGTTCCACCCTTGGGCTTCATTTTCTCTGATATTCCCGTAAAAGGTTGTGAACAAAATTGGATGTCATATTCCAGTATTAGAATCATAGAATCATAAAAGTTGGAAAAGACCTTTAAGATCATCAAGTCCAGCCATCAACCTAACACTGTCACTACTAAATCATATCCTGAAGTGCCAGATCTACATGCTTTTTGAACACCTCCAGGGATAGTGACTCCACTACCTCCCTGGGCAGTCTGTTCCAACGCTTCACCACTCTTTCAGTACAGAATTTTTTTCCTAATACCTAATCTAAACTTCCCCTGGCACAAGTTAAGATCATATCACTAGTGACTTGGGAGAAGAGACCAACACCCACCTCACTACAACATCCTTTTGGGTAGTTGTAGAGAGTGATATGGTCTCCCCTCAGCCTCCTCTAGACTAAACAATCCCTGTTCCCTCAGCTGTTCCTCATAAGACATGTTCACCAGAACCTTCACTAGCTTTGTTGCTCTTCTCTGGACCCGCTCCAGCACCTCAATGTCTTTCTTATACTGTGGTGCCCAAAACTGAACACAGTACTTAAGCGGCAGCCTCACTAGTGCTGGGTACAGGGGCATAATCACCTCCCTGTTCCTGTTGGACACACTATTTCTGATACAGGTCAGGATGGCATTGGCCTTCTTGGCCATCCGGGCATGCTGCTGGCTCATGTTCAGCTGGTTATCCACTAGCACTCCCAGATCCTTTTATGCCAGGCAGCTTTCCAGCTGCTTCTCTTCAAGCTTGTAGCATTTTCGGGAGTTGTTGTGACCAACATTAGTCTCATACATGCCTGTATTTGGTTTATGTGGCAAGATTTAGATAGCGGGGGAGGTTGCAGGGGTGACCTCTGTGGGAAGTGATGAGGAATCATCCTCATGTCAGACAGAACCTGTTCTGGCTGGCTTCCTGCATACCTGCATACCTCCTGCACTGAGGGAGCAGAGTGAGAAACAGAGAAGACGTTGGCACTATGCAGTCGTTAAAACCTAGTACAGGGACCCTGTGAAGAAGACTCAAAAGCCCACACCTAGGTGTTCCAGAAATGCTAATGTCCTTGGGAACTCATCTGGAGACCCTTTTATTGGACACCTGAGTTTCGATAAATAAATTCAGAAAAAAAGTTCCATTGAAACTGTCTCCAATCTTAAATCAGAATCTTTCTTTCCTTTCAAGAATCCTTGAAAAAATATACTATCCAAAATTATTAGCTGCTTTCAAAAATATGACCTTTATTTCTTCTCCTAGATTCTTAGTTTTCCTTCTTAGGAAAGCTTGCAAAACCCTTCATATCAAAATGAAATAATTAAATTTATTACTAATTAAATCCTTCCTTAACAGATAACCATCAGAGGCTAATATCTCACATATATCTTACTTCAGTCTCATGCTGCCATTCTGCACAAGAAAAATTTCACTCATCAGTTCAATTTTATCAATGACTCCTACTCAATAATCACATCAGGACTTTACAGAATTAAGCATATGTGCCAAAAAAACCCCAGTACGAATGCCAGCTTACCTGCGATACTGAGCATGATTGTGCGACATGATCCAGAACATGATAATGAGGATTGGAACAGATAGCCCAGGGAACTGGTGGAGTCACCATCCCTGGAGGTGTTAAAGAAATGGATACAAATAGCACTTCAGGACATGGTTTAGTGGTCATGGTAATGTTAGATAGATAGTTGGACTTGATCCTGGACGTCTTTCCCAACCTTAATGATTCTGTCATTCTGTGATGATACAAGATTGTGCTGACCAAAAGATCTTGGTCATTAAAAGCCAATAGTGGAAGGGTCCTCCAAAGAGCCTATCTTGATAATCAAAGCATTATAAAACTCCCGAAAGACTATTAAATTCAGCTAAGGGGGCCATAATCCAGGAATTTTCTTGCTAAATAGCCAAACTTGAACATTCCATTAAGTGAAAGACCTTAAAAAGCTGTATCCCTCCCTGGAGATATCTCTGATACTATAATCATGGACATTGTGAGAAGAAAAATGAAAAACAGAGGCCTGCATATGTAGCCTTTCATGCAGCCTCTTCAGTAGATCTGGTAGCAGTGCACACTTATATCCCTTCCCAGGGGACTGTTCCACAGGGTATTATTCCTCAAGTGTGCCCGTATCACACATGTCCCTTTCCCACTCATATGTTCAGCCAGTGAGCTTCATTCTCTTATTTTCCTTTTACAATCCTGTTCTTATTCACAAAGGAGTTGTTTGTATAATCTTCCTGAAAGTTACTACTACCTAGTCCAGTAAGGTCAGAAAGAAAAAATTACTTCTTATTAGCTTCTAATAATGAGGGAATCAACACCCTGCAGGCCACCCAAACACAGTATTAGATATCTACACAGTATTAGATATCTACACTGTCTATTTCTTTATTAAAATCTAAAATCCATACAGAAGTTTCACTAATGTGGTGTTTTATATCCTCTGAGAAGTCCTGACAATTTGGGGGGATATTTTATTAATAACTTTTCAACTATGATATTACTCAACCAACAAGATGAGCTACCGCAGCAAAAGGGGGAGAATTTTCCCTTCTTATCCATTACTTTTCACAGGACCCCACATCTCTGAAAGTCAAGTTTCATTGTAGTCAGGAAAAATCTTCAGATACCATTACAAAAATAGACTGTGAAGTTAATGATAGAAATTATTCCTTTTAAATCAAAATATAGCATATAGTTCTCCCTGGTGACACATTTAGGGAAGACTAATGACAAAGAAATCAGCACATTGTATCTTTGTACTATCTTGATATTCTTTATCGACTTTCCTAAATCTCTTCCCAAAATTTTGTTCCATACAGATCATGACTAACATTCAAAATGAGCTGAGATTTCATCACAGTGTAACTCAGTAAAGACCCACAGTTCCTCTGTTGGGAAGCATTTTCATAGCTTGCAGATAAGTAACATTTTTTAAATTATTTGAAGGGTCAGAGTCTTTTTTGAAAATATATTTTTTATTCCATTGTATTCAAAAATGCTCACAAGGGAGTAGGAATTTTTCTTGTACCTTTTCTAATCAAATAATATGCACACTTCCTGACCTCTTCAGGTCACAGTTAATTTATTATCACGATGAATGCAGACAGCATTGCCTTCCTTCTACACACTCCTGAGATTTACCACATGAGGTATTTTTAAGTATAAATCCCTTAACATCTGCCTTAATTTAGTAGATAAGATCATTAACAGCCATTATATCTAATCAACATCTAATCCTTGTAGAAGGGATTCATTAGCACGACGAAATGGGAGCAGAAGCCCACTAATGATAGATGTTTATTTTCTTTGAATAAATTTCAGCTAGGGAAGAACTGGCAACACTTTAAAAAACTCCTTCAGAGGAACATTGAACTACATATTGAAGGATCACCCTCAAGCGGTAGGTCATGAAGAACGTGATGCTTGCTTTTATAGCTATAAACACAAAACAGATTATTCACAAAATGGAAAAAAGGGTCAGAGTTAAGAATGGTTAGGGCAACATTTTGCTTGCAGTACCATCTGAAGTACAATACTCTTCCCTGAATACGGATGATTATGCTTCCAGAAGCTTTTCATTGTATGTGGAGATATAGGACTGCATACCATAGCGACATTTCTGAGGTCTATATAGAAGGAAGAGAAGAAGGTTACTGTAAAGCTATGAGATTTCTTCGTCTTTTAAAGTCACCAGGCACACTTTCTGAAATGCCTAGCCTTGGGCTTCTACCTTTTCAAGTTAAATCACACAGGCCTCTGACTGCTATGTTGCAATATAGATCACAGTAACTCTATATTAATGGTTTATATCTCAGGTTGGAGTATTTTGGGGTCACCTAACAGCTGAGGAGGAACATAGTGATAAGGTAAACTTCTTCCTGCCAAGCCCCCAGGTCTTTTTTTTTGTTTTTTTGTTATTTTTTGGAGGCAAGGCTTAAAACTAGCAGTCCTAATAAAGTCTCTAAATAATTCAACACTTGCTGAGGACTGGCTTATTGTAAGCTATTCCTCATCTCATTATTTTTTTTTCTTTTTCAGGCAAATGGTTGCAAAAGTCATAATAAATAGCAAAATATCTCCAAATTATTTAAAAGGTTTTCACTGTAGCATAAGATTTTCCTGCTGTTCAGATTCTAATCTAAGGATGTCCAAGCATTTATTTCTCATATATTTTTGTTTGCTTCTACAAGTGTGGAAATGACTCCTGCACATTTTCCACTTGTATAAACAACCTTCTGCCAAACCTCTATCCATCCTTTGGCTGAGCAAAGACAATATGAAAGTTAAACACATCTTGATCCTCAGAGAATTTATGTCTTCTTCACTTTTGCATGCTTAACCTCAAAAACACACTTAGAAACCACTGGCTTTCTGTTTTGCGCATTGGACATGAGTGCACATTGCCAGCTCATCCAGCTTTTCATCCAGCAGTATCCACAAGTCCTTCTTCACAGGATTCCTGTCATTCCCTTCAGCCCTCAGCCTATATTGATACCAAGGATTGTTTCAACCCAGGCTCAGGACACAATATTTGGTTATGCTTTGTATTCAAGTGCAGTCCTGCTATCTGGAACCTACATTTTCTCATGAAAGCAGACTGCTTTAGCTTAAAAGTTCAGGCTGCCTACAAATTTCACTTGTCTTTATTGCAGGTTATGTCAAAGCAGGATTTCTGATCATGTTCCTGACAGGGCTTGTCAATGCGAGGGCTTCTGGGGTTACCAGAGACTTATGGCAAATTAAGGCACTCTGTATTGGGCACAATGAAATAATCTTCCTAGGAAGTCTTTAAAAGCCAAAAAGGCTCTTTTATGAATAGACAAAGAAGACAAGTGTTTATGTTTGTCCAAAAATGGTCTTGGTGACACTCTGGACATTGCTGTAGACACTACCTTTGGCTTAACTCCTGTTCAGATTTGTTCACTTACAGAGAATTGGTGTTCTGAATTTTGACCTATTTCTTTTCACCTCAGGGGTTTGCAGAGTTCATCAAAAGTAAATTAATCTGAGTCTTTTGAAAACACTTCATAACTCTGTCATGAAATCTAAGATTGAGGCACATTTGGTATTTGCCCTTTATATTTGTCCTTTAGCATCATATTAATCTTCCCACACCCCTCATTTTGCATACTTTGTGAGTTTTTTTACTGGCTTTTTTTTTGTTGTTGTTGAAATCTAAAATCCATACAGAAGGTTCACTGATGTGAAGTTTGACACACTCTGAGAAGCCCTGTCAATTTGGGGGATATTATATTAGTCTCTTTTTTCAGCTGTGATAACACTCAACAAACAAGATGAGCAACCCCAGAGATAATTTTTACAGTGATATATGCAGCTACGGATAGGACTTAACACCAAGGTCAGGAAAATTCACACAATCTGTTTGAGAACATAATGTTGTAAAACTGAACTAATAAATATAGTTTGAGAAAAAAAGTGAACAGAGATGAATAGTGAGAAGTGCATGCTCATTTGGCACTAAACATCTATGCAATATTGTCCCATATGCAGAGGAAACTTTCTTGAGACATGAGATAAGTCACCATCAAATTGTCCCATTTGGGATTTAGAGTCTGTCCTTTCCCCAAGCTAACAGTAGTTCTCTATCTACATGGATCCCTGAAATTTGCCTTTAAAGATGTTCAGTAAAGGTCTGTCTATATCTTTGCTACTCTTGAGAAGGCAAAATCTAAATACTGATGCGCTATAAGCTCCTGCTTGGCTAATGGAAGCAGGAAGAGGAAGGTGCTATGGGCAGAGAGCCAGCAAGAATCATTTTTTTCCATTCCAAGGTGAAGGACTGTGAAGCAGAGGGTTTGGATACAGTAACGAATGTTTTCTTGACCTTTATATCCGCAACTGTGTAAGTGAGCATCAAACCATCAAAATAACTACTCTCACTCATATTTAGTTTGTTAGTAGATCGTTAATGTAATTACTTGTAGTCTATATTCACGGCAAAAAGCCTTACCCAGGGAAAGTAAATGGGGAGAGTCCTTCGCTATAAGCATTACCCACTATTTTTTAAGAGACCAGATTAACAGTCTTATTTCTGGAGTAAGAAAGGCCAGATTTTCAATAAAGATGTGATTTAAATGCACATGTTGAAATTTCTGCAGGATTAGAGCATGCAGGTTGTCACTCATCACAAAGAAGCCGTTCCTACTGCCTCCTATTTGAGGTGGCTAACTACTGCAGCAACACCTGACAAATGGATGCCTAAAGCAAGCAGAATGATTAACAAAGCCTAGACCAGGATTCATCAAAAAGATATTTTGATATCTAAATACATTTCCACTAATTCAGTCTAATCCCTTTACTCCCATGTATCCCACAAGACTTTATTATAGAACTGTATGCCTCTCAAGAAATTACCTAAGCAAGGTTCTCACCTTCTGTCACAGACTCCGTATGGATCAATACACACATATGTGTGTTGGAAGTTCTACACACCGAATGGCTAAGTGCCCAAAGTCAGCAATGGAAAGCAATGAGGACTTGGGTAATTCTGAATAGGTCCCAGTTTGTTGTAATTCAGTATGTCATGTCTTTTCTGCAAGACATAAAATAAGTGGAGATCACAATGATGCTTCAGGCAGTTCTAATGATTTAATTCAACACATCAAGATTTCATAACATAACCATATGAGAAGACACAGATCCAACATACATTGAAGCTGGTGTCTGAAATCCAGAGTGTATCAGAGTCAAGAGCAAAAACCTTTAATCTTCATTGGAGTAGGATTTCATTTTAGATGGAATCCATTCCTTGACTAGACAATGGATAGCACATTTGCAAGTGGTCATCAGCTTCACTTCTCCTGTACAATGCATCCTGAGATAACTGGTTGCTGCTACACATACTGTTCAGAGTACAAAACACAGCAGAGACATCTACACCTACAACAGGGTACAGCTACACTAGAGCAAAGCCAGTGGGGAAATCACAGGCTCTGATTTCTACTAACAGCCATGGGAAACAGTACATTCAAAGGCAGTACTAAAAACAGGCTGTGAAGTCAGTAAAAATAAACAGCATCATTTTGAGTATATTGAGAGCTCCAGTCCTCACTTTAAAGGAGTTTTCTACCGCTCACCTGTTTTTGTTGTTGTTTTGGGTTTTTTTTTTACTCATGTTACGCGGACAACAGGTTAATCCACTGTATTGCTTTTCCGCCTATTTTGCTGTTACTGCCAAATCAATTTGTGTCAGTGAGGTTTGTTTCACTTGCATGCCTCCAGGTGCTCTACTTATACTGGGACTTGTGGTTTTTGTTGTTATTGTTGTTTTTGCCCTGAGCAAGTTATTTCGGTTGCTGAAGCAATACACTGTTCTACAGAGTGCTAAAACCCAGAATGCAGATAAAGGAACAGATACACCGCATATTGCAATGCAAGCTTTAACACAAGTTTTGCCTTTTGTTTTCCTGGGTGGAGGGACAGGGAGAAGGGAGGTTAAATTCAAGTAAAAGCACATACAAACCCCACAGGACCAAATTCTGCCACCTTTCTACTTCTGCAGTAAGTCTGATCAAGTACACAGGGTTCAGCAAAGGAGAGTTAGGTTATGCCTTTAGGCATAGCCCTGAGGAAAGAGTGCAAGCAAGACATCCAAAGGCTAAGAACTGCTCTGAGAAGGTTAATTATTTATTTCACTCCATCACTTAAGTCCTTCATTATTTTAACTTCAGAATTAAAGGGGATAAATGAAACAGACATATATCTCCATTGCAGAAGGTGGATGAGCTGGAGTTGGAGGAAATCAATTGTTGATTTATAATTCTAGTGTGGTGGCTTGACCTTTGCTGGTTGCCAGAACCCCATCCAGTCACTCTTTCACTCCACTCCTCAACAAGACAGCAGAAGATAATAGGATAGAAAAGTTTATGTGTCAAGATAAAGACAGGGAGATTACTTACCGGTTACTATCACAGGCAAAACAGGGTCAAATTGGGGAAGATTAAATTAATTTCTTACCAGTAGAGTAGGATGGTGACAAAAAAAATCAACAAAACAAACAAAACAAAACCAAAAACAACTAAACACAACTTGCCACCATCCCCCCTTCTTCCCAGGCTCAGCTTTAGTAATCACAAACATTCTAACTCTACCACCCCAGTGGCATATGGAGCACGGGAAATGGGGGTTGCAGTCAGTTCATGATATTTCACCTTTGCCACTCACTCCTCCTTACACTGTTTTCTTGGTCCCTCCCACAGGATACAGTCCTTCTCGAACTTCTCCAACATGAGTCCTTCCCAGGGACAGCAGTTTGTCACAAACTGCTCCAGCATGGATCCTTTCCAAGGGTCCTTTCCACAGAGTGTCTTCTTCGGGAATAGACTGCTCCATCATGAGTCCCCCATAGGTCACATTTCTTGACAGAAAAAATACTGCTGTGGGCCTCTTTCCATTGGCTGCCGTTTCCTTCAGGTCACATCCACCTGCCATGCATGGAGTTCTCCACATGCTGCAGTGTAAGTTTCAGTTTCACTGTCATTCTCCATGGGGTTCAGGGTATAACCTGCTGCCTCATGGTCTTCTCCACATACTGAAGGGGAATTGCTGCTCCTATGTCTGGAGCACTTCCTCCTTTTCCTTTTCACTGACCTTGTTTTCTACAGGGCTGTTTCTCACAATTTTTTTCTCACTCATTTCTCTCATAACTGTTGCACAGTGTGTCCTACCCTTTTTCCAATATGTCATCAAAAATATGTCACCAGCTTGGCAGATGAGCTCACCTTTGGACCCTGGTGGGTTCATCTTGGAGCTGGCTGAAACTGGTTGTGTCTGACACGGGGGCAGTCCCTGGTGTCTTCTCATAGAAGCCTTTTCTGCAGTCCACTCTACTACCAAAACCTTGCCATGTAAACCAAATAGATTTGGTTAAACAAACTGCCTTGATTACATGAAGTATGTTGAAAAAAAAAATTCTATCTGCTTCTGAAGCAGAGTGACAGCAGGCACAGAGACATAGTGACCTGTGAAGGGTTCATTTTGGCTTGAAAATACAGTTTAATACTCTGAGTCAGATCTGTAACTGCATATTTTAAACAGTCCAAGGAGTGAGCTGAATCCAACTTGCTCTTGCCTTGCACTCATGAAAGCAGCCGTATAAAGAGGGTGAATGGCCCCAGCATGCATTTGACCTGGACAGCTAGCTAGTCTGCCAAGCAATTCCTGCCCACAGCTGGGGATTTAGCCTGGGCCAAGACCCATTCCCAACAGACAGTTTAATTGGAAAGAGTTTTGGAGAAAAAAAGTGTTTAACAGTCTAATTAAACCACGTCATGCCAGTGGGGCTCAGTTCCAGAGATAAGTCCTGGGCAAATATAATTTATTCATATAAAACACAGCTAGTAAGATTGAGTGAAAGAAGGTAATGAATGAGCACATCTCTTGGCTGGTGGGCCATTCACACACATTTAATCAACTTTTTGGATTACCCTACTTCATCCACCACTTTTTTCTCCTTCCACAAAGAACAAGAAATATGGAAACCTGTGCTTCCAACATTCAACTTACTCACAAAGATTTATTGAAAAATTAAGGTTGTGTATTTGTTGTGTATCCCTGGCTGGTCTCAAATGTGTTTTGGAAAGCCAGAGCTGAATTGGATACCTCTGTCTTATGTCATCATACCTAGCACTACTGGCATCAGTGTAGCTAGAAGACTCAGCTGAGACCATTGTGCAACTCAGAGTTTGGGAGCCATCTTCCCCTCACACAGCTTGCAGACAAATTAAATTCTTGGGACTGTTGAGAAGTTGCAGCGCTGGCTAAGAAACATCTCTGAGGTTGAATAGCTGCAAGTAGGCCATCTGGGAACATAACAATCAGAGATTTTTTCTGCAGGGCCTGGTGTACTTGGGATACCTGAAATACTCACACCAGCTCAATCCAAGAAAGATTCATTTGTAGCCTTGACATTAGAGTATTTAACACTTTTTGGACAGGAGTAAATTCATTCTGCAGTAGAGTTCACTCTCACCAGGATTTATGAGAATCCACACTTAATTACTGCAGTACTGGCAGTTCTCCAGCTCACATCCCACAGTCCTGCTTCCTACCTGAACAGATTCACGTTGCTAGTAATGGCTATGCATGCACAAATATACAGAAAGGACCAGGTACTATACTCAGATGCACAGGCCGATCGTTTCAGCTTACCTTGCACCAAAACAGATAGATAAACCTTCTTACATCTCAACACAGAAACCCAAAATCCAAATTGACTGTTTAGATGGACCACAGTCCACACTGACTCCTGAACCGTGCCTGAGAGCTGCTTGAGGGAGCCCACCCTCTCACCAAAGCTATGCCAGGCTAACAGGCCATATGGATGTCATGCAAACCTCATGTCCTGGCAATGTTACTACATTAATATAGATGTAAATCTTCAATGCTTCATTGCTCCAGAGACATTTGGTGACATATTAACTTTGTTTGTATACTGGCTATCCATCCTTTCAGACAAACATATATGTTTATATCCACACACACACATACTTTAATGTGTATGTTTTAACCTCCCTTCCTCGGGCTATTGAATTCTTAAAATGAGTCAGAACATCTTTCCCTCATTACAGGATACATACAAGTGATAACTACACCTCTCAGAAGGGCACAGCACTTCTCAATGCCACCATTTTCTTCATGTCAGTGACTGACTCCCATTGCTCTTATACTGCACACCATCAGCTGACTGTCAATGCCATTTTCAAGTTCCATGAACAACCAAGAAGGGATAATCAGAAATCATACATTTCATCTTATGTTACCTGTAGGTTTTGGAAACATCCTGAATATAATACTTAGTGAAGAATGATGTATCCATAGCTTTCTGTGAACACTGCAATCAAACAAACATATCTATGAAGGTAATGACAGTAATGTAGTTGAGAGTAAATCGGTATGTCCATTTATAATTTGTGCAATATAGACTTGATTCACAGATAACTTACACCAGACTGGAAATGAATCATACTCCAAAACGTCATGTAGATGTGGTGCTTAGTGACATAGTTTTAGTGACGTGGTTTACTGGTGGATTTGGCAGTGATGGGTGAATGGTTAGACTTGATGATTTTAAAGGTCTTTTCCAACCTAAATGATTCGATGATTCTATGTTTACTTTTTCTTAAATTACTCTAAAGTGATAACAAAAAAAAGAACCAAGTACAGGGGGATGATCCCTTCCCTAGTCCTGCTGAACGCACTATTTCTGACACAAGCCGGATTGCTGCTGGCCTTCTTGTCCCACTGGGCATGCTACTGGCTCATGTTCAGGTGGCTGTTGACCAACACTCCCAGATCCTTTTCTACCAGGCAGCTTTCCAGCCACTCTTCCCTAAGCCCGTAGGGTTGTACGGGGTTGTTGCGACTCAAGTGCAGGACTCGGCACTTGGACTTGTTGAACCTCATACCGTTGGCCTCAGTTCATTGATCCAGTCCATAATCACACATTACCCATAAGCAAAAAAAAAAAATAATAAAAAATTAGTATCATGCTGGAAGGAAACCCCTCACTGATGGGCATGATTTCTAAGGATGCCTTTCTGAATTGTAGCCCTTATGTGTTTTTCATAGACTTAAGATGTTCCCTTCTGGTCATAAAATTATGCTTAGCTTTAAAAATACTTTTTAGCTTGCAATTTTTTAAAAAAATCATCTTTCTTCTGGAAAGACCTGGGCCCCCTAGATTGCACATTATGTGATATATACAAGGACTTCTGAAAAAAACCCCACATTTTGTCAATATACTTAAATATGCTAAATGTTAATCAGATCCTCAATCTCAAGAAATGTACTTGAGTATTTTAAACATGGAAGAATCTCCTAATTCTTACTGAGATAGAAGATTTTACTTCCAAGTAGATTTAAGTAACACATTGCTGTCCTGTGTTCTGCTCTTTTGCCTTTGATTTAAACGTTCAATTGAAAGCAAATAGGAGATACAGAATCCTAATTAAAGGAATTTGTCTCTTAATAAGGTCATTTGCTGTTCTAATTAAAAAAAGTAGGGTTTTATTAAGTAAGGGCAAATGATTTAAGGCAGCAATCCCTTTTTATAAAAGTACAAAGCTGCAATTGCTTAGAAAACTCCTGACTGGTCTACAAAATTGTACTTCTGAAAAAGGTGCAAGAATTGAAGGCTGACATTTTTAAACCCAAATCGTTAGGTACATTCGTTACTAACATTTTACTTGACTGCTTTTAATTCCACAAAGTTGATGTATGATAGCAAAGTCTAGCATACAATAAATTTCACCCTGAGTGGACAGAGGTGCTGTCAAGTCTTCTCATCTTTAGAATGAAGGCAGAAGACTCTGGCATGATTCATTTCTAATTAAATTTTACTCTCCACTGGACACTCTGCTGAAGTTCAGAGCTGCTGGCAGCAGAGGTGAATCTAAGGCTGTAGTGCTATGCCCGACAAATCTAGTGGACCTTCCACATTTATGTAAACATCCTTGTATCCTATCACCTCATCAAAGCTCCAAACTTCATTCTTAACACCCTAAGGATAAAACAGCCATATTGTATGTTGCTTCTGGATCTAGATAAACAATGAGTGCAGAGTGAACCTTTCTAAATCCAAAACTTTTTGCTTTAAACTATGGATGATGACAGAAGCCTCAAGGACAAGTACATAATGTAAAAGATTTACACAGCTCCCCCAGCTGCTATAAGTAGATGTTTAAAAACTGTATTTTGTTCCACTTTTGAAAAATAAGAGAATATATATCCTGTTGAAAGAGGGCAATAAACCAGTAAACATTCTGGTATTTTAAACATATTAGTTATAAAACAAATAGCAATTTATGCAGATTATGACAGCATCACTTCTTCATACATGGAAAATATTTATAAAGCATTCTCAATAAACTGCTTCCTTTACCTTCTCCTCTGATCTTGTGCCTGTGGTAGATAAATAGGGAAGTGATTGCGACTATTAGAGTGTTCTTAATATTCACACCACTACACTGTGTTGCCATTGTCTTGTGTGCACCTGTTTTAAATTCCTATTTAGTCTGTACTTTCATCGTGGCAAGAGAAGTTGAAGTTACAAATTTTATGCAGAACCTTGCATGAAGTAACACCACATTCTCAGGGTCATTACAGGCAACAAGTCACCATAAAGAGCTGTTATCCATGAGAAGAAAGCTGATGTGACCCTTATCCATGAATGTGGAGGAGCACAAGTAACAATCACAGAATGGTAGGGATTGGAAGGAACCTCTGGAGAGGTCTAGGCCAACCCCCCTGATAAAGGAGGGTCACCTAGAGCAGGTTGAACAAGAATGTGTCCAGCTGGGTTTTAAGTCTCCAGAGAAGGAGACTCCACAACCTCTCTGGGCACCCTGTTCCAGTGCTCTGTCACCTTCACAGGAAATAAGGTTTTTTTTATGTTTAGGTGGAACTGTCTGTGTTACAGTTTGTGACCATTGCCACTTGCCCTGTCACTGGACATGACTGAAAAGATACTGGCCCCATCCTCTTGACACTTGCCTTTTAGATATTAATAAGCATTGATAAGATTCCCTCTCAGTTTTCTCTTCCCCAGACTAAACAGTCACAACTCTCAGCCATTCCTCATAAGAGAGATGTTTCAGTCCACTCATCATCTTTGTAGCCCTCCACTGGACTCTGTCCGGTAGTTCCCTGTCTTTTTTTGAACTGGAGAGTCTGGAACTGGACAATATATTATGGATGTGGCCTCACTTGGGAAGAGTAGAGGGGGAGGAGAGCCTCTCTTGGCTTGCTGGCCACACTCTTCTTGATGCATTGGCTTTCTCGGCCTCAAGGACACATTGCTGGCTCTTGGTTAACTTGTTGTCCACAACAGTAAGTCAAGCTTATAAATGAGTCTCAGCGAGGTTGAAAGGACCTCGTCAGGGTCAGCTAGAGCAGGTTTCTGAGGGCTAAGTTCGGTCAGGTCCACTGATAGAAACTCCACAACCTCCCTGGGCAGCCTGTTCCAGTGTCTGAGCATTTACTCTGTAACAACATTTTTTTCGTATGCTTAAATATTATTTCCTGTATTTCGGTTTGTATCCACTGTCTCTTATTCTGTCACTGGACAGACTTGTGACTAGGCTATGCTTACTCCAGTCTTTCCCATGAGTCTCAGTCAGGGACTGGAGATTCCTGAAGGCAAATCATAATAGTGAAGAGCAAGGAAAAGAAGGCATTTGGTATTCTTTGCAAGTCCTTTGTCACAAGGTCCTCTGCTTCATTCTGTAGTTGGCCCACATTTTTCCTAGGCTTACTTTTGCTGTCGCTATACCTGCAGAAGTCCTTCTTGTTGCCCTTTATGACCCAACCTGGCACACTTTGAAAAAGTCTCTATATTTGTCCTGGATCACTTGCCCCTGCTTGTAAACTCTTGCACACTCTTGTGTCCCTGCTTGTCCACCTCCTGTACACTGCCTTTTTATATTCCCATTTTATGAGGAGCTCCTGTGATAAACCTTTGCATGACCTCCTGCTCAAAGGAATCAGCCAGTCTTGAACTTGGAGGAGATGATCCTTGAAAATAACTGACTATTCTGATCTTCTTTTTCTCTCTAGAATAGTATCCTATGGTATTCTCCTAAGCATTTCTCTGAACAGTCCAAAGTCTATTTTTCTGAAGTCCAGGGTTATGGTCATACTGTTTGCCTGGTTCTCTCCTCTCGGGATCCCAAATTCCACTATTCCATGGTCACAGAAGCCAAGTCTGCCTCCAGCCTTCAGGGCCCAATTCTTCCTTGTATGTCAACCCCAAAATCTTTTGAGATTAAAAACACAACAACCAACCAAACCAAATCTGCTACAGATGATGACAAGAGCTCTAAATGGATTCTAAGAAGATTTATAAACTGTGTGAATCTAACACAGAGAATCCACAGTGTAGGCTGATCTCTGCATTACATACGGACATGGTTTAGATTCTGGTATAAGTTGCCATTCCAGCAGTAGTATTTACTGAAATATGAACCATAGTGCTTTTGGTATGTCTTATGGACTTAATCACTGAAATTAGCACTCAAGACAACACTGTAGCATTATTAAGTTAACTCCTTTGAAATTATTCAGGAGAAAAGTATACTTTCAATCTCTTTTTTCCCCTCATTTCTATTTGAATAATTTGTCAAAGGCTTTATGCAAGGAGATAGAGAAAAACTCAAAATCTAACTGCAAGTTCCCTTTCCATGTCCAGTCAATGGAAAAATCAATAATCATAGAACCATAGAATGGCTTGATTTGGAAGGGATCTTAAAGATCATTAAGTTACAACCCCCGCTGCTATGGGTGATGACACCTTCCACTAGACCAGGTTACTCAAAGCCTCAACCAGCCTGGTCTTAACCACTTCCAGAGATGAGGTGTCCACAACTTCTCTGGACAACTCATTTCTAGAAGCAGATTTTAGACCAACATTAAATTTAATGTTTTAAGAAATATTTTCTACAAACTGAACTTGAAATACCATTTTTGACCTGTATTGCTATTACATCACTTTCAAACAACTGGATTAAATTTTCCCTTTTTTTTTGCAGAGATTCTTAAGTAATTAGTCTTGGGAGAGAGCCTAGATAGTTCTGACCTTGTAAAAAAATATTCATTGTAAGTAAAAGAAAACACTTTCCACAGATAAAACTAAAAATGCCTTTAACAGAGATTTTGTGAGCTAATGTTGGAGACATGAGCATCTTGGCCTAAGAGTAAATAAGTAGATATAGATTACTTATATTTTCCAAGTACTCTATGATCAGCTTGTTCAACAGAAGTAAACATTGGTCTCACTTTCTTGACAACTTCTGCCTTGTTGATGTTGGTTATATATTGTTACAAATGAAGATCCTCAGCAGAATGACACACAAGGTAACAGGCTGGCATTTTTTGTAAGAGGAATCAAAAGTGTAAACTGGCAAAGTGCTAGCAAAGATGGATTTTCTCTGTCTGGACTTTTAATCCATCAAAATATAAAGAATAAATTGGTAAAAACAAACACTGGAAAGGTTTTGAGGCTCTAAATCTTACCTACTTTTTGTTTTTATTGTTCTCATGACTACTACGTGCCTTTTTTTATGTGCTTTATAACAGGAACAAGTAAAACAGACACCGATCTTAAGACCCTACACAAGTTGATTGGGATCTTGAATCTGAGGATAACATGAAATGTAATGTAGCTTTTCACCATTTGTAGTAACAAGAGAGACAGGATAGAAGCCTGCCTCAGCCATCACTGTTCTTCAGTATTACAGATCTGGTGAGGAAAGCTGTCACAACCTATTCTGTTAGAGGCCACCAGGAAGTTATCATCAGCAGAGGAAGAAGGAAAAATTGAATGCAGTTGTTAGAACTGGGTGATCTACATGTTGTTCTCTCTCAGGGAAGCGTGTGGGAATGAGAAGCTTGTGCAAGAAAAATCTCACAGGAAAAATGCATTAAATGATTACAAAACCCTAGACAACCTTCATATTTGAGAAGTACACCTGACAAAAAATTCTCTTTTCAGTTTCCACAGCTGCCTCAAGAAAGTCTTTAACGATCTACTTCTTCTTCATAGAGATGTAGATCATTAATGGGCATAAAACTATTTGACTTATAAAGCTTGGGAAGCTCATATTTTAAAGCAATTCCAAGTGCTTGGATAAGAGAAACTATCTAGAAATACATTTTTTAATTATTATTTCAATGATTATCCAAATCACATGAGTTTATACCCCAAAAATACACTCTTGCCTCTTTACATAATAATAGATGGATAAAAAAGAAGGCCAAGAGAAATAATAAAAGTCAAATGATGAGAATGTTGGTACATTCACATTCCTTATCACGTTAAGAACGTTGACGACAACTGTCCAGCTGTTCTCCCTTTACTTGGTTGGTGTTTCTATTAAATATGAGAAAAGTTGAGTGCTGAGGAATATCTCCTGGATAAAATGACAGTCCCAGACAAGCTTAATTCTAAGAATATTTTAAACATTATTATTAGGTGGCCTTCCTCCTCACTTCTTATGTAGCCATATTTTTCTGAGTATTTTCTGATTTTTCCTATCAAAGCACATTATTGATCATCACTAGAAGTCTACAACTTGACTAACTCTGTACAGTTGAGGATTTGTGACATGACATAAGTATCAATCAACATCAAGATTTTACATCGTAAGATTGGTATTGCCTGGAGTTTAAGTCTTATGACGAAGCCATTGGTTTTGGAATTATAAACCTTTGCCCATATCATTGAATGCAGAAGACTGAGGGAATAGGTTTCCATTTACAGTTAAACAGGCATCCACAACATAAAATATATAGCATTGGTCACAGGGAAAAGTGAACTGACACACAACATAGAGCTTTTCTAGGGGAAAACCACTTCTTATTTGTTTTTCGCACTGGTGATATAAATATATCACCGTAGGCCCATATAAATCTCATAAATTCATAAAGTGGTTTGGATTGGAAGGTACCTTAAAGACCATCTAATTCCAACCCCCCGATGTGGTTAGGGACACCTTACACTAGAAGAGGTTGTTCAAAGGCCCATCCAATCTGTTCTTGAACACATCCATTGTTGGGACATCTACAATCTCCCTGGACAACCTATTCCAGTGCCTTGTCACCCTAATGTCGGAAAGCGCTGGGAGACACGAGCAGTATAGTTGCTTTAAAAGTCTCCAAGTTTATTAATACCTAGCGGTTTATATACTAATTTCTTACATATGTGTATAAGGCTGATTGGCTAACACACACAAAGAACTACTACTTAATTGGTGGTTACAGAGCTAAGCAGAATGTGATAGAGATCTAGACAAAATAAAAACAAAGCAGGACATAAAACATTCTTCAAGGCAATAACTGTCACTTTTCTTGGCCTTGCTTTGTGAGAAAGTCCAGGCTCCTCGCGTTCTTGTTCACTCCCTCTTGTTCACTCCTTACCAGGAGACCTTCATCTTGTTCCCTTGTATTTTCCCATCCGCTGTTTGTATCAACTCCAGTATCTCGCTTGTCTCGTGACCTTGGTCACGTAGCCAGTCTCTCGCAAGACTCTCCACACCCTAATAGTGAAAAACGTCCTAATTTCTAATCTGAATCTACCCTCTTCCAGTTTAGAGCCATTATCCCTCATCCTATCACTACAAACCCTTATAAAAAGTCCCTCCTCAGCTTTCTTGTAGGTCCCCTTCAGGTATTGGAAGGCCACAATAAGGTCTCTCTGCAGCTTTCTCCAGGTTGAACAATTCCGACTTTCTCAGCCTGTCCTCATAGGAGAGGTGCTCCAGCACTCTGATCATCTTTATAGCCCTCCTCTGGGTCTTTTTCCCCTAGTTTCTTACTTCCTTGCTCCCAGTGTTTGAAAGGAAAACACTGTGCCTTCCATAGGTATGTAACTAACTTACATTCACAGAAGAAACACATCACAAACAGTTTTATTCTGAGTTAAATCCTGCCAGAAGTTGAGGATTCTTAATTTCCATTGATGCCAACAGATCTCAGGGACAACTCAATGCGTAGCACCAAGCACTCCATGCCAAACAGTCAATGGTGCCTCTGGCACTACATATTCAAATGCACTGTCTCCAAAGATATCATTAATGTTTATACACAGAGCCAGCAACTGGTCTGCACACCTCTAAAGCTTCATTTTGGCTCTATCAGTCACAATCCTGCCAGGCACTGAAGTCCTCTTGTGGAAAGTGGTTCTGGAAATCAGCATACCCATCTAGTCATCCAACGGGCATCAGACACTGGCTGAGTATGTTCAGAATTAAACCACAGAGCTGTTGATCTTTTCTAAAGTGCTCAGTAATATATATTCATTGCAGATCATCTGCTGTGCAAAATTTGAGTTGTAGGTTAGGCCCTTCTCAGAGAAAATGCCGTTAGTCAAAAAATGTCTTACTAAGTAGACACCAAGAGAAGATGCACGAACAAAAGTGATATGGTAAGAGTTTAAGATCAATAGCGGAGGAGGAGATTTGTTCGTATCTGAAGAATAATTGTAGTATTAGGAGAATCCCCCTTCATTTTCCAAATGCAGACCTTTTAAAGTGTCATTAAAAAGCTGAGACAGATACTTCAACCTCAAAACAACCTAGTAATTTAACACATCAGTTTCCACAGTCTTGGAGAAGATACTAACTACAGAAGTACCTGCATGGAAGCCTGGAAGGAAACCCTGGCTGACATACAGGGTTTGTGTCTGTTACTTGCCTGGTAGGAGACTTGGCTTCAGATACAGGCAATGCAGCACTTTGTGATGAAAATCCATTTGATGGAAGTATTGCTTTAATCATCAAGGTCTTCTGAGTGTACATGGAAAAAAAAAAACAACGATGTTTCTAACTGCATCTAGACAAAACACATCAACTCACATATAACTAAATCTGCTGTAGAGAGAGAAGGCTTTGGTTTTAAAATGATCTAGGTGGTTAGGGTGATGACTCCACAGAGAGCTGCAGTTTACATTTACTTGCTAACTTCTTGAAGTGTAAAATTTTCCATTAGGTATAGGAGAACAGAGGCAATAACACATTTTTTTCCCTACTAAAGATGAAATCTTTTGAAGGGAAGACCTTCAAAGGGTGTTATCAACTGCCTAAGTTTCTTGTACATTCAACTGTCTTGCTAAATGCAGTATTTCTTCTAAATATTGTTAGACTATTGTTTAAATCAAATTTATTTTCTTCACTTTTGTTTGGACTATTCAGACTATGTACTGAACAAACTAATTTTGGAACATTTTGTTATTGCAGATAGTTGTTTTCATAAAGAAATTGTCACATCCCAGACCCTAAACCAGGGTATAGTTTTGCTTGTCACTGTTGCTAAATTTACCTTAGCTCTTCAGAGATTAAATACAGATTCATTAAGCTGCTGCACGCTTTTATCCATTCTCATGTTCCTGAAAGATTTCTCATTTATTACAAAGAAAACATGGCTAATTGTTAATTAGAAAGTGCATACAAATGTGATAAGATTTAATTAACTCAAACAAATGCAACTCAACTTTAATAAAAAGATTTAGTTGCACTTTTTTCCTTTTCTTTTTTTTTTCCCCTGGAAAAAAATGTTATAGACTAGATTTTCAAAACTCCTATTTAATGTTCCTGATACCCTGCAGGATCTGACCTTCAAATATATTTCTTCAAAACAGACAAAACAATTTCACAATTTAGTTGAAAATCTGTGAGTTCCACATTTCAAACTTTGCTGGAAAACATTATTTGAGAGAGTTTTCCATCAGAAAATGTTCTTTCAATAAGTGTTTTGATTTTGACTGGGATAGAAATAATTTTCCCCACAGCAGTTACTATGGGGCTATGTTTGCTGAAAACAGTGTTGATAATTTAATTACTGCTGAGCAGTCCTTACACAAAGACAAGGACATTTCTGCTCCCCACCCCACCCAGTAGGCTGGGAGTGCACAAGAAGTTGGGAGAGCACACAGCTGGGACATCTGACCCCAAATAACTAAAAGGATATTCCAGACCATATGATGTCATACTCAGCTTTGTAAAGCTGGAAGAAGAAGAAGGAAGGGAGAGACATTCAGAGTAATGATGTTTGCCTTCCCAAGTCACTGTTACACGTGATGGAGCCCAGCTTTCCTGGAGACAGCTGAACAAGACTTGCCTGCCAATGGGAAGTGGTGAATGAATTCCTTGTTTTGCTATGCTTGTGCACACAGCTTTTGCTTTAGTTATTAAGCTGTCATTATCTCAGCCCACGAGTTTTCTCACTTTTACCCTTCCAATTCTCTCCCCCATCCCACCTGGCAGGAGTGAGCAAGTAGTTGCATGGGACTTAGCTGTCAGCTGGGGTTAAACAGCAAACAAGAGAAGTATATAATGAAAAAAGCAATGCAATATTTATGAAATTCCCTGAAAAAAAAAAATCATAGAATCATAGAGTGTTAGAGGTTGGAAGGGGCCTCTAGAGATCATCTAGTCCAACCCCTCTGCCAGAGCAGGATCACCTAGGGCAGGCCACATAGGAATGCATCCAGGCTGGTTTTGAAAGTCTCCAGAGAAGGAGACTCCACAACCTCTCTGGGCAACTTGTTCCAGTGCTCCATCACCCTCACAGTAAAGAAGTTTCTCCACATGTTGATGTGGAACTTCCTATGCTCTAACCTAAACCCATTATTTCTTGTCCTATTGCTGGGCACCACTGAAAAGAGATTGTCCTCTTCCTCTTGACACCCCCCTCACCCCTCAGATATTTATATATCTTAATAAGATCCCCTCTCAGCTGTCTCCTTTCAAGGCTAAACAGCCTCAGTTCACTCAGTATCTCTTCATAGGAGAGACGTTCTAGTCCCTTAATCATCCTCGTAGCTCTCCATTGGACTCTCTCCAGTAGGTTCCTGTCTCTGTTGGATTGGGGAGCCCAAAACTGGACACAGTATTTCAGATGTGGTCTCACCAGGGCAGAGTAGAGGGCAAGGAGAACTTCCCTAGACCTGCTGGACACACTTTTCTTAATGCACCCCGGGATCCCATTGGTCCTCTTGGCCACAGGGGCACATTGCTGTCCCATGGACAACGTACTGTCCACTAGGACTCCAAGGTCTTTCTCCATGGGGTTGCTTTCCAGCAGGACATCCCCTCATCTGTACTGCTGCCTGGTATTATTCCTCCCCAGATGCAGGACTCTACACTTGTCCTTATTGAACTTCATGAGGTTCACCTTTGCCCAGCTCTCTAGCCTGTCCAGATCACGTTGGACAGCAGCACAGCCTTCCTGTGTGTCCGCCACCGCTTCTTTGCATCCTGGAAAAGATGGAAATTTACTTTTTCTATAAAACGTTCATTTTCAAATTGATTTTTCTTCAGATTCATTTTGTTACACAGGTTATATTCTGACTCAGCAACAGTCACATTGCACTGAATCTCTGTCAAGTCAAGTTAATATCAAATTATGTTCTCTGCTCCCTTTGACCTCTGTATATTCAGGGATGTGAAGGATCAGAATGTAAGATAAAGCAGAAGTAAGTAATAGGATCCTAACATTTGGGACTCAAAGCTTACGTTTCTGGTAAATTCAGCTTGTAATGTGAAGCTACAACTTAATAGAATAAAAAGGTAGCATTACAGATAAACTAGCTTTTAAATTAAGGGCTCAAAATTTACAGTTAGAATTTAGTGTACAATTCAGGCTTAAATAAACTTTTGTGAAATCTGAGAAACAGTAAAAAAAATAGTAAATAAATAATATATGACTTGCCCATAAAAGTGGAAAAGTTTGAAAGACTTCAGATTGGTGAATGCAGTAAAATGAAAACTTCCTTTGTCCCACACTTTTTTATGTAAAAAATTACTGATTCTTCTTGGTGAGTTCCAGATGATTCTCTAGGAGGAGGTATGTATTTTCTCTGCAGCAGGGCTCCTGAAAAACAGCGACATATGAAAGATTTACTGAAAAGTGTCTAAGGCTCTTTCCTGTGTTTCTCTCTCTCATGGGAAGTTCTGATAGTGAAACTTACGGTGTGTTTGCCTGTATCCACCATTTACAAGTTACAAGGTACATCCAAGTGCTCAGTTTACAGCTAAAAATGGGAAATAAATATTCTACTCACTTAAAATGTATTTGGATAGGTGCTATAACCCAAACAGAACAAGTCACACTATACAATCATCTCTGTCTACATATATACCTTAATAAAGATATTATAACCACTATAGAAATAAATGCAAAATTAAGAATCTGAAAAGGTTTCCAGACTCAGTATATGTCAAGCAGTCCTATGAGATTGTAGGAAATGTGCTGTTTTATAGTGCATACTGGGGAAGAAAACAACAAGAGTGAGTTTAATTTGAAGTAGTAGAGATTGGGCACTCAAAAAAAAAAAAAATGGGTGACTATCCCTGGGCTTTTTGGGGTAGTATTATTCTTTGCAGAAAAACGCCAGTCCTAGAAACAGTTCTAAAATCTGTAGAATATGTCAGTAATGCACCAAGAAGAGTATTTTTTTTGCTGGATAGTTGCAGAGACAGAAAAAAACCATGATTTGTGTACCAGTAACAATACATATCAGGCAGAAAAAAAAAAAGAATAGCACAAGCCAAAATTTGGACTGGATCTCCCAACAGTTTCCTTAAATGGGAGGAGCCAAAACAATTCGATATTATACCCTGCAAACTCTGCTACATGTCTGTATTCAGACAGTTTTCCTGAAAAAGAAACTAGATGCTATGTGCAGGCTTGATGACAGAACCCACCACTTGCAACACGGTCAATAAAATAGAACTCCATTGCTCTTGGGTATGCACCATCACAGGGTACAAGTGCCTCACTGTCCTGCAGGTAGAGAAAGTAAGACAGGAAGATCAGGTTTACACTGAGCTAGTCACCCCCTCTGAGATCCTCATCAATGCCTTAGGGGAGAGAGACTGTCCTTTCTGTTTAGCTGAAATATCTTACATATTGTAATTGCAGCTTTACTGTGATTAATATCGTGTTCATGAATATTATGCTCGTGTCAGGATATTAGCTGCAAAACGAGATGGGATGTTAAAACATCCAGTGAAACTATCTCTCCTTCTCATACTCTCTTAAAAAAATATATTGAAAATCTTCATAAATCACAATAAAAAAAGAGAATTCAACTTCATGAAGCAGCACATTACCCATTTACCATTTTTCACGTCTAGAAAAGTCATGCTGCATTACTACCCTAATAATGAGTGTGACTTTGAACACCATAATACAAAACATCTGTGTCCACTCCCACAGTGACCAATGAAAGCTAATTTCTACAGCCAGGACAAATTATCATCTTCAAGGATGACAGCATCTGTCCCTGTGATGTATAAACATGTCTTCCCCTTTGGCCTAAAAGAAGATTCATCTAAGCAAAGGAGCAGAAACAGGGGCTTTACAGCAAGGATACCCCTTGTGGGAAACCAGCTGTTAGCTATTTATCTTTGTATGGCCAAGGATCCAGGATACAGCTGTTTCTTCCTTTCTTCCTTATTAGTTACACCTGTCTTGAGCAGATGAGTGCGATTGTTAAATGCTTTTCTCAGTATTTAAAGTTTTATACCGGTTCTTAGTATTCCCTTGGTCTCACAGGCAGTAGTTTAAAGACACTTTCAGTTTATCTTCATGGTAAAAATAAGAGTTGTGTTTCTATTTTCATAGAGATGAATGAATAAAATATTAGTTGTTTTTTCAGGTATTTCAAACCAGGCAAGACACCTCTTTTCTTCCATGCAGCTTCTTAAAGCAGCTCTTCTTCTTAAAGCAGCTCTTACATTACGTGATCTCAAAATTTTTACTAGAACTGAAATTTCCCAAAGGAACCATGTGCTCCTAAGCATATGTCACATGATTCTTCCCCTTTGCATAAGACATTTAGTGGTCAACTATATCAATTACTGTGCCATTTTTCCCTTCAGGTGACAGCATCTGGTTTCGGAAGCACAAAAATATGTATGTTCTACCTACCCATATGCAGTCATGTACTGGATACTTCAAGTCTTCACACTTGCTTCCTATCTTACCCTTTCTCTAAGTGTTCTTAAGTCCATGCTCCTCTGCACTGCATACTCACACAATTTAGCAAGATTCCTCACAGCAGCACCTAGAGGTTTCACTCAGAACTTGAACTGCCTTTTCCAAGTGTTGTATAAATATGTAACAAGAGATTGCAACCTATTAGGAGCTGAGAATGGGCAAATCTAGGAATAGACCACAGGTGTCCCAAATTCTCACTCAGTCTCCTTTTTTTTCGCTCAGTCTCATAAATGATTGATTCACAGATGATCTAACATTTATATGTGAAACCACTGAAACACATTGGGAAAAACTCCTTCGTAAGGGCACAAAACACACAGTGGCAGATCTGTTTTGCTCAGGTTTCAACTTTGCCTCCTCACCTGATCAGCAGCCACACAACATCTGAAATATTATTCAATATACACAACAGCTGATGAGTACGTTGAGAGTAAGCACTGAGATAGTTAAAATTCATGCAACATGAAAGTTTCTTTCAGCTTAACAAGCAGATGAGCAATAGCAGTCCCTGAACATGGCTGAGGTTTCCATAGACTGTATGCCAGACGTATACATATCTATGATATTCACAAGCAAGTCTGCCTGTAGCCATGGGCACTCCAGGGCAACTAGTGGCTACACGAGCTTGGCCATACATGGTGTCCTTGCATGTTCTGGCAGGAGCAGAGGCACAGTCTGTCCTCCTTAATTTGCCCAAATCAGAGCAGCTGTGGTGCTGATCAAGGGCAATTTCCCTCCTCACACCAGCTCTTGCTGGCTGGGACTCCATCCTTGCTCAAGATCCCAAAATCTACAAGGCTGCCCCTGTCTCTCACTAACTTCATTCATCAACAGTGGATTTCTGTCATTCTCAGGAAAGACATGGGATGATAACTGCAAATCACTCCAATAGAAAAGCAGGCCAAAAAAACGTAGTGTCTGGTAATTCATCTAACCCACTTCTTGGAATTAAAAAGGCTTTCTTGTAGATTGAGAATAAATTAATCATGAATCTATAAAACAGAGAACACTGGTAAACTCAAAGAGAATAACGAGTACATGACAGGAAGCAGAGCATATCATATGCAAGGATGTATTTGCTCATTAAGCACTACACATAAATCTGCAACCTTCTTTTCTGAAGGACATAAGGATAGGCTGTAGGTGGAAAACACTAAAGAGTAACAAACAAACATTTGCTCTTATTCAACCACCCACGTTCTTTCTTGTAAAAATAGATGCATGCAGACAGACAGAGAAACAAGCCAAAAATGGAGGCAGAGGCATATGCACAAAGATTTAAATAAGAGATATTTAGCCATTTGGGAGATGAAGGTTGTCTGAACCTCTTCATCTAATTGGGAAAGGATTTCGGCAGCAATTCAATTATTTAATGCAATTTACATTCATTTTTCTTCAAGAATGGAAGGGGGAAGGAAGATAAATAACTGATTTTCCTTCTTCTACCGATTGTCCTCTCCACAGTCACCTGGATGCAGTGCAACAAGACTCCCGAGGCTGCCTGTATGGCTGCCTGTACTCTGTTGATTCCTTCTGGTCATCTCCTGTATATTGATTCTTAGTTTTAGGCCTGCTGCAACACGATTTTATTTACAGACTTCTAAATTACATCATCTGGGGACACCCTGTGCTGAATTCCTCCCTATTCTCAACAAAAACTGCTCTGGCTCTTTACACAATAACTGTGGAGGGCTCTGTGCTTGGCTACTTGTAATCTGAAGCTGTTATCATTTCACAATCTGATGTAGGATTGAGTGACAATCAGTTAATGAGGTTAGTGCCTCTAGGGTCTTGCTCATCTCTCCAGAGCCACAGCAGTGTAATAGGTTGCAGAAGGTGGTTATGAAATCATTTGCTGTTCTACCTTTCTCTTACTTGGACAAATGAAAATTTCTCTGTGCTGTAACAGGAAATACTTACCAAAATACTACCTCCTTTTGAAGAGCCATGTAGCTTCTGGAAAATACAATGGCCCTGCTATATACACGTTTTATAGAGTAAGGCCATGTTTTCCTTGTTACTAATGTAAATTAAAAGCCTTAGAATGGGTGTAATCAGTTATCCCAGAGTGGCTATTTCTCAGAGGCCTAGAGACCAAAATATGGTGGCAGGGTTATTACAAAAGGCTGTAGAAACCGTAACTATGTTTTATTGTTTCATTATACCTTTCCCACTCCATTTTCTCAGTCTAGGTTGCTTCAGCATAAAAATGTAGCTTTTTAAGATGGAAACTTGTTATTGTCACAGTACACTTAAAATCAGCTTCAGTTTCTTTCCTTCCCCCCAAGATTTGAGGAGTAATGAACTCATCTTAGCATGTTTCCTCAAGTCCTCTATTTTTTTAGACTTCTTCCCGATATAATCAGCTGCAATCTCAAGCGTATCTACCCGGTTTAGATGCTATCTTCAGCTTTTTAGTTATTTTCTTCAAGTTTTTGAGTTCGAGAGTTTTTAAAAAAAATGTTGCATGAAGATTATAGAAGACCAACATCACATTGAGTAAAAAGCTACATTTATTTCTTACTTAAATATTCCTTCTTCTTTGCTGTGTGCCCACCACTGTCCATGCGTCCTTATGCTCTGCTGATTTTCTTGCATTTTAAGTCCTGTTTCGATGATTATTACATAAGCTATTTTAGTCTTCTGTCTGCGTTTTTGTCTCTCAAATTCATAGAATCATAAAATCATAGAATGGTTTGAGTTGGAAGAGACCTTAAAGATCATCTGCTTCCAACCTCCCTGCCATGGGCAGTGACACCTTCCACTAACCAAATTTGCTCAAAGTCCTATCCAACCTCACTTTGAACACTTTCAGAGATGGGGCATTCACAACTTCTCTGGGCAATCTGTTCCAGTGTTTCATCACTTTCATTGAAAAAAATATCTTCCTTACATTTAATATAAACCTACCCTTTTTTAGTCTAAAACCATTATCTCTTGTCCTAACTGTATATGCCCTTGTAAAAAGTCCCTCTCCAGCTTTCTTGTAGGTTTCCAAGACCCCTTGGAAGGCTGATAGAAGATCTCTCTTTAGCCTTCTCCTCTCCAGGCTGAACAATCCCAACTCTCTCAGCCCATCCTCATAGGAGAGGTGCTCCAGCCCTCTGATCATCTTTGTAGCCCTCCTCTGGACCCCCTCCAACAGATCCATGTCCCTCTTGTACTGGGGGCTCCAGAGCTGGACACACTACTCGAGGTGGGGTCTCAAAAGAACAGAATAGAGGGACAGAATCACCTTCTTTGACTTGCTGGCTATACTTCTTTGATGCAGCCCAGGATATGGTTGACTTTCTGGGCTGCGTTCAAACATTGATGGCTCATATTGAGCTTTTTATGAACCAGCATGCCCAAGTCTTCCTCCTGGGGACCATGATCCACCCAAACTGTACTTGTGCTAGGGATTGCCCTGCCCCAATTGCAGGACCTTGCACTTGGCCTTGTTGAATCTCATGAGCTTGACATGGCACCTCTCCAGCCTGTGAAGGTCCCTCAGGATGGCATCCCTTCCTTCCAGCTTGTTGACCACACCACACAGCTTGGTGTTGATGGCAAACCTGCTGAGGGTACACCCAATCTCACTGTCCATGCCACCAACAAAATTGTTAAACAACATCAGTCCCAGGACTGATACCTGAGGAATACCACTCATCACTAGTTACCACTTGGACATCAAGCTGTTGATCACAACTCTTTGAGAGTGACCATCTACCCAATTCCTTATTCACCAAGTGATCCATCCATCAAATCCATGCCTCTCCAATTTAGAGACCTGGATATCATGTGGGATAGTGTTGAACAACTTTGCACAAGTCCAGGTAGATGATATCAGTTGCTCTTCCCTTGTCCGCTGATGCTCTTACTCCACTTTAAAAGGCCACCAGATTTGTCAGGCATGATTTGCTCTTGGTGAAGTCATGTTGGTTGCCACCAATCACCTCCTCATTTCCCATGTGCCTTAGTAAAGCCTTCAGGAGGATCTGCTCCATGAACTTGCAGGTACAAAAGTGAGACTGACTGGCCTATAGTTTCCCAGGTCCTCCTTTTTTTTTCTTTTTTTTGAAAATGGGTATGATGTTTCCCCTTTTCCAGTCATCGGGAACCTCATCACACTGTCATGACTTCTCTAAATGTGATGGAAAGTGGCTTAGCAACTTGTTCTGAAAGTTCCCCCAAGACCTATGGATGTATCTCATCAGGCCCCATGGACTTGTGCACCTTCAGGTTCTTTAGATGTTCTCAAAGCTGATCTTCAATCACAGTGGATGGATCTTCCTTCTCCCACTCCGTGCCTTTGGCTTCAGCACGTTGGGCAGTGCGACTAGAGCCCTTGTCAGTAAAGACTGAGGCAAAGAAGTCATTGAGTACCTCAGCCTTCTCCATATCCCTCATCATCAGGTCTTCTACTTCCTTCTAGAGAGGGCCCACATCTTCTCTAGCCTTCCTTTTATCTCTGACATACCTGCAGAAGTTTTTATTATTGCCCTTGAGTCCCTGGCCAGATTTAATTCCATCTGCACTTTAGCTTTCCTAACCTGACCGCTGGCTGCTTGGACAACTACTTTGTAGTCCTCCCAGTCTACATGTCCTTGCTTTCACTATGTAATTCCCTTTTTGCCTTTAAGTGTCCAGGAGCTAATTGTTCACTCATGCAAGCCTCCTGACATTCTTGCCTGCCTTCCTCGTCTTTGGGATGCATCGCTCCTGGCTTGGAGGAAGCAGTCCTTGAATACTGACCAGTTTTCTTGGGCCCCTCTCCCCTTCAGGGCTTCATCTAATGGTACTCTACCAAGCAGAACCTTGAAGAGGTCAAAATCTGTTCTCCTGAAGTCCAGAGTGCTGAGCTTGCTGCACACCCTCCTTGGTGCCCTGAGGGTCTTGTATTCCACCATTTCATGGTCACTGCAGGCAAAGCTGCCCTTGAACTTCACATTAGCCACCAGCCTCTCCTGGTTGTTGAGGACAAGGTCCAGCATAGCACCTCTTGTCAATTCAAATTCTTGATCCTTGATATGCTAGATCACATCTTAACGCTCTTCTACGACTAAGTAAATTCCTTATTAACCTTCTGGAAGCTAGACTAGTTCCATAATGACCAAGCAAGAACCAGAAACATTATTTTGTGTTAGCCAAATGCCCATTTCTATTCAGTACTATTCAGGAAAGAAAAGTTAAAAACTCATTTGGCACAGTATTTCCCTTGTCTCTGAGCTCTTTTAGCTGAATACATGGTGACTGCACTCACTGGACCAACAAGACTACACTAAAAACCATGGAACTGTTGTAAAGAGTTTGAAAAATAATCCTAGAAGTATCTTTTCAAGTGGCGTGATTAAGAGTTTTGTTTCAGTCTCTGGGAACCAGGCATGGTGTGAAAATCAAAAGGGATGTTTTCTAACATATGGATGTTAGTCTTTTGTGTTTAATTATGATCAAATGGACATTTTATGATTTTAAGTGTACATTTGATATTTCATATCTATAGTGTGTTAGGTACATTGCACCACAGAGAAACTGAACATTCACAAGAACAATCAGACAGACTTTATCTACAATTTTTCTTTCATTGTTTCAAGCCAGTAAAAACAATAATTTGACTCATCTCAGTAGAGAAGTAGCTTTCCAGTGATCATCAATAAGGCCCCGCTTACACCATTCCCTCATAAAATGTTTTTTTTTTCACACCCACCAGGAAAAAAGAGCGGTCATTAAAACCACTAGCGTCACTCAGGTTCAACCCCACTTATTACAGAGCAAAAACATTTTTAGAAGGCAAAGCAGAAGTATCCTGACTGAAATCCACCTTGATATGTTGTAAGGAAACCTACTGTCATCTGCAGTGAGTAACTCAGCTTGGTTATCCAGAGCCAAGAAGGTGAAATAAAATCAGTTACATGAGGAATGATACCCACACTTATCAGTTCTGTGGCTTTAACAAAAAATTCCTCTATTTGCATAGATGAAGGTGTTACAAGCATGTAGCTAGGTCTCTAATAATCACATCTACTAAGAATAAGCAAATATGAAAGGATAAATACTACACATTCAAGTTGCTTCTACTGTTTTGTATTTCTTCGTTTTGGAAAAGAACAGGAAAAGTCCTAAACCATCTCAAAATTATGGGAAGAAACCTAAGCCTTATTTTAACATCCACCAGTCACCCCTAAGCTCCAACACGGTTCACTTGAAATGTCCTTTAGAAATTAGACAAGATGTGAAAGTTCGGAGACACTATTTGTTTGTAGGATGCTGATGCTTCATGTGAATATTGCTGCCTAACAACATACGGCTCATCCTAGTAGTCCCAATGTCATTTAAAACTTAATTCCTTGTTCTTTAAAGACTACGCAAGAAATCCAAACAAATGCCAATATGCTAATGCCCCCAATTAAGATTGCCAATTTGGCCAACTTTGGTCCTTATCTGTTCTTCTATAGAGCTCAAGTGTTAGATTTGCATTGTCAAGAAACATGAGTTAAAGCTACCGTTGCCAGTATTCCAGCAAAAAGCCTTGCATGTTCCTGTCTGTCTTGATTAGAAATACTTTGCTGTTAGCTGGCAGTGTTGCTCTAACTGATATCTTAAGAATATAAAAATGACATGATTTGTAAAGCGAGGTGTCATCTACCATAATTAGAATAAGAAATGTTGGGGCGGGGAATAAAAATGCATTTTCAAGTTCGATCCATACACAAAAGCAACTCAAAACAGATCTTTGGCCTCTAAGGAGAAAACAAATTCATCATTTTACCTATGCTATGTTAAATTCTTGACCCTTTTTTTCTTTCCAAAACTATCAGCTGTGCTTATGATAACCGGTTTCAATTCACATTTTGTCATTAAAGCCTTAGGCCTAGAAGAGCTTAGAGAGTTCATAGCGCTGAGTCTACACTGCAGGAGAGCAAGGAACTTTTAATTTCCTTTCTTTCAGCATTTCTTCTTCTGGACCCAAGAAATGGAGAAACTTAATTTACATACAGCAAGTAGAAGAGTAAGGCCTGTGAAGAACAGGGAGGTTGATATACATAGGCTTTTATGAATCAAAGGATGTTGGTAATGGACAAAGGCAAAATAATATCAGCTGGGACAGGATACATGGAATTCAAAGAAGATTGATTTAGGTGAAACTGGGATCAACTGGTGACTGGTCAAGGGTAATGACTGGCAGCAACCTGGTAAATGGAAGCTCAGAGCAGATTAGAAGTTATCAGAAGGAATATTAGATTTTAAAGTTGTTTGGGAGAGAAATGAGAAGCATGAACAGTAAAAAGAGGGATGAGAGTGAAGGCAGGACAAGCCAAGCTTGACAGAGACAACCTCAGTTTTGCAATTTTTGAGTGGTTTTAGGGTGGTTTTTTGGTTAATGTAACTGATTTTTAAAAGAAATATTGTGCTGTGTTGGGCCTTCCCTCAGCCCTGGCTCGCCTCAGTGATGTGGTGACCACATTACAGAAGACAGAATGTCGCTGTGGTAGTTGCCATGTTACAGGGGGTTGGCAACAGGAGCTGCCCAGGACAGGGACATAAAGGGTGGGCGATGAGCTGGGCCAGGCTGGAGGCGAGCAGGCACTTGGGTGAGTGAGGGCTGAGGCAAGAGGGCAGGGAGGAAGACAGGGAGGGGAGAGCAGGGCTGCGTGACCTGGGCAGGGAGGCAGATGTTGTCCGTGATGCGACAGATGGTGGCTACTCCTCCTTTTTCTTCCAGAGCTGGAGACTCACACAAGGACAGGACCAGGCCATGGAGCACTCCTGTCCCCGGCCACACAGACAGAGGCATTCGTTACCTGCTACGTGGATGTGAACATGAAGTTAAGGAATCATGAGTGCTGCAGAGCCCTGGGCCAGGGATGCCCATGGTGGGCCAGGGTTGCTGTTCCCTTGGTTTGTTATCTTGCCTTGTGCAGGTGGAAACTTAACAAGGACAGCACCAGATCGCAATGCACAATGAAGTGGGGAGCCAATGAGAGGCTGTTCTGAGATCATGTGTATATGAAACTTTCAAAATTCAGAAACCAGCCAATCACAGAGCAGTATAGAAGCACGTAGAGTGTGAGCCCAGAGCCATGTCCTTGGGTCAGTGGAAGGAAGCGGAGTCAGCCTCTGGTACTAGAGATCCATGCAGACATCACCGTGAGGTCATTTGTTGTCCCATACAAAACTGGAGTGTTCTGTGCTCCATCTCTGGGAATTTCCACTTAAGACCATCAAAGGAAAACATTTCACTGCCTTACCTGTGTTCTAGAAAACATCCATTATCATGGAATTCCCTATAGTTTCACCTAAAAATGCATATGGGTATACAATCAGACGTGTCACATTCATAGAATGGTAGGATGTTCTGGGCTGGAAGGGATCTTTAAAGATCATCTAGAACAACTGCCTTGCAATAAATAGGGACATCTTCAACTAGAACCCTCTTCCTTCCCATTTTTTCCAAGATTCATGTGCTCTAAATGACTCTACTTCAATGAGGGAAACAAAGAGACCTTTAACACAGATCTTCCTCTCCCATGTGAGTCAGACATCAGGACTTCTGAAAATACAAAAACTATTCAGCAAAGAGCAACTTTGACTGATTTTCAGTTTGTTCGTTAACACATTAATTTTCAGTGTGGTCAGTGTTTAGTCTTCTTCTTCCACTTAGGGAGAGTTAGTTAAGGATGCTTAAGCTCTTTTTCCTTGCTTCTTGCTTAGTAAGTGCTCTAGCCTAGAGGCTCTAAGGCTCAAACTGAATTTTAGATACTCTATTTCAATATCCTACTGATGACATGGAGGGGGTGGTTATACACTCCATTGCTTCTGGCTAATTAGGCATAAAGATACATGTGACTTTCTAAAACCATGTTTTTCTTCTTTATAAATTAGATCGCTTCTAAGAATCTCTGTTTTGATTAACATACAAGTTCATTAACACAAGATTTCCCAAAGACAAGACTTGTAGATTTTAATATTAAGGAATGCCATGCAGGACAGAGTATTATCTCACACACCCACCAGTGCTAAGTACCCTGGCTGATGCGTTTAAGTAACTGGGAAATGCATTCCTCTGATGCAAATTATTTGCATGAGAATATGCATTTATACTGACTATAATGTATACAGGATGGAATACCTCATTGGTCAGTTTGGAGTCACCTATCCTGCCTGTTTCTTCCTGAAGCCAGAGCTGCAGATACAGAGGACTCCCCATCCGCTATCTGCATGGCTGAAAGTGGTGATTAAGAAGACAGGAGGCAACAGCAACAAGTTACTGCCCAATACGGCAAGTGTGTCTCCCCAGTAACCTCTCCACCTTTCCAGGTGCCCTTGCAAAACAGGTGTGGGATCCTACAGAAGGAACTGTCTAATAACAAGAAATCACTTAATAGCAAGGAATATGGTTCACCCAGGCCTGGAGTGCCACTACGACTAAGTCACCCAAGACCACACATCAAAACTGATTTCGTAAAGAAAAACAGACAGATCATTGTCATGGGTGACTCCCTCCTGAGTGGTGTAGAGGGCCCAGCATTCAGACCGGACCCAGTTCATAAGGAAGTCTTCTGACTCCCTGGGGCACAGGAAAATGATATGACTAGAAAACTTCCCACCCTGGTGAGGCCTACAGATTACTACCTATTTCTGTGGTTTTTTTGATGGGGAGCAATAATGTGACCACAAGAAGTCCAAAAGCAATTAAGAGAAATATCAGGGCCTCCGAGCAACTGCTTGAGAGATCAGGAGCACAAATTACGTTCTCCTCTGTCACTCCAGTTTCAGGGATTGAGAGGAAGTTAACAGGAGGAGTCAGCATATCAATTCCTGGCTCCAAGGTTGGTATTATTTGTGGGGCATTGGATTTTTTGACCACTGGTTGGTATATACAGCACTAGGCCTTCTGGCAACAGATAGGATCCACCTGTCTCAGAGGAGGAAATGGATCCTGGGACAACAATAAGCAGAGCTCATTGAAAGAGCTTTCAACTAGATTGGAAGGAGGGAGGGGGTATAAGTGGACCTGATAGAGATAAGTCTGGGGGAAACATGCTAGAGTTTGTAGGATGGTGTGCTAGCGAGAACCCTCATTCTAGTGCCTCAGCAGAGGAGATTCATGGGGCAGCAGAGATTCAAGTGTCTTTGATGGGATAGAAGCCATGGAAGAGCCTGAGAGTGATCAGGTAGGAATTAGGGCTTCCACCCACAAAAAGATTTAGGGAACATTAATCCCGCTGAAGTGCTACACTAATGCACATAGCATGAACAGCAAACAGGAGGAGCTAGAAGATATGTGCATCAGGGAAACTATGATATAGTTGCTACCACAGAACCATGGTGGGATGTCTCGCACGAGTAGAGTGTCACAATCAATGGCTACAAGCTCTTCAGAAGGGATAGACAAGGAAGGAGAGGTGGTGGGATGACCCTGTATATTAAGGACTGCTCCAAATATCTAGAACTTAATTATAATGGTGATCTGTTTGAGCGGCTATGGCTCAGAATCAAGGAGAAGGCCAACAAGGCTGATATCAAGTTAGGAATCTGTTACAGACCACCCAATCAGGACAGAAAGGTAGATGAAACATTCTATAAACAGCTGGGAGAAGACTCACAGTCACTTGCCCTTGTACTTGTGGGGAATTTCAGGTTCCTGGATAATTGCTGGAAATATAACACAGCAGAGAGGAAACAGTCCCAGAGAAATCTGCTCAGCAGAGATGGACCTGGGGGTGTTGATCGACAGCTGGATGAACATAAGCTGACAGAGTGCCCAGATGGCCAAGAAGGCCAACTGCATCCTGGCCTGTATCAAAAATAGTGTGGCCAGCAGGACCAATGAAGTGATATTACCCCTGCACCTGGCACTGGTGAGGCCACATCTCGAGTACTGTGTTCGGTTCTGGGCCCTTCATGACAAAAGGGACGTTGAGGTGCTGCACCATGTCCAAAGAAGGACAGTAAAGATGGTAAATGGTCTAGAGCACAAGTCTTATGAGGAGCAGCTGAGAGAATTGAGGTTGTTTAGCCTGGAGTAAAAGAGGCTGAAGGGAGACCTTATTGCTCTCTACAACTGCCTCAAAGGAGGTTGCAGAGAGGTGGGAGTTGGTCTGTTCAATCAAGTAACAAGTTATAGAACAACAGGAAATGGCCTCAAGTTATACTAAGGGAAGATTAGGTTGGACATTAGGAAGAATTCCTTTACTGAACAGGACTAGATGATCTTAAAGGTCTTTTCCAGTATAGGAAATTCTGTGATTCTGTTCTTCTGTGACCTACATCCAAGTCTGAATCAGATCACAGAAGCCAGCTGGGGTTAGACTCCATCAGCACTAGGACAGATGTGCCCAAGCAGTACTTACTAAGTTAAGTGCTGAGGGAAGCAACATTGTCCTTGCTAAATACATAAATCTCCCCATCCAGGGTGGTGTGAAACTTCACCAAAAGCTGTACCATTAAGGGCATGCAATGGATGCTGTCAGAAGAGTTTTTTCCTCACCCCATCAAACTGACCAGCCTCAGAAAAACAAACTCATACACAGAGGATGCTTCAAGTGCAGCAACAGCAGTAATGGCTGGAACAAAAAAGGTGGCAGAAGAAGCATATGGAGGGAACATAAGGACATAGATCAAAGACACCTTGAACCATGCTTTAACACACTTCACAGGAAGGATGACTATACCACAAAACTCTTCTGTGAGGCTTCTGGTGCAATGGTGCCACCATTTTGTTAACCTTTCACTTTGCCATGTCAATGGACCTGGGTGGCCAGGAATTCTGAGGGGTTCTTTGCAGCACAAGCTTGATTTTCTTCATTGTGTTTGGGAAATTTTATTCTGAGTGTAGTCTAAAAACCCTCACAATGAATGCTTTGGCTAACTATGTATATTTATATTTTGCACTTCACTTTGTTGCACACACCAGAAGATTTCAGAGATCATGTTGCTCATGGCTGATTTAATTAGTACTTGGGGAATTGGGTCCGGCGGGTTACATGGCTGCTTGCAGAGTGGAAATTCTCAATTAGCTGTATGCTAATGAATGCACAGAAGCCATGTTTTACCATTTTCACCTTTTACCCTTTGTCCAATTTCAGAGGATAAAATAGACCAGTTATAATTTTTGTCAGGACAGGATTAATACCTTGAGTTTGAACATCCAACATAGAGTTGCCTTTGTCATCTCATGGTACAGCATTAAGTACAAATTACTTAGATGCTCTTGTTTCTAGCAGTTCGTATGTTTTAATTATTTGAATTGTTGGGTGGGTTTTTTTAATGGATCATTGCATTTTCATATTTTAGTAGATTCATTTTTCCACTTGCACCCTCAAGAGTCGTCGTTCATTACCAAGACAAAGGGTTCTCTTTGCAATCAAAGCTTGTCTTCCAACTCTGCAAAGCTAGCATATACTTCTCTAGTAGTCATCTTACAAGTCATATTAAGAAATATTTTTTTTAGTCTTCTTCTATTTGAATTTATTTCCTGTATAATACTTTTATAATGTCAATATAATGTCGGTAGGAAACTCAAAGCAAGTCATGTGGCTGGCATTAATGTTACTGTTGATAAAACTACTGGATTTAATGATGGCTGCATTGGACATCAGGAAGTGTTGTGTGTATCCTATGTAAAATACTATATTCAGGAATAAATAGAAAACTGAGTAGTGGGCTGATTTGTAAGGTATCTCTGTAGAACAAAAATTCAGTTGGGGGATGACAGACCAATTTTTCTGGTTTGCCTTTTTTTTTTAAAACTGATATCTATTATTACAGAGTCTATTACTATGACCTTGTTGCTAAGATCGTTCACAATACAAACATTATTTCTACTTAAATGACACAAAGCTTATGAATATATTGGAAGAAAAGAGGGAAGATTCTTTTCCTTTCTCTGTAGATGTGTAAACCCACTCAGCAATAGAAGTGATGGGATTACAACTGATTTGTTTCTGTATTATGGAGATATCAAGACTATTAAAAAAAAAACAAACATAAAATTGGATTGTGGTCAAATATTATTTTTATGTAAGTGATATTTCAAGAAACCCCATTTCTTCTCATCACAGTAGGTAATTGTTATTGTTATTCAAGACTATTGCTATAAAATTAATTGGAAAAAGAGAAAAAAAATAGAAAAAAGATATCTATGTCTAACTAGAAAGTGATGACTTCCTTTTTTTAAGACAAAAATGTTTTTCTTTGATGAGCAGTGAAAAAAAGAAGCTGATGAACAATGTTTCTCTTCTCTGATTCATTTTCCAAATAACTTTCTCAAAGAAGCTTCCTGCTGCTTTAAAATAAAGTAGAATGTCATACTAAATAATTACTAACAAAAAGGTATTATTTGTTTATGCAAATACAGCATAAGCTAGTTGTTTGACTGTAAAGAAATATTGTAAAGAAATATTATAAATAAACCTGAATGAAAAATATGGAATACTTGAATTACTGAAAATGTTCAAACCAAAGCAAACTTTTTTTAATTACATCCTATGCATTCTTCTTTAGTAACTGTTTCATATGTCAGTTAAAAGAAACATATCTAAAATTCAGGAACATTTAGGTGAAGATGAAAATGGAAAATACATACCTTTATGCATACAATAATAATTGTAAAATTCTTTAGAACTTGGTCTGATTCACCTTAAGGCTTATTTAAGTATTCTCACCTTTCCATTTAAAGGGCATACATTATGCACATTTCAATTAAATTATATTTTTCAGAGGAGAGAAATGAAACAGCTGCTATTCACATCTGCAATTACATGTCACAATCAGAATTCTCCCGTCAGTCATAGCCAATGAAGAAATGTTGAAGTCAGAGATTTGTCTTCATCCCTCCATATATGAAATACCTCCTCAGAATGAAATAAATAATGTCAGGGAAAACAACCAAAATAGCAAATGGATCAGCCTGCAGGAAAAAGGGTCAGATACAAGTGTTTTCAAAATTGGATGTTTGAGGTTAAGTACTGAAGATCCCCATGTAGGCTATGGGATTGAATACTTCAGATAACAGATGACCGAGTGCTCATGGACCAGTGGCACAGCCATCAAGAGAACTTTACAGATGCAGCATGACCTCAGGCCAGAACACTCAAAAGCCCTGAGCTCTGAAGATGAGCAAGGTTAAACACTGAATTAGGGGCATCCTTTCATTCTTTGCATCATATTTCTAGCTTGTCACCCTGGGCCATTTGTTCCAGACAAGGACAGAAACCTCTATATATTCTTTATACTTCTGAAATTTTACTGGAATATCTCTGCTTGAGTCCTTGCTTCGCTTGTTCCAAATTGCAATCATGAATCAACAGCTTTCTTGGAGCTTGTCTTTTATTCTGCAAACTAAAATGCAGCTGAATTGGGAGGTACTTGCTTTACCCTTGTATTGGGTCTGGCTGAGATGGAGGTAATTTTCCCCATAGCCACCCTCATAGTGCAGTGTTTTGTCATTGTAGCTACAAAGGTGTTTTGGCTACTCTTGAACAGTGCTTACAAAGAATCAAAGCTGTTTCTCCAGCATTCCGCCTTCACCAGTAGACTGGGGGTGGGTAAGATATTGGGAGGGCACATAGCCAGAACGGTTGACTCAAACAGACAAAAGGGATGTTCCATACCATATGACTTCATACTCAGCAAGGAAAGCTAAGAGAAAGGAAGAGTGAGGGACATTTGTTATGAAATTTGTCTTCCGGAGCAATCACTACACAGACTGAACCCTGTCTCCCTGGGAAGTGGCTGGACATCACCTACTGATGGAAAGCAGAGAATAAATCTTTTGTTGACCGTTGCTTCCATGCCTGGCCTTTGCTTTTGCTTTATTAAACTGTCTTCATCTAGACCCACAAGTTTTTTCCCCATCTTATTTTCTCCCTTCTCTGTTCTACTAAGGCAGGCAGTGATGGAGTGGTTTGGTGGAGACCTGGCATCCAGCCCAGGTCAACCTACTACAGTCCTTCTGAAGTGAAATACTGTTTCAGTCTCAACAGTTAGCAAGTACTTTATATTTTGTTATCATTACCTGTTCAGTATTGTGCTCTGCTGTGTCTAGCCTCATTTCATCATTGCAAAATATCAGCAACTCAGGATGGATGCAGGACATAGAAGTCAGAAATACAGGTATAACTGGGTTTCAGCAGTTTTGACTGAGAGCCTTCTTCAATCCACAAAACATTCTGTCTCTCATGACTAGAAATGGTGAGATTTTGTATCGGGAGTACTGATGCAGCTGCTCATGACTGCTCCATGCTGAGCCATGTACCACTGGTTTGAACCCACAACCACCAAAGCTAGAGGCAAACCCCTCCTGATTGCAGCAGGACACCTCTGAAGAGATAATGCAAAAGCACAGATAGCTTGACCTGTCTGCACAGGCTCATCCTCCTCAGCACAGTACTAATTCCTAGCTTAGCCTTTCAAAATACACTAACTCCAGCTTACATGCTGAATGCAGAAAGAAAAGAGGGGTGTACTCAATGAAGATATTTTAACTGATGAGACCTTTTAAAACTCTAGAGAGCAGGGGTATTTTTACAACTTCCATATTTGGTGTTATTTGATTTTAATTTATAAGTGGATGGATTGTATAAAATCATTCAAATTCTGCTCTTCCTATTTAGGTTTCATTTTATGCCACTTCTTTTTAACAATCTTGGAAGCTCATAAAATTTTACACAAGTTACCATTTTCCTGACATAGTATAAAAATCTCAACAAGACACAGCAAAGGGACATCTCTGCATTTAGACTAAAATAAGTATTCAGAATCAGTATTTGTCTTCCTTACTGCTGTCTAATTACTGTGATTAGGTCTAGTGTGTGGTTTGACTGTTCATTACAAATTTTTATCTGTTTTTATAATACAGATGTCTTCCTAATACTTTCTTTCAAAACTAAATTCTGAACGTTTAGCACCCAACTGACAACCTCTTGCTGCTTTCAGTAATTTTTCATCAATAATCTCATTGATCTGTTTGAATACTTGCTCACCAGAGGGAGTAAGAGGATTCTTACATACTAATGATTTTTCAAAGTAATTCATTGCTTAGGCAGGAAAGGGGACACATTTGGATATCCTGACACTGGTGATAATGTCCTCCATACCTCCATTGAGACTTAACTTTGTGATGACAAACTATTTAATTCAAATATTGGTGTCAGAACATGGCCCATGACATGTTAAAGGGCTTCAAAATGCATCCATCCCTGCATTAATGTAAAGGACCTGTGGGAGTACACAAAGCACTCCAACATAGAGAGGTAGACCTTCCCTAACTGTTGCCCCTGAGGGCAAGAAGAAGTGAAGATATTGAGCTACCACCATCCTTTAGAGTTTTTACAGGTCCAGAAGGAAAAGAGCAGTTTTCCAGGTACCATCAAGCTGTACTGACAGGTCTGTCTTGTAATGCAGCTACTATCTTTCCATGCAGAGCAACTGCTTTTCCAGACCCCTGGAATACCCTCCAGAAAAGGAGCTGGTTCCTCTGAGAAAAGCTGTGCCCCGTATCCTCTTCAAAACAGACTGGGAATTTGACAACTGCTAGAGAAAAGCCCATACAGAGACTTTCCGAAATCTCTGCTCTTCATTGGTGGATCAAAGTCTTTTCAGCTGGCCCCCAGTGCTCAGGAGCGGTTGCCTCATGCCTTGAAACAACCTGCTTACTGACACGTGCACATCTGTAAATAGCTTGTAAATTATGTCCACATGTGCATTTTCCAGATCTTTTTGGAGGAAGCAACTGGTAGGTATACTTGGGATTTATGCTGGAGGCAATGTGATACAACCATCTGCAGCGAAAAAAAGCAACAGCTACACTTCCACTTTTATCCATTTCAGTGACCAGCCCAAAACTGGACAGCCCAACATATAACTTCATAGCATCTATCTGCAGATTTAATCTTCCTGCCACTTGATCTTCCCAGTGTGCTCTCTCTGTATTGAGGTTTTGGCTCAGCACTGCTACATAACGTTTTCCTCTCTGTTTAATGATGTACAATATATCCCTCTTCTGCTGACTCCTGTAAAGATGAACAAAGAGGAATTCACTTATCAGCTCAGAGAGGTATCAAGCACAAGTGGGAACAGGTGCAGGAAGTCAGTCTCAAGGTTTCCACAGATATGGAGAAAGATTAACAACATCAGACAGGTTAATGTATTTCAAACACTACTTATTAGCAGCCCATGACCATTAGTGAATATACTGAATGAGATTTTTACAGGAAACAATTCACTCATTTCCTGATCTTTGGTCTTTCTGAAGAACAGAAAAGAGGTTATGAAAGTCATTATGTAGGAGTGAGCAGCTCCAGGATAAAATACGTTCAAAACCTTCCCCCTCTTTCCTTCAAAGGATTTTTTTTTTTTTTTCGCTTTTTAACAAAGTACTGTGTAAGTGAGATGGGCCTTTCAGAGAGAACATTTTAGACTGATAAAAATTTATAAACCAAAAATGTCCTCATGGAATGATGCATTTGTCCATTTTAAATTGGCCTCTTGAGAGACACACTAGGCTTGTGGAAAGCGCAGCCAAAACAACAGCCAATCTACAAGGGCTGGCTGAAATGACGTCAAAGAGGTCGATGTATCTGGGAGGAATTAAAAATGACTAAAGAACAATCTGACTACAAAGAGTGAGATCAGGAGTATCCCACAACAATGAAATAAAATTGACTTAAGAAAGAGATAATCAACTGTAGAATTTTAAAGGAAATTTTCTAGAAGTTCATGTTTTCTTTTGTGCAAAAGAAAGTTGAATCTGAATAGAACAATTTAAATGTTTTGGCATAACAAAGTACTTACATGTCAGAATCATATTTGTAGAATAGAACAGAAACAATATCAGTGGACTTGGAGACTCTGTTTATGTATGTTTTAATTGCTCTAACATTTAAGCTTTTAAAAAATCAAGATAACAGAAGATGCATAACTGGGATGCAATTTTCAGTAGAGCTTGTCTGGGAGAGCCACTTTCAAAAGGTAACATACAGGCTATGTTATGGATGTGGGGGTTTATTAGCAGTATATTTTATCTCTATACTATTTCTATGCTGGATCTGGAATCTTCTGTGTTTAATTCTCTGGAGCTCTGGAACAAGGTCCAGAGTTCCGAATATTTTCCGAAAAGCAGAAGTTTCTGTTACTCGAATTTTATACTATGCTCTATGGTACAATATAAACTACAAGACAGATCCACTTGTTACCTAACATCTTCATAGTGCAGTGCCCTTATATCTCCTTGATTTATAATTGAATGTCAATGTAAGCGTGTGCCTAATTATTCCAAAGAAAATAGAGAAATCAGCACAAGAACTTGAAATAGAAATGATGAGTATAGTTATTTAATCGGACTTTATACTTCTATTTTCCTCAGACTGCAAAATTCCCAGCGGATGGCATGCATTTTTCTACTGCTGATAAATAAATAAATAGATAATCATCCTGTTTGTCTTAGATAACCATATGCAGATGATCAGGAGTTAGCCACCCCTGTACAGCCATATTAGATTCTTCCAATTCTTCAAGCCTGTTGCAAGTTTAGGAAACAGAAAATAACACCACTGCTGACTTCACACCAGTGCCATGGAAAGAAAGGTGCCATTGATCGTGAGCCAACAGGAATTCCCACTCTTGAACTGAGTGTCCCAAAATAACATCGTACTTCTCACCTGCCTTGCTTTATCCTGTGCCCTTAAAGCAAAGAAAAATGCAAACTTTGTCAATTGCAGTATCTTTTTAAATCAAAAATAGTGGTTGTGCCCAACCTGTGAAGCCTTTCGATGGAAGCAGTTGTCATAGCAGATGGTGTCCTTTTCATAATCCAGGTTGCAGAAATGGCAATGAAGCAGTATGCATATTGTGTAAAGGCTGTAAATGTCACAGCCTGTTATTGCCTGGGCACCTGTACACAGCAGGTGTCAGTGCTATAAAAGATGTCCATCCTGAGAGACCCCTTTTCTGAAGTGGGGAGGTGTGCACTGGAACTGACTGCTGCTTCTTTTGGTTACTCGACTTGGACTCGCATTGGGCAATGGAGCAGTGAGGAAGGGTTAAACCATTCATCATACGCAATTGAATGACAGAAAAGAAATAAAACAACAAAATGTGCTGTAGGTGAGTACAGGCAATAACTCCAGCTCATCCAACTCTAGTGCTGACCACTCTGCAAATGATGCTGCTCTCTGATGCAGAATTGCACCCGAAGTGCTTGGAAAAGGACTTTATGAACTGTGGACAGAGTAAGATGGAGTATTACTATTATCTTTTTTTTTTTTCTTTCAAGATATATTCATACCTTGCAGTGATGAAAGTTCTGTAAGTATCTTGATATACCATGCTATAAAACTCAAGGTGCTGAGCATCTAATTCTAAAGATCACAGAATACTTGTATCTCGAACTTGGGCAACTAATCCCCTGCATGAAGGGAAATACATTTCTAAGCTTCAAATTAATTTAACTCCCAAATGCTAGTTTCTGTGTTTTTCCAAATGTTTGTGCATTTGTATTACAATATCAGATATATCAGTGAAGATTGTTGAACACTGTCAGATTTGTGTATTTCGTGTATGGAAGAGATAAGAGGGCTAAACTCAGGGATGATTTAAAATGACACAGGTCTGTTGAAGTCGATAAAACCACAAACATATGCATGAATGGACAGCCATCACTCAAGAGTTTTCTGGAATATTGCTTTTTGGTTGTTTTCAGTAACAACAATGATGTTTAGTAGTGCTACTGTGATTCTAATTTTAGTAGTTAGTCTCTGTAAGTTTTTTTGGATATTCGTATTTGGGAGAAAATTCCCAAGATTTAATTTCTTTTCAGAACATGGTACATTTTTAGGAAGCTTGAAGGAAAATAATTAATAATTGAGATTGCAAATCAGCCAGTATGCTGTTGACAAGGTAGAGGACAGTTTTACCATCTTCATTTCGGGTGTCATGTAACACAGGGATCAAAAATTAATGAAGGATTACACAGGGCTGTGATCGTGCATTTAAAGAAAATTCATTGCCCAGAGGTTATGAACTGTAGTCAAACATTTATTTTTACCGTATTTGCAGCCACTAGGTGCCACTCTGTGCTGCGGGAAGATCCTAGCGCAATACCTTATAAACATGAAACAATGTCTATTTTCAAGCTATATGGAAGTCTGTTCTTTTTCTTCTATAAATACAGATCTTCTGTATGCTCTCTGTTATACTTCACTGTCTGATGATGTGTTCAGATAAGTAGAATTAAATCTCAAAATTTAAATTTTTCTTCTTGATTTTTTGAAGTTTGTTCTGCGTTTTTTAAGCTCTATTACTATAGAGGAATAAAATTAGGAGAGGCATAAAATATATAAAAGTAGCTTGCTTGCTAAGCATAGCATTACTAAGTCAATACAATTATTTTTCAGCTAAGCAGTTGAAAGAGATATGTGGGAATACTAAAAGTTAAATCAACATCGTATTGATATATAAAAGTGCTGATGGTGCAAGGGGAATACAAACTAATCAACAAACTAATTGTTATCAAGAAAAATACTAATAGCTTCTAATTATCACAACTACAATGTATCTATTAGAGAGGACTGTATCTCTGTCTTCACCTGCTCATTAGAATGAATCATCTCTTATTAACGCTTAATTAGAAGAAAACCTATTCTGAGTTTACTTTTCTGTATAGTCTGTCAAGAGATGATTACTGCTTCCAAAGAGGGAAAGAAGCTCAACATGAGCCAACAATGTGTGTTTGCAGCCCAGAAAGCCAACCATATCCTGGAATGCATCAAAAGAATTATGACCAACAAGTCAAGGGAGATGATTCTGCCCCTCTACTCCACACTTGTGAGACCCACATGGAGCATTGTGTTCAGCTCTGGGTCCCTCAGCATAAGAAAGATATACAGCTGTTGGAGTGGATCCAGAGGAGGGCCACAAAAACTGTACCACTTCTCCTGTGAAGACAGGTTGAGAGAGTCGGGGTTGTTCGTCCTGGAGAATAGAAGGTTCCAGGCAGACCTTACAGCAGCCTTCCAAGGGGTCCTGGAGACCTACAAGAAAGCTGGAGAGGGTCTTTTTACAAGGGCATGTACAGTTAGGACAAGAGGTAATGTCTTTAGACTGTAAAAGGGTAGGTTTCGATTAAATGTAAGGAAGACATTTTTTACAATAAAGGGGGTGAAACATTGGAACAGGTTGCCCAGAGAAGTTGTGGATGCCCCATCCCTGGAAGCATTCAAAGTGAGGTTGGATGGGGCTTTGAGCAACTTGTCCTAGTGGAAGGTGTCACTGCCCATGGCAGGAGGACATAGGTCACTAGATGATCATTAGGGTCCCTTCTAACCCAAATCATTGTATGATTCTATGAATTCGTTTTATAACATCCCATTCTGACACCCTGGATAAAACAACAAACCAAACAAAACAAAATAGAAGAAAAAGTCTCAAAGAATCCAATTCTCAATACCCTGTTCCTAATCCATCTGTTACTTTGCATTCAGCTCAACCACTTCTGAATTCAGTAATTACTACAAGATTATCACCCTTATCTCTAGTTCAAGAATACCATCAAAACAAAGCACATTCAGTTTATTCTTAAAGCCCCATTGAGTCTTTGTTTTTGAACACAGCTTGACAGGGTATTCCCATTCCACTTTCCCTTCACAATTGGTGCCGGGAAGAATTAGATTATGGGTATATCTACAGAAACAGGAGCAGATAGGAATTGGCTCTCCTCAACATGCTCCTTGTTCTCTGGAGGTAAAGGAGTTCTAAAGTACATTAGAGCGAATTTCCATATTCCTCAGAGTTTACTTCTAGTATGAAAAATGACTCATTATCTCACTATACAGTGTTTTGCAACCGGCCAGGCTTATCATTCTGCAGCTGTTCAGACTCCAAAGTTTTTTCTAAAATAAACATGGACTGAAAGGTTAAGAGAGGAAGCACTGATTTCTCACTTCCATTTAACTCAAACATGTGTCTTGTGTTGAGTGATTTCCTGAATTATCCTATTGTGAAAAGTGGATGGACTTGTTGTCAATAGAGCCCTCTACATGATACTTTAGGCTGTCTTCTAGGAAACTTTTAACTAGATCATGTAACAATATTGGCTCCGAACACTGCTGCATTCTTATCTGAACAGTATGATATTTTCTGATTATTCCTTGTATTTCAGGTCTTCATAGTCCAACTTTCAACATCAGCTAAAACAAGTGGTTACTTGGAGACCTTACTTTGATAGTAAGTAATTCCATTGGCTCTCTTATACCCAAATTGCTCCCTTTCGGTGTCTAGATGCAATTGTTAATGAGGTTTCAAGTCTGATAAACATTCTCACAAAACTCTGACAGATATCAGACTTGGGTATATCCCACCCCAGCCTGGTTGACTTCAATGATATTCTTTCTTTGTGGCTATTCTTTTGCATATTAGAAGCCCTGGAAATCATCTTATAGAGCTAGGGTATCAGATATAGATTTTAGTTCATCATGAATTAAAATGTGGTTCATCTCTGGGAAAAAAACAGAACATACATTAAGTTTACAAGTACCCAATGGTAATTTTCCCAATCTTCTCCTTCTCCTTTGGTACACTACTCTAGAAACTAGTACAGCCTCTAAGAACTACCTTGATTCTTTTTCTCTCTACCTCACAACCAACAATAAAAGCTCTGTAAGCCATATGACATCCTTCCTTCTGCCTTCACTGTCACCAGGAAGAGTTTTTCTGACTATAGCTGAATGCAAGTGTGAAATAGGTATGAATTGCTTTCAAGCAGGAGCTACTACCAGGATCAAGAAAAGAAAAAAAATGTTTAGCTATTTTCAAGGGAAAGAAATCCAAATTCCAGCTGTAGTCTTCCAACTTTCATACCAACTACTGTCTAAAAAGCCCTTTTAAGATCTCAGGCAGGGTTAAATATGCTGTCTTTCCTCTCCTCCACCCTTGCAAAACAAGAGGATGTCATGACAACCACGAGAGTTGTCAAGTGACTACTACTTGTTGCAGAGCTTAACACTGTTGTAAACTAGCATTATTGATTTCACTGCTTTCATACTATTATGTCTGCAGTACACTCATCTTTATTCCAGAAACCTATTGTTCTAGTTCTGCCCACTCTTCAGTCTCAGTAAACTTACAAAAGCAGCAATTGAACTGTCTCTCTTTCATGATATCTGGGTTGGACATTAGGTCTTCTAGTCAAAAAATCTTCGATTGTCCTGGTCATTCCTCACCTAACGCAGCTCAGTTTGAAGTAAATGCATAGGAGAAACTTGGTTACAGGCGTCTAACACCTGTCCTCTGCACAAGATCACAGTTTGCATTCAAGCCAGATATATGCAAAGTAAAGCCATAGGTCATAGATCTAAGAAGACCTGCTGTAAAAATTAGGACCTCAGCAGCGATGAAGCAATAAGTATAGCCTGCACCACAAACACCTCACCACCAGAAGCAAGTTCTGAATTACTTTCTTCCATCGACCTGCAACATGCAAGGCTGTCACACAGGAAGGAAACTATTACAGCAGAAAAGTGTCCTTTTAAGCAATATCTTGTTCAATTTCAAACAGTTCAGTTGTTACTTTCCTTATTTACAGATTGCTTATGATTAATGATACATAAAAAAAAGCCCCCTGATGTCTGTTTCACCATGGTAATAGCACACTCTTGTGTCCTCTGTAGTCAACCTGAGAGGTTTCAATGTATAGTTCTGTAAGGCTACAGACACTCAAATTACCTAAGCATGTTCGCTTAAATAGAACTGTTATCTGTTGCTTGTGGCCCACTCTTTATAGTTGGCCAGCCTGATCTTCAGTTTAGATGCCACACATGATGACATGATAAACTAGTCTTGAACACCAGCAAGATACCTCCAGTTTCTGGGAAATAAAATATTCTAATTCAGTGGAAATGAATTCTAGCAACATATGAGAATTTAACACTGTTCTCAGTATAGGACAACAAAGTATTATCTTCTCATAATGATTCTCAAACAAGTCCCTTATTCTCATCAAATATTTTTCTGAAGTCCCTTGCTTAAAAAACAACAATGTTAGCCACACTACAATGAAATCAGATGAAATGCAAGACATTCTTTAAGGCTGCAATGATAAGGTTCTGTTACTGGCCTACAACCTTCCCATTAGCCTCTGCTGAAGCTGCCAAATGAGTGTCCGAGGAGCTATCTAGGGTATTAAACTGCTTCATCAATCCTGAGTGCCTAAAACCCTCTGCAGGGCATGATAGAGATCCTGAAGTGAATTATGATCCTTCACTAAAATGAGCATAGATGTTTTCATTCCACCCAGCATGACTTTGCTTGTGGACATTGCCATGTCTGTCAGCACACAACACATTTCCATTCTCAGACTTTGATACAGTCAGGAACTTTAGGCACTTGAAGGATTGGTAAAATGAACTCTAACCTAGTATTTCACACTTAACAAAAGAGGTATGAACAATAAATATCAACCTTGATTGAAACAGTTAAGGCAATGTTTTAAGCAAGGGACTCTTTGCATGAGGTCTGCCGAGCTGGGAGGTATGGATAAGAAGTAGAAGTTTAGACATTTTGTTAACAATGTAACTCTGCAAACACAATTAACAAACTTGCTAAGGCAATGAGACTGTCACACAGCAGTCCTCAGAATAAATGTCATGTGCAAAGTCACTGTAGGGCACCACATTTCACAGCAAAGGCAGCAATATCCAAATTAAATATTCAAGTAAGTACATATATTAGTGAAGGACATGTTAACTGTTGTTTGTGTGTCCATTTCAGAAAGTTAAATTATTTTTTGTATTTAATTCAGTTAAGAATGTTTAAGAAGCAGGAACTAACTACTAGTCACCAAGCTAAACAAGAAAGGTAAAAAAAAAAAAAAAAGATACTAGTGTCGGTAAGCTTTGTAAACTCTTATTAGTAGGGTATAATTGAATTTTAACCTTTATTCTCTTTTATGATTTCTGTAGTTCATTCATTAAACTAGCATTCTGGATCCTCATATAAGATCTCTTATCAATACACATATAGACACATTTCTAATTAATTTATTTTACAGATTTAAAGTTTAACAAAAAAAGTAAATTCCTTGGAACCTAGATGATATATTTACGTTTTTTTTACTCTTGTTTCAATTTTCTTCTATTCCAAGCAAATTTTACCATAAATAAAAGTTCATAAACCTTGATTCAGAAGGTATAACCAGCACATAATATTGTAAAAGCAGGAAAATATGCAGCTATGCAGCAGCTTTCAGTTTAGTTAAAAGTATTTTTAATGGCTTCATCCTTCATGGTTGCCCAAAGCACCTTGTGAAATAAACCTTTAACTCTTACATAGTTTCTGTCTTAAGGGTAATGAGCCATATGTGAAGACATCTGCAATGCCTGAAAAGAATGATCATTAATTAGAGAGAAGACAGGACACTTTTGGATTGTTGATATGGAAAAAAAAAGAAAACAAAAAAACTTTCAAAAAGTAACTGTCATTAAGAAAGAACACTTGTCCTTTAGTTTACAAGTTGTGAATAATGTAGGTATGTTTTTTATTTTTTGCATGTATTGGGGAGTAAAATTACTACACTGTGAGAGCAAGACACTGGGGAGGAGGAGACAGAGAGCCAAGAGAAGGGAATTCTGTGAAAAAGGCTGACAACAGCATATGTTGTTTGTATAGAAACCTCTTTCTGAATTATCTGGAAATTCTGAAGGAAAACCCAAAAGCAAGGCACAGATTGTAGACTTAACTCTTTTTTCCTTGTTCTAATTGCCCTTAGTTTACAAATTACAAGGTCAGGCACTCTAATCTTGCAGGTTTCTCTGGAACTAGATGATGCCTTGGCATCTCCTCCTGACTGAACATCCATTTTGAGCCACTTCATTTACACCTTTATGTGACACCGGCTGGTGTCAGGCACACTATACTGCAGGGACAGCCTTCACAGTGAAATACGTGAACCTGTACCTGCAATAGAGTCAGAGTTTTTGTATAAATTTGTGATTTCTTGATTGGCAGCAATCGCTATTTTCTTTCTGCCTTGAAGGAAAACAGCTGGAAGTGTTTTGCAAGTGAAAGAAAGCAGAATACATGCATAGGATAGAGAAAATAATTTACAGGGAGAAGTGGAAAGAATGATTCATGCCAGACCAAGATAAGAGGAATGAATCATCGCCTAGCTGATCTCTCCCCATTGATCATAAAGGTAAATGAGACAGCTAGTTCAGAACAGATGCCTGACTTTTAGACTCCTGAAGTCAGATGACCATAGTCCTTGTCAAGCTTGAGAGATGAGTGGTTTAGGCCCCCAAGTTCTACGTGTTCTCAGACATAGCTTCAGTCCAGAAGTCTGTTTTATGCCCAAGTTTAGTGCTGGTTGGATTCCATCTCTTGATTGTTTTTTTTTAATCAAAAAGACTTACTTGGCTGTTATGTCCTTAAAAGAGATGTTTATTTGCCAGGAAACTTGCACTTCTTATAGACTTGCTAGTACAGTCTTCCATCCTTTATAACAGCTACACACATAAATATTATCAACTCATACAGGATTTCTGCTCTACTGCTCTGTCTGTGTAGATCCATGGTTTGTATTTCCTAACTGATATGAAAACAAACAAATTAAGGTTATGCATATAGTATTTATTTGGTGTACTAATTAATCAGCAAATAGCATACTCCCTCCTAATGTTAGAAATCTCGGTATACAAAGTGTGGACTACCTAATGCTTGCAAAACAGATTTGGTACCCAGGCACAGGAGTAAAAAAGGGACAAACTGAACATAAAACATCTTGGATTAGTATGTTTGAGTCTGAATTAATAAACTCTGTTGTTAAAATGCTTAAATGAGAGCTACTTGATGTCACATCACTGTGTAACATAGAACACAAGTGCTCTAGTCATTCACTTCCAACTATATAGACAAGTGAAGCATATCTTTCCTCAGCCGAAATAAATCCTCAAGGCTGTAATTTCTTCATATTTTGTTGCCATTGCACCATTATGAACGGTTTCTTATGGTTTCCTTTCACTGACCCAACAAATCATAATCCAGTGATTTCCATATGCTGTTGAAGACTTCACAGGAAAGGAATGACTAGGAGTTTAAGAAAACTTCCTTCATATTTTATATAAAAGAAGTATTTTTTTGATAGGGAGTTCTGGTGCATCAGTTCTTAGATTTTCAGGAAATAAAACTTGTTCTTAGTTCCCAGGTTTTAGATACTGTGGGCTTTGTGAACAAGCACCATCTGATTTTTCTGAGTCTGCTCCTCCGAGGAATTTGCCCCCATGCACTTAGCCTGTTCCTCCAGTAAGCCTATCCATGGAAGCATGGCAATCACTAAATAAGGATTTAGATGCACTCTAGGAGTTTCTGGAATGTAATCCCATGGCGCATGGAGACAACATCTGAATAATTCTACCAGAATCGAGCCAGCATCATGAATAACGTATATACATCACCTGTGAAAGTTAGACAGAATATTTGAAACAAAAAGAAATAAGAAGCACCAACAGAAATCTCTAAAAGGATCAGCTTCCTCCTACTGCTGCTGTTAACTCCAATTAACTAGTTTCTTCATGAATAGAGTGATCTGATGAATAATTTTTATTTTTTTTCCAACAAAGCAGGAAAATGGCAATTCGAAAGATTATCAGCTATAATATCTTAACTGTTTAGGACACTGAATATACTGACTGCTTCTTTCAAGAAGGTAACAGACACACCACCATGCATAACACAACAGCTCCTCAAAGGAGTTCCTCATGGGCTAAGGGAGGTACAAGTCTATACTACAATTTCTTAAGTTACCAGTCATTCAAAGTAGTAAATAAACTCTTCATAGTGTATTAAAAAAAAAAAATTACCATGAACTTAGACAGTGCTAACATTTATAATCTAGGAAAGAAAATTAATATGATCATGCTACTCAATATTGACATCCCAGCGACTAACGTGGAGCAAATCACAGCTATCAGACAAGGAGGTAGACCTCAGGTGACACTTGGAATTAAGAAAAACACACAGAAAATAAATGCCTCTCTTGAACCATTGGGAGAAGATTGCTTTAAATGTGGGGTTTTGCTCTAAACAACAGCTTAGCAATTTCTGATTTTTAGAAGGAAAATCGGTATCCTTTTACTTGAAACACACACAGATCTTAGCCCAGCCCTCTGGTGACAGATGTTGATAGCACAAAAACTACAGCTGACAGAAATTCTCATCATAGAAAAAATATTATGACTAAGATATCCATCCTGCCAACACTTATTTGTAGCCTGACTGTGTAACAGACAAACATTTCGATGTTTGTAACATAAGGGCCCAAGTTGAACTGTATTTTTTTTTCTTTTCGTTTTGTTTTTTTTTTTTTTTCCCAATACCACAGCCTGTTTGGCATTTCCCTGCATGTGTTACTAAGGACAGCAGACGCTGAGATACTAGTTGCAGGGACAAGAGATAAGCAGTTAGTGATTTTCAGGCTTGAGGTTGAAAGCCTGGAAACATCAATAGAAGTAGAACTATAATCCTGAGAACAGTCAAAAGCAGGAAAAAAGAAAAAAAAAAAAGGAGGTTACTAAAATAAACTTTGAATTCTGCTTCAGAAGGGATGTGATAAAGCTTTCTAAGTATTTATACCTTCCAAACACCTTTGTCAAGGAAGTTAACATACTTATCATTGCACATCTGGGGAAACAGGCTCCTGAAGGAAAACAGCCCTGACTGATTATATTGATTTTCAAATAGAGCTGTTCCTGATATGCTCCATTGGGAGAGCAGGGCTATATCTCACAGAATCACAGAATGTTAGGGACTGGAAGGGACCTCAAAGGATCATCAAGTCCAATCCCCCTAATATCTCAATGGGGAGATACACCTCACCTATCCAAGCAAGAAGATGTGTCCTCTTTAGTCCCCGTTCAGCTCAGTGAAGGGAAATAGGGACTCACAAGGCACAATAAACCTGATCCCTTTTAGGTGGCTGCTGCAGAACCTGGAGAGCCAGAGGATGTCCTCCCCTCAGGCTTTTACGGGAACTTGAGGCTCACCATTGCAGACTTGAACTCAATGATCTATTGTGAAGTGAGAGGCATCCCACCCCAAATCACTAGATTGAGGAAACATACATAATTTGTTGTCCTAAAAGGATTCAGGACTTCTTTGACACAATCTTGCCTACCCATTGACACAAGATGACCCAGCTTTAGCATCTTTAACAGCAAGATTTGGACCCTTGGACTCTTGCTGCTGGAAATTACACTCACAAACAGCTAGCTATACATGTGTGTTTAGCACCATCCAGCCAAGCGTCAGTACTTGATCCTTATGCAATCATCTTCTTCTCTTGCCCTTCACCTCCTCCACAGAAGCCACCAGCTTCCTCCTCCTCCTCTTCCTCTTACGTGAGCTCTCTCTTTCCCAGCGGTGTCTCAGTTACCCTTCCTTCTCTCTTAACATGATCCACCACTCAGCTTTTTCTGTACATCTAAGAGACCACTTATTGGTGGAAATTTTAAGAAGTTCGCTTTAATATACTTCGTTTATTTTAAAAAAAAATAAATTGAAAGAGTAAATTTCTTCAGTTTGAAATGGATACCCGCCCTCCTGACACTGTGCTATCAAAGACAGACAAACATGAGGCTAACAGCATGTCTCTGCACTGTTGGTGTGTCTTCACAGTTCTTGCCCTGTGGATGCCCTAGAGTTTTGGCAGATCTTTGATAGGAACATTTTAAAATACCTGTGGGAACATAGGGAGAAAAACTCCTCTTCCCTTTTCCTATAATATAGGGATTTTCTTATTCATCCCTTGTTAGCCTAAGGATGATAATGTTGCCTAAATGTATGTGCTTCACATGGTATTTTTCTTCTCAGTCTAAGCAGCTGGAGCAATGTGGTCCAATTTCCCTCCTATCCCCAGCAACTGAGCCATAAATTGGCAAGCTCACCAAATGAGGGAACATAAGTGTAATTGCACTTAATTGACAGGCCATCATACACAGTAAAATGCAAGTTCAAGGGCGGAAACATTAACGATAGTAGCATGTATATATAGCAACAGTCATTTTTGATCAGGAATAGGATGCAGAGATGTTTTAATTACCATACTTACTGTTATACACGCTGTGCTACATTTAACCTATTTGGAAGATAGTGTGCAGGTTGTACAGTGTTAGAACATTAATAAATTGCATGTGGTTCCAACTGAAGAGAGAATATGATCCTCAGCTCAGGCTGTACTTTACAAATGCTCATCATTTACTTGGGCAGGGGAAAAAATCCTTCCCTTATTAACTTTTTTTATGATTCAACAAAAGTTACACTTTTTTTTTTTTCAAGGTGAGTCACCTCAAACCCTGTTAATGTTTTCGTGTTTTCTATTAATTGCAGAGAAACCAGAGCAGGCAGCAGTTTGCATAACCTTCAGGACACAGTAATATCTATCCACACCATGTCTTTCTCACAGCTCAGAGATCACACACTCTGTTGATTCAACTCTAATGGGTGCCTGTCACTGACTGTACCTTTAATGTTCGTCTCCTAATGGAAAGCAATTAAGGGTAATATTTTTTAAGAGGACTAGCCAAAGGGCTGGATTATAACTTAAAAGAGGACTGATTTTCAGCCAGTGCTTGCAAAGTGCTTAAAATTGGCAGGGAAAGAAAAACTTATGAACCCCAGAAGTGATCAATGTGATTTGAGAAATTCTGCCCACAAAAAGTAACTGCAGAATTTGATGGACTTTGATATAACAAAGATCTCTATAACTGCTGTTCATTATAGGTACGTTTCAAACGTACAGCTAAGCTCTATGTTCATCTTCTGATCCTAAAACCCTTATTACCATGAGACAAAAAGCATGGTGCGTGCTCACAGAAGACCATGATATTGTCAATATTCAGGTGTTGAAGAGTGTCCGGAGTTATGTGTTTATTCACTACGCCATCTTCTGAAGGGATAAAATCTTTGATCCTACTCCTTGTACAACTGATTCCACTTACATACACACATGACCTAATCTGAGGAGTCATTTAGTACAGAAAAATTTGAGTCACAGCTTCAAATTTTACTCTCTTACCTTTATTCTGACTGTTATCAAATGTGCATTTATACAAATTAACAGGAGCCAATTAGCAGGAGTTTCAGATAAGCCTTTATGTATTTGATTGTACAGCAAAGAAATTTAATGACTGATCTTTTATTTTAAAGTTACAAAACCAAAATAGCTAATTGGTTTAATGCAAGCACAGACCTATCCTCATAGGACTGACACATTCAGAATATAATAGTAATTGATGTTTAAAAGGGTGGAAGTTAGACAAATAATTTACATAAAAGTGGGATTGTTCTGCAGCAGTCTGATAGATACATTGTGAATACAAACCAATTGATGTACATAGATGAAGAAATAATATCATAGAAGCCATTAAAAGATTTTCCCTTGTTTCCTTGATTTTCCACACATTAGTTTGGAAATGGTATATTATTTAAGGTCTATATTTGTTTAGCTCTTTCAACACTGGTGAAACAGGATACCCAGAGAAGCAGACTGAAATCATAACACTGCATGAAAAGATCATCGTGTATAAATTTACTGTTAAAGTTACACTTGCAGCTTGTTTTCTTCTGTACTTCATTTTACTGATTTGTCTTACTTTCTATTCATGATTCAAAGACTCATACATGAAATGGAACATACATTTTCTTAGCAATGGCAACAGTTGTAGCTACCTCTCAGGGCTGATACAAGAGAACAATTCAAACAATTTTTTTTTCACTCATCCACTGTTGTGCATCTCAGAGTTTACAGAACATGTCTCTGGCCTTTTGGAAAGCACATTAGTTTTGTCATTGATTTTCTGATCTCAATTCAGTTATATAGTAAAGAAAGAAAGCATGGTGTAATAGTAACATCCATCTCCATAATTCACGTTATGAAGAACTATGTCACATTTTATCTGTGTGGACAGTTTCATGAAGGTAGATGACAAAGATTTGACACATTTTTATGCAGACATGACTGACACTACAGTGGGCAACCCAAAACAACAACCGAAGTCAATTAATCAAAAGAAACAAAAAGATACCACATAGAGAAAGATCCAGACATGCAATTGGAAGGACCAGAGGTAGGGAATAGTCTGTGAGGAAAGACAGGAAGTATTAGGGAAGTGATGAGAAGACAGAAAGCAACAGCTTTGAACTAGTAGAGAGATTCAGGCCAGATCTGCAAAAGGATTGTGAAGGTAACGTTCATGGAGCATAGGAGAGACTTGTCTGGGGAGACTGCAAAACCTCCATCACTGAAGGTCTCAAAAACACACCAGACAAACATCTGTCAAGAACAGATGTATTGCTGACTCTGCCTTCAAGGTCTTATAGGCTTTCTCCAGACTTTTTTGTAGGATATTTATTCATTACTTCATTTCTTAATGCAAACCCACACATATTCATCCAAACAGCACAGAAAATAATAGCAACGTAGATTTAGGAACAAACATGGTTTAACAATACGAAAAAAAATAATTTCATAGTAATTACTAAGTAGATAGAGGTACTGAAAATGTAAGCATGAATCTTAACAAATTAAATTATCTTTAGAAATTTATAAATTTACTGAGTAATTATCTGTTCTAATGAAAATACCTTTTTTTTTAAGAAACAAACAAACAAAATACAAATCATTGAAAATAATAATTTGAAGAACACTGAGCTGTGGAAAAAAAAAGGAAAAAAAAAAAAACACAGAAAAATCTGTATCTATAGTAATAAATCAAATGTGCCTGATGCTGAAATCCACTGATGCAGAATGATCCATGCCCACCTTCTCACCCTACCTGTGTGCAGACTTCCTCTTGGAAAGGGTCTTTGGTGAGCAGGGTTTTTTCCAAACAATACTTCTAACAATGAGTAAACACAGGCCAAAAATGTGCTGAGGACTATCTTAGTGTTTAATAGTGGCAGCACTCAAGTTTCACTACCCAGGAATGTTTTCTGTCAAAGTTTAATTTACCAGTATAAACATAACTAATGACAGCAATGTCATAGCAGAGTAACTTCCAAGCTGCTCTCGGTTTACAGTACTACACAAGAATAACTATCTGGTCTCAGGGCGCAGAAGGTACAACCATGGTGGCTGCTTAGGTCATAGCACTAAGATTATAATCCCTGAAGGGCATGCAGCACCTTGGGAAATGTCATTTGGATGTAGTCTTTGCAACCTGAAATTAAAGATAATTATGTGAATAATATCTTCTGAACTACAAAAGGGAGGGAAGGGGTTATATGTAGTCTCTAAATGAATCCAAGACTTCAGGTTTTAAGGATTAAAAAAAAACGAAGAACAAAAATAGCATGCAGGCTCATGTCATTGATGCTCCCAGTGTTTCCTGTTGGCTAGCCCTAGTCAACCTAAGAAAATTAAACTATAGTAAGTATTAAATATATGAATCTGACTGTCCTTCAGTTTGTATGGATTTGAGTTAATATGTCTTGGGTCTAGTCTGCTACAGTATGGCAGATATTACCAAGCACCAGCCATCTGTCTAGAAACCAGAAGCACTGTTTAGTGTCTAATCCCACATCACAGGGATTGTCTTTAACAATTATAATCTTTAATTTCACTAATAAGAGAGTGAACTAGACTGAAAGATGAGGCTTTGATCTCCTCTCCTGAATAACAAACACCTTAAGAACACAGTGTCTATAGTATTTCAAAATCAGGGTAGAGAAAGCAGCAGACATAAAGGCAAAGAAATAAGACTTCTTAGCCTGCTGCTCCTCAGTCCTGTCTTTCAAGATAGAAACTCTTGGGCTTCTCTCTCTACAGCAGCATTAGTCTCACTGTCTCCTGAAGCAGTGGAAAGTATCCTGCTTTACATTCAAACAGACAGTAGTTCAAATCCTGCTATCATGCAGTTTGTGAATATTTTCTTCCTATACCTTGCAGGAACACTAAACACAGAAAGAAAATTAGAAGGGAAAAATTTCATAGTAAGTGAAGCCATGCTGCAATACCTAATGAGAACACAGCCTTTATCCTGATAAAAGTTCTTTTTGTTACTCTTTTATTAAGAGAGACTATGCCTATTTCTCTGTACACATGGCAGATCAGAAGGGACTTTTATAATGCAAAGCCTTAGAGCATCTTCTGAATGTACCTGGCATTGCTCTGATTTGCACTACCTACTGTTCCTCTTCATCTCAATCAAAGAGTATAGCTCTGAACAAAGATTAATGAAAACCATTATTAGGGTGATTATTTGCAGAGATTATTTTTCTTGTTAGTCTTTGATGCATTCATAATGATATGTTTATGGGTAAGGGCCATTTTCATTAAACAACACACACACATACACACTTTTTCATTTTTAAAATTAGGAATCAGCCTTAAATTAAAGGGACAAATGCTGGCATCCTGGGTACAACGGTTGTTCCATTCCCTCTGCTCAAGGGAAAAAGATGAAATCTACTAAAATGATTTCCTAATTGCAGACAGAAATGAGTCACAGATCACTACAGATCTTTCTGCAATGTTTACATAATCATATTTATTGAAATCAAAAGTATTCACATCCCACTTGATGGTGAAAGGCCTGGAAGGTCCTTAAACCAAACTTTCCTTCAAACTCAAAACTGAGAGGGTTACACATCAGAGATAATATAATTTACAGCCAGAGAAATCTTTTCCATTTACGGTCCATTTAATTGCCCACTTGCCAGTCATCTTGTTTGAAAAAGATTTGAAAGGCCTTTCTTTTTTCTGTGATCAGCAATTTTTATTCCCAAATAATACAACAAACACATATCCACCACCCATCTCTACTTTAATGTCCACAATCATCACTGATGTAATTATAGACGAGACACATCTTGCTCAATTTTAGGTATTATCTTGTACATCTTTGCTAGTCACCTTAGTTTCCATTTCACAAAGACAGCGAGAGTGTGAATCATCTAATTTACTTCACATATCTATTTTAGGAAATATCATGCCCAGAAGATCCTCTTTCATTCCTCTGAGCCACTGGAGATATCTAAAATTTGAAAAGATGAATTGTGCCCTGTGTTTGCTAGTCTTGCCTGCGAGACACATGGCCAGAGCCTTTCTGGCTTTCTAGGTGACCACTACACAAGAGGTGAAAGGCTGGAAGATCTCGATGCAGAAGGTGCATCACAAAACTTCCTAAGACGTGACACATAATTTCTAATAATGTTTATGTGAGCTAATTTAGGAGTCCTTGCTGCCTTCTCTCAGGCCCTTGTTCCTCTCCTTGCTGGAATTTGGATGACAAACTCTTCTAAACTGTCCAAATATTTCCAACAAAAACATGACCTGTAGCAGAAAACCACACCTGTTAGAGGAAAGTAGGTGCCATCTTCTCACAGGTATATTATTAACCTTTCATAAAACCTGACTAGCCTCACTTGAATGGAGACAGAAAAAAAACATCAGGATTATGGTGGTCTATATGCTATTAGAATAATAAAACGTGGCTGAAACAGAAATGAAATCCTAATCCTGTTCCAGTAGAAAGCAGGAGCATACTGCAAGAAAATACCATAGACACAGTCGTATCTTTAAATGCTGCAGTTACTGGCCTTTTAGGCACACATTGATTTAGACCAAGGTGTCTCAGCAGTTTAATTTCTTCCTTCTTCTAAAAAGACAGAGGTATACAGGGCAAAAGCTCTTGACAAGAATCAAGCTTGCTACTGCTGTTGCTGAGGAGTAAGATTTTCAGAACAACTCTTGCTGCTGCAGAGGTTGATAATGCACCTATATGTTCTGTAGCGGCTCAAGACAGCTTGACCTCTCTCTCAGCCTTTCACATAGCTTGAGAGCAAGGTTTTAATTTACTGTAATGTGCTGCTGATATCTGCTAATGAAACTAACCTTGACCCTACAGGCCCTTGTGCAGGGCACGTTGATGGGCTCCAGAACACAGCTTCATTATCTGTTTCCTTCTTGTCCATCATATAGCAGTGGATCAATTGTAATAACTAATGGGGGCATTTTGGAAATTATGAGTATTCAGTGGAATTAATTGAAAATTAAACGTGTTATTGGCTGTACACAGGATACTTTAAGTGCTAATATAAATCCCATAGTTCTGATCTATAAAATGTTTGTCTTATACAATTTTACAATGTTACTTTAAATTTGTTAAAGACAGCCAGATGATTGATATATTGTAAATTGCAATACCTATAAAAGATGGGGCAACTGAACAAGATTTGGGTTTATCTCTCCAGTGTAGCCATGAATTACTTGAGGGAATATGACAAGCAATTTATCAAAATAATAACCACACAGTCAAACAAGAGTATACATTCCTTTAAAGCTTAAGCTAAAGACCATCAGAATTCAACAACAGACTTTCTACTGACTTCAGGAGGCTCTTGATGCAGAGCTAAAGAAAATTCATGTCTAAACTGGAAGGCTGGTTATGAAGCGGTATAAAGTTGCAAGGTGGAATAATACACGTGTTCACCCCTTATGAATAAAACACTTTCCTGTGTGCAACTTATATGTGTTATGATGTTAGGTTTCAGCTCAGTGTCTTCATATTTTCTAGACTGAACAGAAGAAGAAAGATTTTCCTTTTAAAATAGTGAAATATTGTCCACAGTAAATACTGGCCAATAAATTTTAGAGTATGAGATCCCTATTACTCCTTGCAGCACATTTACCTTATCATATACAAACATATTTTTTATTTTTTTTTGTATAACTATGCCATTCTTATGTGTAAAAATAAAATTCTTTCCTCAAAATGAGCATATATGGCTTTATTATGCAAGAAGGATGTAAACATTCAAGAATTATGACATTTCCATCCGAGGGAGAAAATAATTCACATTATGTTTCTATACCAGTCCTGTGATCTGCATAATTCTTTGCATGTTCTTTTATGTCACTCTATCATGCCTCCATACACATTTGTGAAAGCAAGAAGAGATCATCTGGAGAAGCAGAAGTGACCAAGAATTTTTTCCTACATCAGTAGCCAAAGTGGGGGAAAATAATCTCCAGTCTGTCCCAGAGAAGAAAACCCAGAAGTGCCATCTGGTTATCAGCCATGTTAAGTCTTTCAAGAAAATGAGTACTGCATTTTTTATTATCAAAACCAGATTCCTGTACTCTGGAGCTTAGACATAACCTGACTTTAAATCCTGATGAATGTGTTGTGTTCTGCACTGCCTAGTCATTCGAAATTTGCACAGTTTCAGACCACATCTGCTGATAAAACAAAATCTGTTAGTTCTCTCTGTGGTATGTAATGCAGAGCTGTTGTGAAGTGCTTTTTTACCAAAAGCCTGATGAACTGAAATTCTTCTGTCATACACAGAACAAACACAGCAGAGACAACTGTAGCATCAACTTGCCCATCCTGCCCAAGAGATCCCAGCAATTTTCTTGGTCAATCTTCCCTCCCGCTGCTGATGCCACCTCCTGAATTAACAGTTATTGGTAATAATATGCTCTGAGATGGGGCTGCTTGTCTGGAACAGAAGATATTACTTAAATCACTTCATATCCTCCACTAAAAATGCCCTGTAAGAGCAGACAACAAAACTAACGATGATTTCATATTAACACCCCATATGAAAGAGTACAGCCTTTCCTCAAGGTCCAGAGCCATCTAGTCTTCAAAGCTTTCCATGAAAAGCCTTTCTATTGAAGTTTTGCCAGACTGCATAAACAAAGACAATCTCAGACAAACAACATCAAACATCAGAAGACAACTGTTCTGAAAACCTGCTGAAAGCATTGTGAATGGGGATGCACACATATAAAGAAACTGAGTACTTGAAGGAAGAGTTTGCTGTACCAATATTTGTCTTGTTATTTAGTCTAAAGAAACTTGCTAACATGTATTCAGAAAGGGGATTTATCTAGTAAGAATCACAAAGATGGTAATATATAGTAAGATAACACCAATTTATCCATCAAACTGAGTACCAAAGTGCAGACCTGTGCAGCGGCAGCAGCGTGGAAGCCAAAGACCTATATACAGTACATCAACATAGCACCATGGCCTTAGCTGATCGGAGAAGCTAAACCATCTAATTATTTAATCCCAGTTTTGGGACAGGGTCATTCAGCAGTAGCACAACACCTTACACTTCACTATGCTCCTAAATCCTTAAGTCCTAAAATTCACTTTCACAGGAACTATTTAAACTTCACTATTAGAGATTTCCTTCAGACAGGCAAATGGGTTTTTATATACTCAGTACTTAGAGAAATTATTTAAATACCTTTGATATTTCAATAAATTCTGCAGATGGTGGGAGAACTACAAACTCTGCTGAAGGGATGGATATGCAGAGATTTCTTCACAGAATGCTTCTTGTACCCATGGGGGTAAAAGTCCCATCTTCTGAATGCTGCAGAAATGTTAGCCTGAGGGTCTGACTGGGGCCTCTTTATACCTAGTTCAAGATGGCAAAAGGGTGCTTTTTACGCCATCATCTCACTGAAGCCAAATCCTATTGACTGAAGCCAAAAGCCTGTATCTTCTCAGCTATCAGGAGAATCCACATTTTCCACTGAAAACAGCAGAAGCAGGATTTTCCAGGCCAGGAAGCCAACATGTTACATTTAAGACAGACCAATGACGCACTGGGTCTTCCACTCTCACCTCCTGCAAAGACATAGTTGGCAGTCTGGGGCTCCCCAGCCAAAGCACGACAGTGAAGTAGCAGATGTTCAGTGGCTTGTGGCACTGGAGTTGCCCAGAACACAGCTCCTCTTTCAGTGGACCATTTGTGTCTTGATGGTAATTTGCAATGATATTTTCAGTGTTGTGTCTTGGTGTGACCTCTCTTACCGTACCTCCTTCCCTCTGCTGGGATCGGTTCCTCACTCATGGTCTTTGAAGACTCCCAGTAAACAAGAGGAGCCATGGCCAGGGCTGGAAGAAGCAGATGCCTAAGATGAGCTGTCTTAATCCTTTTTAAATCTTTGTTAAAATGCCTAAGGAGCCAGTTGGCTTTGCTGATGGTTGTCATAAACTTGGCATTTTTGTCTAGCATATTGTTTAGTTGTATGTCACAATACATATCTTTGAATGTCTTAAATAATTTAAATTTTGTTTGTACGTCGTTATTTTGGATATGTAGGCAGATATAAGTATGTGATTTAAGTTTATTCTCAATTCTCAATTTGAATATGAATTTGGAGAATAGAAGAGAGGAAAGGAAATTTGAAAAAAATTAATGAACATTATCAGAAGCATATGGAGAAACTTGTATTTTAGGGCAGCATTGAGTGGATATTTTTCTCTCTTATAATATTTTAGAAAACTGTAAGGAGTCTTTGAGTGAGCCATGAAGGATCTGACAATTTTTGCAAATTAAAGTAACTGAGGAAAGTATTTTACATAAACAAAGCATGTATTCAATGTTTTCATTCTTTGTTAACACCGATTAGTATGTTAAATGATCATACAGAAACAGCTTCAAGATATCAGAAATCAAATTAACAACCTTGTAATTAAAAGCCAAGAAATGGACACCCATATGTGTGGCTTTAGATATGTAATGCAGTCTACATTCTGCACAAAAAAAATCTCATATTTAGTTTAGAGATAAAGACTTGTCATCATGTTCATAGAAAGACACCATCCTTTGGTTTCAGTGCATTCTAATGTATTTTCATGTATCAACAGGTTACTATTAAAAATTAGCATCCCTTCTTGTTATTATCAAGCAGTTGCCTGATAGTAAATATCAGTATCCAAGCATGTCAGGTACTGGACAGACAGGACAGTGCATAGCCACCGTTGTAAATGGTCTCATCAGTCAGATGATGAACAGAGAATAAAATAGTTACCTTATCAGAGAGAATAATGTGAAGCCCAGTAAATAACATGCCAGTTGCAGGAAGGAGTTTGTTTGTTTGAGGTAAGTACAAGAGACACAAACATAAGGAATAGACTAAACGAAAGGACTAGAGAGTGCAGTGGATAAAACAATTGAGAATAAACCATAGAGGCATGGTAATAGAAGCTGGGACCATACAAAACTAGAAAGAGTATAGAGAGTTGAAATGAAAGGAAATACCCTGATGATGTCTGCCTCTGCTTTCACAATTGCCCTTGCTAGCTTCAGGTAGCAATAATAGAGGTAATAATGATAAAATTCCGATGGCATAAGGATTTTTATTTAGCTTTGCCAGCTTCACTTATAAAGACTAAGTAAGTATAATAGGTTGGATTTTCTCTAGGTGTGGTACTTTCTTATAGGAGGTTTGTATTCATAATGGTAAATAAAGCCCTTGTCTCAATAGTAGGAAGCAGTGCATAGTGAGGCATCCCAGGAAAGGCAGTGTTACTTTTTTCAGTTCTGCCAGTGGTCTCATCAAGCTCTGTATGGGAGACTGTTGCAGCTCACAGCAGAGCATAATTTATTTACCTATGACCTAGACAGACAAGGTGAAAACTTAGTCCATTTCTCATACTGTCCCTTCCAAGATCCTTAAATGTTAGAAAGACTCTGCTTGCAACCCTGACTTGTCTCCAAAGTTTAAGAAATTATCCCTCTTGTTCTGCCAAATGTCAACAATAATCTGGTTAAGGCTTGCTACCAAAGTACACTTTTCCTAAGTAGACAGCTAGAACATCGATACATAAAAAAGCTTTTTCAACTTACTGGAGGAATATCCACAAATCTGAAGTGAAGCCACAGGTTCTGTGTCGGAACTCTAGGTGCTGTGAGGATAGACCAGTCTGTACCTTCGATGTTTATTCACAGAAGAATGGGACACCTTCAATTTCTTCCATCTGTCAAAATCACTCAGAAAATTAGACCATCTGTTAAAGGGAAAGCAAAATTTATTTTAGTATTGTGAAAAATTTAAGAAATAAATAACTATATTTGAAAATGGATGCATAGATATGAATGAAATCACAATGGATAGCTTGTTGCTCCTGGTTACGCTCCACAGAGTTTTCATTCAGCTAAAAAGCTCTAAATATTTCTCAGTTCTGCAAGATGGTTTGTTATCTCTATTGAAGATGCTGACTGCTGCTTCCTCTGAATGTATCATCTGGAAACTAGATTACTGGGGATTCATTTGGAACATATGTCTCAGCATCTCCTGCAACATGTGAATGTGGTACTTACTTGTGATACACATTTTTTTACAAACTTAAGCAGTGGGCCCATATGAACCTCATGAGGTTCAATAAGGCCAAGTGCAAGGTCCTGAACCTGGGTCAGGGCAGTTCTCAGTATCAATACAGGCTGGGGAATGAATGGAATGAGACCAGCCCTACATAGAAGGGCTTCGGGATACTGATGGATAAAAAAATTTGACATGAGCTGCAATGTACATTTGCATTCCAGAATGCCAATCACATCTTGGGCTGCAACAAAAGCAGTGTGGTTAACAGAATCACAGAATTGTCAGAGTTGGAAGGGACGTCTAGAGAGCATTCAGTCCAACTCTCCTGCTAAAGCAGAATGGCCTAGAGCACATTACTCAGGACTGCATCCAGACAAGTGTTGAATGTCTCCATAGAAGGAGACTTTACAATCTCCCTGGGCAGTCTGTTCTGGTGCTTTGTTACGCTCATATTAAAGAATTTTTTTCTCATCTTTTTGTGGAACTTCCCATGTTCCAGCTTGTACCCATTGCCCCTCATCCTGTGACAGATTGAAGGAGGTGATTCTGCCCTTTGACTCTACTCTGTTGAGACTCCACCCAAAGTACTGTGTCCAGCTCTGGAATCCTCAGCACGGGAAAGACATGGACCTGTTGGAATAGGTCCAGAGGAAGCCACAAAAATGATCAGAAGTCTAGAACCCCTCTGCTGTGAGGCCAGGCTGAAAGAGTTAGGGTTGTTCAGCCTGGAGAAGGGAAGGATCCAGGGAGACCTTCTTGTGGCTTTTCAATACTTAAAATTGGCTTGTAAGAAAGATGGGAACAGACTTTTTATTAGGGCCTGTAACAATAGGATAAGGAGCAATGGTTTTAAACTAGTAGAGAGTAGATTCAGACTAGTTATAAGGAAGATTTTTATTTTTTTTTTATGATGAGGGTAGTGAAACACTGCCATATATTGCCCAGAGAAATGGTAGATGCCCCATCCCTGGAAAAATTCCAGGTCATGTTGGATGGGGTTATGAGCAACCTGGTCTAGTTGCAGATGTCCCTTCTCACTGCAAAGGGATTAGATTAGATGACCTTTACAGGTCCCTTCCAATCTAAACCGTTCTATGATTCTATTCTAACTTTAACAATACACCTAGAAACCTTATGACCTGTTTAAGGAATGCTGATATTCCTTAGTACTCCTTCTGTACTTGAACCACAGAACATTCACTGAAACTGATAGGAGGTGGTTTTAAAATAAATACAAGGATATTCTTTACATATTTCTGGAATCTGTTGTTGCAGGAGGTGGAAGAGGCAGGTAATAACAGCAGATTCAAGAAAGGTTTAGGCAGATTTATGGCCAACAGAACCATAAACAGAAGTTAAAAGTAGAAAGGGATTTACTAAGAATCCTATCCAATTATTACAGTTGTATCAGGGACTGTGTGGGAAAAGGAGTGCAGAAGGTGACCAGGTTTACATGCTATCCTTCAAATAACATCTATTACCATTTCTGGGGACAGAGTATCAGGCTGCAGAGACTCATTAGCTGGACATTTCACCTGTCATTACAATTAGCTGGACATTGTCTAATGATTGAAGTAAGGCCTACAAACATACTTAATGTTTAACTTAACTGTGAAGAGTTTGTTTAGTCACTGAAGATGAAGTCATACCTGAAACCAGGAATGCTGGATTTAAACTTTGGTATATAACTTTGTACCATGAATACTGGAGACCATATTTTGTACAAATATAGTAAGAGTAATAACAAAAGCATCTCCTTACTCCTCTTACTTTTGAAAGAGACTGCCCTAAGCTCCAGATGAAGCTATCAAGTAAGTGGGAAGACATCTCATTACTTCTTACTACACTGGTAGACTGAATAAAATAATGCACAATGTGGCCCTCAGTAACATTTAGGCTAGCAAGTGTGAATTCAGATAAATTCTGGAGAAATAGAAGAACTTTACCTGACAATCAGAGACAAACTTTCAGACAGTGCACTGCAGGAGAATGAGAAATTTAAATTCAGTGAAAAAGTCTGCTTCTGAGAGTTTCATTTTAACCAGTCATTTTCTTGTTTTCATTTGCACAGCAGTTCAGAACAAATTAAAAAGTTGTGGGTTTTTTCTCCTTTGGTGCAGGCTGAGTGCCTACCACTTCCATGGTAAAGAAGAATTCGATTTTGTACTGATAAGTTCAAGAATACACAGATAAGGGACNCAGGAAGACTACCAGCCATGAATGTGAGGTAATGAGAAAATACAGGAGAATGAGTAATTGTCAACTGCGTTTTCCATGCCAAAATTAGACATTTTTATCCAATCTGTATTCTTCAGTTAGACAGAAAGTAGTAAGTTTTGCTGATGCTAACTTCCTCTCTTCATTGTTTTGGAAAGATACATCTACATTTTCTGTGCAGATTAAGCATGACTGGACAACTTATGGAGAGAGATAACATAAGATCTGAGCTCTGTTGAACCTTGGCAGCTTTCTGGTTTTAATCTTGATTTCTTATCAAAACTCTATCTCTCTAATGGCCAGCATAAATCCAGATTTAGATAAAAAAGACATGGGCTCAATTCAAACCCTGTTTGAGACTGGTTGTTGTGTTCTGAGCTGGAAACAGCACCAGTCTTAGCAGGGAGGTGTGGAAGTTTCAAGCTCTGCAGTCATCACTGCTGCAAGCACGTGACATGAGATAGCAGTGACTGATTGTAGACGGCTTATGACACAAAATAAGCATAGACGAAAGGATAGCCATGCCGGGTCAGCTAGCTTAGCATACTGTCATCAGAGGTGGTCAGCAGCAGATGCCTGGGGAGGCAGATATGGACACAGAGACTGTACAGTGATACTGTGACAGAATAGTCCTCTTCTCCTCAAAAATTTGCAGCTTAGGGACGCCTTGAGCCAGACTTAGACATCTGAGTTCATTAACCCTCTAAGTATTCTTATTCCAGAAATTTGTCTGGTCGTCTTCTCTAAGCACAGTTTCAACATGCGCAGCCTCTTGTGGCAGGAAATATCAGAGGTTAATTCTCTGCTTTGTAATGAAAGATTTTCTTGTTTTGTTTGCTGTGAACCAGCTACCAGATACCTTTACTTGCAGACTCTTGTTTCTGTATGGGTACAGAGAGTGGAAGATTTTTTCCTATGAGCCCTTTGTGCATCCCACAGAACTTTATGCACCTTTCCTATAACCCTCGCTCAGTTGCCACTATTTTTTGGCAAAAAGCTGTACTTTATTTAGCCTGTCCTCCTGTGAAATCTGTATCTCACCATTGATTACGTTTGCTAGTGTTCACTTTGCCTTTTCTTGTAGAATTACACCCTTGAAACAGAGACCAGAACTGCACACAGAATTGAAAATGCAAGCACATCAGCACTTTGCATAGTGGTATAATGATATTTTCTATTTTATTCTCTTTACCAACAATTCTTAATATTCAGTTTGCATTTTTTTTACCAGAGCTGGGCACTGAGTATAATAAAACTATATGTTACAACCCAAAGATCTCATTTCTGAGTAATAGCAGCTGGTTAAGAGCCCATTATTTTATACATGAAGTTTGGATGGTTTTTCCCCATGTATGTCATTTTACATTTATCTGTCCTGAATTTCATCTGCCTCTTTATCACTAAGTCTTTTAGTCTCTAACAACCCTTCTTCAATTTTCCACAATTGATTCTCACTTTTAGCCCAACAACTTAAATCAGACTTCCCACTCCCATGGCATACCCATGCTTGGAATAAAACACCCACAATCTTTGATCAAGTTAGGATGAATAATGGAGCTTTGTGTTGCAAGTTTCCCTCTGGATTTTAAATATTTGCATGCTTCCTTATACCTGCAAGTCTTTGAACCACTGGAAAGTTACACAAGCAGTGTTACACAAGAGAATGAGAAGAAAGAGAGAAAGAAGGTGTGAGACAGATCAAAGTTGACTATCAGGAATATAAGTGTTATTCTGTATAGAGTTGTAAAAGATGACCTAGGCAGTGGATTTCATTATAGCATCACAGGTTAGCTATATTCATGCTGTGAAACTTAACATTATTGTATAGACTTCCCATATTAATAATTGGCTGAAACTAGTCCATTATTACCATTTCTGTTCTGGCAGAGCTAAGGACGTAGAATCATTTAGGTTGGAAAAGACCTTTAAGATCATCGAGTCCAACCATTAACCTAACTCTACCAAGTCCATCACTAAACCACATTACTGAGCACCATATCTACATGATTTTTAAACATGTCCAGTAAGGATGATTTAGCCACTTCCCTGGGCAGCTTGTTCCACTGCTTGATAGCCCTTTCAGTGAAGATTGTTTTCCGAAAACATACTAAGATGTAAGCTCCAGCCCAAAAGAATTACAGCCCAATGCACTGATTTAAAAAAGCAGTTAAGCACATGTATCATTCTAGTCACCTAATGAAGTTCTTCTCTAAATATGTTTGTTTTCCAGAGTCATGGCTGAGTCTGGAGGGCCTGGGCTGAAAACTACATCACATCCCCCAGTCAGTGTTCTCTTGTTATTTTCTCCTACCTCTTCCAATTCTGCCTAGGAAAAAAAAAAAAAAAGTCTGTAAGTTGCATTTAAACAGATGGGAATAAAAAAAAACAAAACGTTTTAATAGCCTTCTTGCCATCACAGTTTCCAGGCCTGCCACACTTGCTGAGTGCTTGGTGACATTAGAGTAACTCAAAACTGTACCCTAATGTGCTCCTTAATTAAGCCGCAAGAAAACAAACAAGCAAACACAAAGAGGCTTGACAACATGTCATTCATGGTTTGAGAAATGAAGTCAAATTGTATGTAGTGCTTTACCGCTTTGAATACAAACATTTGGCTTCAAAAGTTGGAAATGTGTTATTCTGTAAATCTTCATATTAATTATAATTTCATTTTGAATTCAAAGCCAGGCAAGTATCAATTTATTTCACTCAATTGCATGGGGCTTGTAATGTTATTCTTCAGTTTTACTTTCAATCTGGCTCTGACTGATAACATTTTCTGATCAATGAAAAGGCAGAGGTTGTTACCAAAAGTAATGGTATGTTATAAAGCTGTTCTAGTCCAACAACTTAGAGCATTTTATTATGTAATAAAGCCAGTGTTGTTTTTTTCACTGCAGCCACACAAGATTAATTCAGACACTAATTTATACATGATATATTATTGATGGGGCAAAAATGCATTTGTTTCTCTCAAGCTCAAAAATCATATTTCTCTTAATATATTAATAATCAGAGCCCTCAGGAGGCTGTAATGTGATTTTCTTAATTGAGACAAAAGGTATGCATAGCTATTGATTAGATTCAACTGCCAGAGTGGTCCTTCCAGAGCTGGAAAGGCATTAACATGAACAGAAGGTAGAAACAACCTTCTACTCTGTACAGTGTTAGAATAGCTGAATACTTACCAGCACTGCATTAAACAGCATGATCAAGAAGAGTTTATTCTCACCACTACTGTCTAGTCTGAGAAATGTATTCAGGGGAGAGGTTGTACCTGGCAGGGGTTTGTTACTGATTTCAGGTGCACACTTCTCTTGCTTCATATTAAACACTGATGAAAGAACAAACCCATCTTGCATTGGGAGCAGAAAAAATATCATCTGTGACCTGTAAGAGCTGTCTGTACAGCTGCCCTAAAAAAAAAAAAGTGCTTCTAGTTCAAGGAAACTTTATCTGCAAGCTATAAAGCTGCACTGTGCCTGAGAATTATAGATTTTCTGGACCCTCCAGTAACATTTTAGTTAAACGGTAGACAGATCATAGCCGTGCAGATTTCTCCTGAATTTGATTCAGCTTCCAGTGGCAAGCCTGGAAGAATACAGAGGATTTGAGATAGTAGGTCATCCTTTCTGGAGTCTTCTGATTGGTGAAAACTATGAATAAGTGCATACACCAAGGTTTCATTGTAAAATTTAGGAATTCAAATTTACAGTTAGGTCTTGGAGACATATGAGTACCTGTTCATAGTTGCCATTAATTGTAGTTACTGAGCTGCTTTAGTTGGATATGAGATGGTAGCATTAAAATCCAACTTTGTGACAGTAAGTGTTAAAAGCCAAGAAGAATTCTGGAAAAAAAAAAATCATGCTTCAGATATTTATTCATCACAAAACTTTGGAGAATTAAGTAGATATTTTTTTTCTATTGAAGGGCTAAGTCCAAGTTCTACTTCAGTGTCTGCTTCTGGATTAGCTCCTCAAAGGTAATTTTTAGAGACAAGCTGGTGAATGAGATGGAGGACTAGCCTGATTCACTGGGACACTTTCTCTGTTTCAAAAGTTAGAATGATCCTGTATTGGGTTTGGCTGAGATGGAGTTAATGTTCCCCATAGCAGCTCTTATGGTGCTGTGCCTTGTATTAGGAAGTAGGTAAGATGCCAGTGTTGTGGCTGCTGCTGAACAGAGCTCACACAGCACCAAGGCTGCCTTTCCAACATCTTTCCCCACACACCCAGTGAGATGGGGTGGGCAAGATCTTGGGAGGGGACACAGTCAGCTGACCCAAACTGACCGAAGAGATATTCCACACCGTATGATGTCAGCTCAAGTATGAAAGGGAGAGAAAGGAGGAGGAGGGTGGGGGCATCCATTTGAGAAGACACTTGTCCTCCAAGCAACCACTACGCGTACCGGAACCCTGCTTTCCAGGAAAGGCCGGACATCACCTGCTGATGGGAAGTAGAGAATAAGATCTTGTTTTCATTTGCTTCATGCACGCGGCCTTGCTTTTCTGCCTTTTCCCATTAAACTTCCTTTGTCGTAACCCACAGGCTCTTCCTATCTTATTGTCTCCCCCCTTGTTATACTGAAGGAAGTAAGGCGGAGTGATCAAGCGACTTGGTGGGTACCTGGCATTCAGACAAAGTCAGCTCATCACAGATCCTCACCTTATTAGTGAGTTATTTGCATCAGTCAAAGATTCATCCTGTGGAAAAGACAAAAAACTTGTAGCCTGGGAGATATCTTTTCCATTCTAAATTATTCTATAGACCTCTGTCATGATCTTTGTCAGGTTACAAATTACGGTTACTCCCCCATCCCTTGTCTTTTCAAATGGCAATAGTACTACTTACCTCACAGGCCTGCAGTAGGTCTTCATAAACCAGGAACTGCAAAGCACCAAGAGTCCATAAGTGAAAATTCCTAGAGAAATATAGGCTGTCACTGAGCACCTTTGAAATTAAACCAGATGGGACAAACAAAAAGATTAATCACCAAAATAGCACTTTTCTGGCTCATAAGAATTTGATCAAAGTGATTAATAAGAAATGTCTTTTCCATTTCCAGTAGACTGGACGATGTGTAAGTGTATAAGAGATGCCAAGACACGGATTTATTAAATCCCCCAAAAGTATGAGTCCTAATTCAGAAGGAAAGGAAATGTACCCTGTCTACTCTAGTAACAAAAAATTCTAATTTCTCTTTAAACTGTTGATAAAGTAGTTAAAGTCAGAAGTAAAAAAATAAGTTTTAATACATATATATAGTTTTTATCTCTGAAAACAAATAGATCATGGTGGTATACAGTGATAACATTGCTGAGCTTTGCATCATTTATACTGCTGGATGGCAAGCCATTTATTAATAACTGCCTGCTGTTGTAGAATTCCCTGACAGAGGGCCATATATGCCACAAAATCTCAGGAACTCCAGTGAATGATTGGAGATGTGCAGTTCAAAATTCCCTTATCACTCATGCATTTGTTCATGGGGTGGGTTTTTGTTATTTTCCTCATTCCTCCATTTCACTTAAATCTGCTTTGAAATCACTTACATTCTTAAAATGTCCTTAGGTAAAAAGGGAAAAATGTTATGCCATCATGAGCAGGGTACCAACCTTCACCATTAAAGGGAGAAAAGTTGAAAAAACAATAATCAAGGTATCCAAGGGACAGGAATAAAATCAGGTTGTTTGGAATTGGAAGTTAATCCAAGAATAGCTGAGAAGAGACCTTGCAGCTCTTACTCCTGTGCAGGGCATTCATATAGCAAAGAGACAGATTTGAAGAATTGCTTGAAAGAAGCCATTTGCATAGAATGGGAGATCTGGGAGGCATTAAATGAAGTTACTTCCACAGCCCGTGTTTGAAAAGGAGACCCACAGCATCATCAGGAAAGAGAAGTCTGTGAGTAGTGCCATTTAGGGCTTCAGGGCATAGGACTGAAGGGAGCCAGACAGCCAGCTGCTCAGTCACTGCCTCTGAAGCTAGTTCCGTAAAAGTGCGGTGATTGCAGCACTTCACACCTGGTGTTCACATGTGGATTGAGTGTATGGTGATTGTCCTGGGCCTGTGCAGTAAGACCAAGCTCCACATTGTGACCACAGAGACTGCCATCTTCTGCTTTTAAAGTAGAATGAGAGAGGATCCTCGTTCTCCTCAGAGAAACCTGTAACTCCTCATTACATGAACAGAGTTGCATGCTGCAGTCACATAGGCCAACTATCAAAGAGATTGAGTGTCTTACCTTGAAGCATCACATACTGAAAAGAAAATTCCATCTTGTATCTTAGAAGCACTGACGTGTCAAAGAGTCTTAGCTTTTAGCTATCTGCAACTAAAAAGGTTGATTGAAAAGCTGATTTCTGTGCAACTATGATAACCTTGACACATTCTGGAAAAGACTGTGTTTCAGTAACTGTTGATAAGACTGGTTGCCATCACTGCCTGTAAGGTCTTCCTTCTTCCAGAAATCGTAAGTCCTGGTCTGGGCATCTTACAGTTTCACTACTCCAAGCAATGAGACAGCTGCTTTGAAGTGTGAGCACAGCACACTAATCAAGGATGAAGAGTACAGCAGAGGAAGGATCCAGAGCTATACATTAATAATGTGATGAAGGCACAAGCAGCATCTAAACCTACAGCAGATAAAGCACCATGTTGGCTTTTTAAAACCCTTCCCATATTCAGCTGTCGCTAGAGAGCTCCAGCATATGGCGGTGCAGGACAACCTCTCAGCACTGTGGCAACAAACATAACCTATGGCAAGTCTGGTGACTTCTATTGGATGTGAAATTATCAATCATAGAATCATAGAATGGCTTAGGCTGGAAGGCACCTTACAGATCATCTAATCCAACCTCCCTGCCATGGACTGGGATGCATCTCAATGGGAGAGTCTGACTAATCCTGTGGATTGAATTTTTACATTCATGTCTGTAGTGTCCATGATCCCCTACATTTTTTTTTGCCTTTAACATCTGTCTTATCCTTATCCCTGTTTTTATGCTAACCTTACCATTTTTCCTAAAAATGGCTTATTCTTTCTAAATTTCATTTAGGATATGATTTCTTTTCTTTCCTAGAGTTTTAGATAAAGGGAAATGTTTATTTATCCATTTGAACACTAGATAGCTCTAGTTCATGCTGAGATTCAATTTGTCTGAACTGCCAACAAACTAAAGGCTGTGACCTTCATCTGCCTCAGGCATAAGCCAAGAATGATTGATTTTACAGTGGGCCCCTTGCGAATGAGAAATTAAACAGTATGACCTCTTCTGAGGTAAGCTTGCTCTTTGAAGGATGATCATATCTTCACTTGATCATCTTTTTAATCCTTGTCTGAAATTTTTCATGAGTATTGTGTCACATCATAAGAAATGCAGTGGACTCAGCAATGAAAATGGTATCTACACACTCAAAATAGGATGTGAGAAATAATGTAAACCTGCTTACTTACCCTGCCACAATTGGCAACAGGTTGAAAGTTAGTTTTGAAAATAATTATTACTTCCCTCATGCAGAGCTTTGAAGACAACATCTGGAATTCAGTTCTGTGGCTAATAAGGAGCCGCAGGGGATCTATAGCACTCTGATGTTTTCTTTGAGGAAATGTGAAAAGGATTTTAGATAACAAAGCATTTGAGAGTTCAGAGTCATTTGTACACCTTTTATAAAGACTAAAATATCATAAATTATTCCGTTATCTGACTAACTAGCACTTTGGTGAAAATCAGGTTTGTCATGGTGTCCTTTTTGACTACAATTTGAGAACAGAACTTCTAGGAGAAGAAAATTATAAAAATATATGTTGTGGAAAAGGATAAGAAGCTTTTCTGATGATAAGGCTTTAACCTCTAAAGTTCTCACTGAATATTTGTCAATAACTCCACTTTTCAAAATGCCAGTGTTCAGCTTTTGCTTGATGCCAACAACCTAACAGGATACATCAATAAGAATTATATTACACAAAATATAGCAGAGAACAGCAATTTCAAATGGAGACGTAATGTGTTCCTGCCCTTCTCACACTTTTTCTTACTACACCAGCAAATAATACAGGGCAACTTTGATTTTAGTGGCAAACTTCTCACAACCTGATGCTCATAAATTTGAGTAGCATTCATGGAAATATACAAATGGGATAAAATTCCGCAGATTGGTTCTCATATTTACACTTAGTACATACATATGGAAAACTATTGTTTGAAGATTAACTCATGATATAAACAGATCATGCTGGATTGTAGAAGAGAATAGAAAGAATATGGAATAGAATAGAATAGAATAGAATAGAATAGAATAGAATAGAATAGAATAGAATAGAATAGAATAGAATAGAATTATTTCAGTTGGAAAGGACCTTACAATGATCATCTAGTCCAACTGCTCTGGGAGACCAACAGAGCTCATATGGCAAGCACAATGTCATTGACATAATATTAAACTTGAATGAAGATTATACTGCCCAGCTATTTATATGATTTCAATTAGGATTTCTAAGTATTTAAGACACAACAAGAACTCATACTAAAGATTTAACATAGTTGTGATAAAGATAACCTAACTGTGAATCCTAAAGATTTATAAATTGTAAAAGAAAATTATAGAATCATAGAATATCTCAATTTGGAAGTGACCCATATGGATCATCAAGTCCAACTCCCTGCTTCTCACTGGACTACCTATGTGTGTGTTGGTCTTGGACCAGGTGTCTTGTCCTGCTGCTATGCTGTCAGGAACAGCATGTGCACTCATGTCATGGTCCTGGCAGTGCCCTGGTAGAGCCAGGAGGGATGGATGGTTGCTCAAGCTTAGCCTGGGTTAAAGTGTCTCAGCAGCTGGAGTGCAAGGCATATTCAGCCACGGCCTTCTGACTACTCAAGCTCAGCATCAGGGATGCACTAAGGGCTGCCTTCACAAGAATGGTTTATGAGACAGTTCATTGTTATCACAAGAAAAGCTGATTCATTAAAAAAATCTGAATCCTTCAATATGAGAAAAAATGCTGAGTTATGTGTTGTCTCTGAAAGAAATCAGCTAAGATGTAGCAAAGACAGAGACAAAAATATTCTAATCCAAACCCTAAGGTAAGCTATAAGGGGAGTCTGGGAAACCTGCAGAAATAATATTTCTTATGCTCAGTCTTAGTTGACACCATTCCTTACACCACTTCTTCAAGATGCAGGGAAAATTTCTGTCTTATCCACTAAGACAACCCCTTCGTCACCTGTGGATGTCACAAGTCCTTTCAAAGCTGTATCCATGCTTGATTTCAACAATTTCAGATAGAAGTCCTCAGTGTTTATGAAAACAATTTATCTTGTTTTTTGTTGTTTGTTTGAAACCAGGATGTTGCATTGCAAAATTTTTTTGTCAAAACCCTGGAAGTTATTGACTAATTAGTTGCCCTGTAGCATGATAAAGAAAAAAGTTAAAATCCATGCTCATTAAGGGTATTTAAAACTGTGTTCCACATATTTCATCATTCAAATTCACTGCTGAAGAATCCCAGAGTGCTAGTATCCAATCTATACTGTAGAGTCAGTCAGAATTCAGAAGAATTCATTTTGCAGTCAGTGCAATCAGAAATGTTGCCAGGGAATAAGAAAGCTGAAGGAAATTACATCTGCCTTTACTAAGTAATTGACTGAGCAACAAGCATTTCAGTATAATTCACTTAAATCAAAATTAAACTTCCCACACACTAGCCCTTCTATTTTCAACACTTTTTTTTATGGACAACGAAACAATTAATTTTTTTTTTTTTTAATAAACTGTCTACTTGAACGTATGTTTGCTTGTAAGATGCCCAGAAGCAGCATCAACTTATTATGTGCATCTTCTTGAACTGAGGAGGGAAGGAACCTTGAACTCCTTAATCGTCTTGATTTTGATCTGTTAATATTCAACCTTCCAGTTGAGTGTTTATCAAAATTCAGTTGTAAGCTAAGACTAGCATCGTGTATGGTCAGGTGTCCTCCAGTGAGCTGAGTTTCTGAGCTCTCCTTGTACTCTAGCCTATCCTCTAGCTAATATAATGAAGAGTCTTGGGAGAAATCCAGCTCACTCTACATTGTACTAGTATTGGCTAGCTGGCTGAATTACTTTCCAGGATTCACTGACATCAATGACAGGTTTGTCACCTAAGACACATGAAGATACCTGTAGGTAGGTGTAAATGTAGATACTTTTATCTAGTGTTGAATCTTTCTTTGCAGTTTAACAAGTTTTCAAGTGTGAATTAAAAATAGAATAGTGCTTCCTGGTTAACTCCTTGTGGCGATGATTTTATTTTGTAATCAGGGCTTCTGTTTAAAATTAGTTTGACTACTATACAAAGAGAAAAACCCTTTAAAATGTTCACCATCACTTTTTTTGAGCTGTCTAGCCAGCAGAAGCATTCACAAACATTTATGCTAGCTCCTTTGTCTGGAAGACGGAGACAAAAAGTAAGAGAAGAACTAAGTAATGACAACAGAGAGGGTAGATAATTTCAAACTCCTTTTGAGTGGAATTTCACCACTGAGTGATGAATAAGCTGGCACACAGCCTGTATTTCAGAGAGCAAAAATATCCAAACCTGTGGTACTCATGCCAGCTCCATTACAGCTGGACAGACACAATCATCCTTGGGGTGCAGTTCATCTGAACCATATTAGGCATCTGTATTAAAAGGCAATGAATTGTTGCTTTGAAATGTCTCTTCCTCTTCACTGGATATGATGGAGATTTGATCCATGTAACTAGTTTGTATGTAGACAACTGCACTTGATCAGTGATCAACCTGGCTCAGTACTGAAGGCCAAGGAAACATATCCGTGCTAAAGCAAGGGTAAAACCTGTAAGATTGATTCAGTCACTTTCATTTGAGTTAATATGCAAGCACATATATTCCTGTTTTAAAAAGCAGCACAACACTGGCCTGCCCCAAAAAAACCCCAAAACCAACAAAAACACCACCAACCTCCCTCCTCACTCAAAAAACCCCAAGCACACACACACACAAAAAATCAAAATCAAATAAAATAATAATAATAAAACAATAATAAAAAAAAACAAACAGAAAACCCTTCCCAGGCAATATTTTCCATGTAAATACAGCCTCAATTAGATTTTATCCTATTAAAGACAAGGCACTAAAATCCTCCATTATCATAGTGCAAAGGTGCTCCTCACAGGTTTTCAAGGGCAGAGAGGCTTCACACTGAGTCTACTGCAGGACAAGTTCTTGTACTGCTGCTTCCAGTATTTTTCTTCCATTTCTTCTGAACCTTCTATCTAGACTAATACATGTATATAACAGCCACATCACAGAGTGAATACAAAGTAAAAAGATCACAAAAAGGCTAGACATTACTTTTATCACATATAATGTCTCTGCATACTTAGAAAAAAAAAAAAATGTCTAAGAGAAGGAAATGGCAGACTTTTTTTTTTTGCTTTTATTTTTTCCAGGTTTTTTTTTTCTCTTGGCTTGTAGCCCGTATTACCAAGAAATTGCTTTATTTTGTTCCCTTCTTAAATAATAAGCTGTCTCAAGAGCTTCATTCTCTCCGTTACATTGATTGCAGTGCCCTTTCTTCACACCCGTGCAGAAATTATTCTGCATTCAGAGACAGTGTACAAGATGCCTTATATTACACAAGTCCTTACACTATGTTCACCATCTAAGTAAATATACTAGTTTCGAGTGATAAGATGAGTTTATGCACTACATTCAACTATTTTTAACAAATTACAGGCTTTTCCACAGTTAATATTATTCACACATGGCACTCTCACATAAAGAATATCAAGGGAATGACTAAGATGAACTACACGAGGTGCTGGTATCCCATAGGCTGCTAACAACCAGGATGTTCAAAAGCTGTAGCTCACAGCTCTCTTAAGATTAAAAATACATATTCTGTGTGATAACATTGAATAGAAATACTCACATATGAACCACAGAATAAAATACACTTCCAGGCACGTATCAGGAGGATTCTGTGAGACACTCAAGCAAGAGGGTAAAGAGATGGATGCTAGACCAATTCTTATGTGCCATGGTCAAGAAAGTTGTAGGTAACAAGATAAAGCTTGCAAATCAGGTTGATCAACTGAGTGCCAAGGTTCAGACCCAGCTCCAGAAGCTTTGTGATTTCAAAGAGTATGTTCATATCAGTCTGTAGAGAAAAGTATGAGCAAATTTTAGTCACTTTAACACTGTGCTCTGCAAATGTTTATCTGTCCTGATTCTACTACCAGGGTAGTCACAACAGGACAGATGCGTATTACCTGCATACCCTCAGTCTTTGAGCCACTAACTCTAAGAGAGTAGCCAGCATATTGCTGATCTTTTATAGAATTTTTCAACCAACTAAAAGCAAGGATTTCAATTCACTCAGTAAATCCTCTCAAACCACTTTGAAAATCCCAAGGATAAAAAGACCTGCAGCTCTGTTTCGCTCATTTTTCAACTTTTGGATACTTTTGGGATTTCCATTTCTTTCCCTTATTTCTTTCTCTCTCCCATAAACCAAGTACTGTACTGAAATGTTAGAAGCTAGAAGAGGCTTTTTAATGACCTATTGAGAGTGAAATGAATAATTTAAGATTTACAATAGCTTTAAATTGTTTTTGCTTGTTGTAGGGTGTAAATTACATTACAGAAGGGGGGATTTATTCTCTTTCTGTTTGCTTGCAATGAAATGATACAAAATCCTGTCTCATATTTTCTTTGTGTTAATTGGGGATTTAACTGTTGCTTCCTTTGCTTACAGTGATGTACATTAAAGCCCTTAAAATCCATTTTAATTGTACTGAGTGGATTTGGTCAATTACACCAGTAATCTTTCTATTAATAAGCATATGAAAGGAAGACTATTCTGTATGTAAATTAATAGAGCAAATCAGTTGTCCTCCCATTGTAATACACATGACAGGATTTGGCAGTACTTCAATAGGAAGCAAAAGTTTTGTGACTTATGTCCATTTTTGCAGCCTATACATAGAGAGGAAATTGAGGTTTTCTCCACATTCTGTTAAAATGTCCAGAATTTACCTGGTGACCACCTAAATATCAGCTAATTAGGTCTTTTGTTTGGAAGAAATCTCAAAGTGGCAATTGTTACAACTGTATAGTTTAGAAGTTGATCAAGATATTTTTTTTTGTAACATACCACTTATCAGCCCTAATGATGAGACTCTATATTTTGGTATTGAGAGACACAGCAAGACAATCTCTGCCCATCTCTAATAAAAGAGAAAAAAAAAAAAAAGAAATAGATCCAAACAAGACAACATAAGAAAACAAAGATTATATTAGATTATATTGGTCAATGTAACTGAGTCTCATCACATCAGTTTACTACTACTGCTTCTCAATCAATTTGCTTATATCGCAGAAAAGGGCAGTTTTAGGAGAGATATTGTGGTTTATTAAATAACAAAGACGTAGTTTGTTGATGATGGGTTTGTCCTTGCTGATCTCCAGGTGCCCACCAAAGCCATTCAGTCACTTCCCTCCTCAGTTGGACAGCAGAGAGAAAATATGACAAAAGGCTCATGGATCAAGCTAAGTTCAGGGAAAGATCACTCACCAGTTATCATCATGGGCAAAACAGACTCAACTTTAGGAATTTAATTTATTACCAATCAAATCATAGTAGAGTAACAAGAAATAGAAACAAATCTTAAAACACCATCCCCCTACTCATAGCTTCTTCCCAGGATCAACTTCACTCCTCATGTTCTCTATCTCCTTCCCCTGAGCAACACAGGAGAACAGGGAGTGGGGATTGTGGACAGTTCATCATACATTGTCTCTGCCTCTCCTTTCTCCTCATACTCTTCCTCTGCCCCAGCATGGGTTCTCTATCATCAGAGACAGTTCTTCACAAACTTCTCTTACATAAGGATTTATGTAAGGATTTATACCCATGGGCTGCAGTTCTTCATAAACTATTCTATCATGAATCACTTCCACAGGGTGTAGTCCTTCAGAAACCAACTGCTCCATCATGGGTCACAAGTCCTGCCAGCAACCTTGCTTCAGTATGGGCTCCTCTCTCCATGGGTCCATAGGCCCTGTAAGAAGCACAGGCTTCTCACAAGGTCCCAGCCTCCTTGGGAATCACATGTGGTCTTTCATGGGCTGCAGAGGCATATCTGCTGTGCCATTAACCTCCACAGGCTTCAGGGGGACAGCCTGCCTCACCATGGACTTCCCCACAGGCTGCAGGGGAATCTCTGCTCAGGAATCTGAACAGCCTCCTCCCCTTCCTACTTCACTGACCTTGGTGTCTGCAGAGTTCTTTCTCTCACATATCTTCACTTCTCTCTCCCCACTGTAATTGCTATTGCACAGCTGTTTTATCCCCTTCTCAAATGTGTTATCCCAGAGACACTATCACCATCACTGATTGACTTGGTCTTGGTAAGTGATAGGTTCATCTTGGAGATGGCTGACATTGGCCCCCATAGACATACGGGAAGCTTCTAGCAGCTGCTCACAGAAGCCACCCCTGTAGACTTCTTGCTATCAAAACCATGCTATGCAAACTAAATTCATTGTCACAAATGAGTATTTTGTTAAATGTTTCTGAGATACTCCTATAAATCTGAAAATCACCATGGGAAATAATATGTTTCTGTTTGTTCATAAAGTGAGCAGATCAGTGGTAGAAGTGAGGCAGACAGGCAGACTGAAGACTGGTGTCACTATTGAGATACTGGATGATGATAGGTGGCAAGAGAAAAGTTTCAACATCTTAAAATATTTGCTATTAAAGTCAATGAGAACACAATCAAGCCAGCATGGAGTATTTTCAGAAATCTTCCTTTCAATCTCTTTTTTAATTATAGGGAGACTGATATTTTCCCAAATCTGGAGATGTAACAGGAGTGTCATTGATTTTACACATATAAAAATCCCTATACAACTCAAACTTCATGCCTATGTCTTCCCAGGATGGAATTTCACTGACTAAACATAAGCATTTGTAGGCCGACTGTGGTGCCCTGAGGTTTTCAAGACACCAACATAAAAATGAATGAAAGACCTACAAGGAAATTATACTATTGTGGAGAGGCTGTTGGAGGCTGAGCAGAACACCTAGTTAGCCACCTATGTTTACACAATGGAATTCTCCTCTTCTTTACAGTCATGCAAACTGTGTGCCAGTAATGTCCGCTTTTCTCCATTGACTGCAGAGTGAAGTGTGGGGTTGAGTTGAGATCAAGACAACTTTTTAGATTCTAGACCAAGACTAATGAATTTCACCTACAATGGCTGCATGCACAGATGTATGCATTCAAGATAAGTTGGACAAAATGTGTACAGATTGTCTGGGCTTCCTATGTGTCTCATAGGTCAGATTAGAGCTACTAAATTCTAACTCTATCAGAGCAGATGCACATATAAAAATCCAAGCCATAGGCAAAAAATTCTTCAGATTCTGGTCAGGTCAATTCTATGGACCATGAAGTAGGATATAGCTGTGAACACTTGGTTGTGTGACAACCTAGGGCATGATATTTGTGGCTGCAGTGCTATGACCTTAATAGGTGTTTAAGTCTAAATTTCTGAAACAAGGAAAGATCAGGACTCACATAACTGAGAACTAAAATGAGGGAGATGCACAGGAGCAAAGTTTTAATTTCATTTATGAGCTGTATGTCACATTGGATTTTCGGTCACCCTTCAGTGCTGACCCTGCTTCTTGATAATGTTAATCATTTCTGCAAGAAAGAAAAGGAGCAGATTGTAAGGACTGTCTCTGGCAGTTTCAGGGTAACTCAAAGCATTAACATACTGTTGAGAATCTATATCTTATCTTCTATTGACATGCAACTAATGTGAAAGAATATCATTTGCATTCAGCCAGCAAACATTAAGCAAACAGTGAATTGAGGATGACAAGTTCTGCTCCCTTTATAAGTTCATGGAGTGCCTTCTCCTATAAAAACAGACACAGAAGATCTTCAGCAACTTGTAATTCCTCCATTTCAATTCTGAGCAGACCTGATTTCTAATCAGATTCACTGAGGTGCTGAGTATGCAAAACTTAGTTAAAGTCCACCGAGACACATGTGCTTAGCCAATCTACCTTAGCTGTGGGATTTCTTGGCTTGCTGAAATATCTTTTTATTCAGTAACTACAAATTCAGAGACAGCTGAACTTCATCGGAGTTAATCAAATAACCAATTTGTACAATAACATGTAAAACCTACCAGGTAAGGCTAATTGTTTTCCCAGGCAATAAAAATTGCTGCACATTCCATTGTTTATTTTTGTTAGCTTCAAAATAGTTTTATTAACAGATTTGATGCTCACAACCAATGCTTGATTAGTTCACTTCTTTCATGTCTCCTTAACAAGATATAACTTGAAATAAGCTAGAAGTGTATGACAGTCTTATGCTTATGCTATGAAACAGAGAGAAACACTTATGCGCAGGTGAAGCTACCAGAATAGATTTTTTGTAGAAGATCTAATTCTAATGAGAATTTTATCATAAGACAAAAGTTAAAAAAACAACAAACAATGCTTTAAAAAGTAACACATTCCTGAAGCAGAGAAACAAAATAAAAATAAAATATTTGCAAAGCACATCTCCCAAGGACCTTAATTTATTTGATGATATCCAGGAGGAGCAACAGTCCCCTGAAAAAAAGCATCAGTAACAGGAACATACACAGAAATTCTGATCACTGACAGCAGCAACTGAGTTAACACGTAATTATAAAGGTAATATTGAATTCAGTCAAGCCTGATAAGCAATTGGGATTCTGCTCAGGTCATCAAGATGGTTTTTAGGATCCTTTTCACTCAATTTCCCTTTCCTGTTACGATGGTTGATTTTACTGAAGTATATTTTACTAATGTAAATTTTACTAATGTAAAACTAGGCTCATGCAGAGCAAGTTAGGCCTCAGTTTCATTGTTCCTCCTTGCAATAATTGTTTCCATAATTGTTCTTGTCATTGTAGTAGATGATGCAAAGAAGGCGGGGGGGGAAATAAATAATTGCGTCCTTTCCTGCTTCTTTATAAGGCATGATGATAGCTTCGTAAAATTTTATTATATTACTATACCAAAACTATAATACCATTCCTGTGCTTTATTACCACACCCAGAGATGGAAGCTAAACTCAGACAAATTCAATGTTGAAACAAGGTTTAATTTTCTACCAGCGAAGGCAGGGAAACATAGGAATGATTTGTTGGGAGGGCTAAAGAAATAGAAGGGAAATGACCCTGCTCCTGCATACTTCAGTATCTCTCTGCTCCAGTCCCCTTAGATCGCAGAGATGAAATGATAGAAATTTCTAAAATAATCTTTGAGCCATAATCTGGGAGACATTCTTAGGCTCATGTCTGTGACGGAGATCTGTATGTCTGCAGTAGTTGTTCTCACCCAGCATCTATAGCTCACAACCTGCACACTTTCTGTCTGTACTGCCCTTGCTGTCTTCTTAAAATGCTTGTGAGATCATACTAAGATGGGAGTTACAGTATGGGGTAATCATTTTCTGCAGATGTGAGAAAAAAAATGTTCATCTGTTTTTTTATTGGAGGGAGAAGGGGGTAGGTGTATGTGACTTGTATCATAGGCACATAGAAAACAACCATACCACATCAGTGAAGAGGTTGCACTAGCCCAAGATTGTCAACCCTTGCCAAAATTAGTGATGTAGGGAAGAATGCAGAAAGCAACCAAAGAAATAGTGGTCCTTCGTGTTATCCCCTCATGCTTCTCAGGAATAGAAAGACAAGAGTTGGGAACAAAGGAGTCAGTTTGAACCTGGAAAGAGGAAAGGGTTGTGAGGAAAGTGGTTTTAGTTTTGTCTTTGTTACTCACTATCCGACTCTTCTTAAATGGCAATAAGTGAGATTAATCTTCCACCAGTTGACTCTGTTTAGCCAATTACAGCAACTGGTAAATGATCTCCCTGTGCTTATCTCAACCCATAAGCTTTTCCATCTTATTTTCGTCCTGCTATCATCTTAAGGACAGGGAATGAGAGAGCATGGGTGGAGGGCTGGCACTCAGGCAAGGTCAACCCACCACATCTTGTTCAGTAGTTTCTCTTAGAGGCTTTAGCTCCTGAGATTTGCCTCTTTTTTTTCTATAAGGTGTAAAGCTCTCATAGACATGTAGTGTGAATGACTTTATCTTTTTGCAGACACATTATACACTGATCATGGCGAATTCACCATCATTTATGAAATGTCCTTCATGTAAGCAGATAGAAAAGTTATACAGCTGAATTGATGTAAGGAAGTTCTCTGCCTTTGAGTCTCAAAAAGTATCCACACTAGGGAAAAATCTTGGAAAACTATCAAAGAATAGTAAAACCTGGACTGTTTCTCTTCCATTCTACACTACCTGATGGAAAGATACTATCCTGTTTCCACATGCTACAATGCCTCTAATCTCTACATGCTGCTTCAGCTTTCCCAGCTGTAGCTCATGTTTCAGCTTCCTCTTCAGACTCTTTTCCACCAAAAACTCCTTATAGCTAGGATGACTAAAACTAGATTATTTGAAAATTAAAAAACTACACCAACTTGTCATTGGAAAATAAAACCTTTAAATAAACAGTTACAGAGTTGCCTTTATATATATATGGGAAGCTGCAGAGGCTAGAACAAAAGCATGGTAGGTCCTTGTTTTGCAGCTCCCCAATAAAGTCAGTTCCAAAAGAAGAAAACAAATCTGAAAGCTTAAAAGTTATGTAGCCCTGTGCAATATATTCTGCCCTTCATGGGAGCCACATTCCCACTTCACCTCTCGCAAGGATACAGGTCCCTGGTGTTCTCTGCTTGTCCCTGCTCCACCTGTCAATACTATTCTGAAAGCTGAGCAAATGCAAGAGCAATCACTTCTTAAAGTCTATATCATACCTTCTTTTGCACAATAAACAGCATTTTTGATGTAGGCAAAAATAGAGAGAATAAAACAAACCTTTCATCTCCTTCCATAAAAGCCACATTATAACTTCTTTTTCATGTCCTTTTTCTTTTTTCCCCTCTGCAGTCCCTGGAGAATCAGTACAGTGTTTTCTTCATAAACAGATCTCAACACAGACTTGAAAATGTCACTGTTAACAATGAATTATCCCAGATGTACAGAGAGCACTGTGGTCATCAATAGTTCTTTCTGTGAGCCCTCAAGGCTCTGAACCACCGATAAAAAGGAAAGCAAGGGGAGAAAAGGATTATACAGTAAATAAATTTGACTAGTATTAAGAATTTAACATGCCAGCTGGCACAATCAACTAACTAAAGCAACGCATCAGACAAGGAATGGTCTGCCATGTAGTTCACTCTCACTCTACTGTATTCCTCTGTCAGTAGCTAACATCTGTAAAAAAACCTCTAAATTATTAGGTGACAGTATCTAATAGATTTGTCAGCCTGAAAAGTTTTGCTTTCAAGATAAAGATAGAAAATGCAGTTCATTTTAGACTGACAAACAACTCACAGTTTTGAAGTTTCTAGCATTCTCAGTTAATTATTAAAAAGTGTTGTTACCAGCTTAAGAAACAAGATGTATGAGAAAATATTATTAATATAAATGTGTGTCATTTAGATATACCATTGCAAGCTGCAGTTGAAACTGAAAAGTCAAATAGCATTTTTAAATTTAAAAATTATATTTCACAACCATCTTTTCCTTTAAACCATTTACTTGCTTAAACACAGATCATCAAAACACTTTTAAAAGTCAAAATGGCAGATTTAAACTAATACAAACCACTTTACTTGTTATAGTATTTTGTACTGAAGACATTAGAAATTTTTAATAATTCTGTTGATTAATAATGCCTCACAGTGTCTCACTGTTGGGTGTGAAAGAGTTCTGTAAAGGAATAAATATTACTATTCACTTTTCACAAATGGGAAAATTGAGGCAAAGTGACTTGCCAGGGAGAATGTCTTGGTCGATAAGTAGATACAGGAAAAAGAAACACAGCCCTGAATTGTAGTTGAGAAAATGACCATAAATATCACAAAGATGACTAGCTGAGGCTTTGTAATATTGCCAGTTATTTAAAAAAAAAACAAACCAAATGTTAAATTCAGACATGAAAATTATCACACCGCAGAGAAATAAGAACTTGAAGTGCAGTACAATCTCCATTTAGCACCATCAGGGACCCTTTCCCCACAATAAATAGGAAGTGAAACAAAATTGAACTTAATGGGTAAATAAAAATGGAATGGCATCAGACTTTTAGGAATAAAGTCATAAAGAAAAAGTACAGAAAATATATACAAAATACACAAGGAAAAATTCTCTGTTAGTACATTTTCAGTAAGAGAGTAAACAAAGAAACTGTTGATTCAATGACTACTGCACAACGAATCTAGCACTACAAGGAAGAAATATCTGATGTTTTTCTTGCAGGTTTTCTGTTAAAAAGTTAAATGTGGTCAGATATTTAACACAAGCAGAGATGAAGAATAAATTTAATATATCAGAAACATAGGTGTTCTCAAATATGCTGGTCAAATGATCACCTCTCTTTAGTATTAAGAGAACCACTCTGAGATTTCATAGAAAATGAGCGAATTTATGGAAGACTGAAGAAAAAAAAGAAAAACGAAGTGATCATCTTTAAAACAGGAGAAAAGGAGGAGTAGCGGAGCTTTAAGACCCAGGAAAGTATCATCATAAATAAACTATTCGTAAATACTTAGATGAGAACAGGGAGACAAATTACAGCCAACATGACTTTCTCAGGAATTAATCATGTCAAATAAATCGAATTTCCTTTCCTGGCAGAGTAACAGGCTTTCCAGACAGGCAAAAAAAGGACAGATAACCTATATCTCGATTCTAGCCTAGCTTTCATGCAGTTTGATATATTGTTCTCAGAAGGAAGCTTAGGAAAGGATTGTAGCTTGAGTAGAAAGGTGAATGGAAAATCATATTCAAAGAGCAGATATGAAGGCTTTGCCTTTAAAGTGGAATGATATATAAGGTGGAGTTCCCAAAAAGTTTGCCTTTAGTCTAATGCTCCTACATATCTGTTCAAGGGAATACAGACTGTGTTTATTAAATACACATGTGATATTAAGCTGCAAACACATTGGAAGTCATGATTACAATTCCAAAGGAGTAAACTGTTTGTAGAAGAAAGAAAGAAAAAAAAAGTAAAAAAAAAAAAGCCCTGATGCAATTTAATGAGAACAAATAGAGGACATAGGTATAACCAACCAAATAAATTGGAGAAAAGATCGTTTAGGTAACCAGTAACCCAGGAAAAGATTTGGGCTTCTGGTGGAACACCACTGGCTATATGTATGTGAATGGTGAAGTGAAATATCTACACTCTCATGTGTGGTATATAGCATACATGAGTTAAGCCTTCCACTGCAGTTGCTGCTGCTAAGGTCTCTAATAAAACCTTATATTCAGTTCTGAATATTGAACATCAGGAGAAGTATGGGTGAATTAGAGACTGCAGAGGGAAAGTACAGAGTTGTTAGTGGTCTGAAAGTCATGATCTATAAGGTGATATTGAAGGAATAGTGATTTTTTTATCTAGAGTAGACTGACTGATAACATAAATGTTCTCAAAGTCTCATAGTCTGCACGTGGACATAATATCTATGATAGATAGGACATAAACTAAAGGCTGAAAATGCAGCCTGGAAAAAAAAAAAAAAAGTTTAGACACTACAATAGATCAATGAGGATAGTGGAGCACTGGAGCAGATTTCCTGGCAGCTTTTGGAACCCCAATCATCAGCCCATTTTAAGAATAAATCTCAGAAACAGCCCTCAGAATGACATAGGAATATCTGATCACACCTTGGGGCAGATGGGTGGGCTAGTTATTTTCTGTGATTCTTTTAAAGACCTATTTTTCTGTGACTCTAACAAGGGGAAAGGCTTATTAAGAAGAAGTTTCCTAAAGCACCTGAATTTAGTAGGAAATTTTGAGAATCCAGGTAAGTATGTAAAATATCCAAGTCTCAGTTTCTTTTATTAATGTGGCAAGGCAAAGATTTTATTATAGCTATCACCATCAATAAATAGAAAGGAAAAACTGTGGAGAATGTTTTTCAAATATTCAGATGAGAATAGTTATTTCCAGGATAGCTCTGCAACTACTGGGATGGATACTGAATATCTGGCTGTTGATTTTACCTCCCAAAGAGTGCTAGTGTATCCTTGAAAGTGCATCCTTGTTGAGCCTAGAAATGTCACACTTGTATTTGCAGCATTATAAGTTTCATTAAAATTATGCTACTGTATTTCACTACAATAATCCTGCTTGTGATAACAAAAGATATTTTGGCTCCTGGGACCAAGATCTCCATGTGAAGCCTCCCTCAGATATTAGCCCTCGTCAGTTTTGCTGTGGCAAGAGTTTAATGACTGCTGAGACCTGTGGAATTCAAATCCTTTGGAAAATATAAAATCTGGAAATCTGAAGCCGATATTCCTCATGTATTTCTCCCCTTTGCTCCCACTTGAGACTTCACATCTCAAGCAAGGATGTTGCTGTTCTGCTGTTATTCTGTCTTGATTTACTCAGTCACAATTATATAGTTTCTTTTCATGCTCCTTATATAATTTCTGAGTTTATCTGCAGCAGAAGAAGACTGTAAATTTAAAAGCATTTCGTTCCTGGAATGTCTTGGGCTCCTCTGGCTACACAAAGAGGCTGAGTGCCCTCAGTTCCCAGGGAAAGCCAACACCAATCAACCACATGGAGATATTTTTATTATCATTCTCTTCAAATATCAGTGTATGAGTATCATACAGCACAGATGTAGGTCTAAAAATAAACATTCCTGGCTGAAAACCTCTCCCATTGATAACTGTGTATGGTTTGTGTTAGAAGATTTTGTTCCCCCTTCTCTTTCACTTAAAGTAGAACTGAAGAGTGAGTTTCAGTGCCAGGGATGGAGATTGAGTCAAATCATTTCTCATGCTAAAGCATATGTGTATTGGGTTTGGGTGAGCTGGAGTTAATGTTCCCCAGAGCAGCTCTCATGGTGCTGTGTTTTGTACTGGGAGGCCGATAAGACACCAGTGTTGTGGCTGCTGCT